>QGED01000082.1:23997-133325 GCA_004367475.1 Fusarium camptoceras | reverse complement strand
TAAGGCTTAGGCTATAGAAATAGAGTAGCCTAAGTTTTAGCATAAGGCGACCAAAATATTTCGTCTCTTATGCTCTCGGCGGCCAATTCTTCTGACACCGTATCTGCTGCACACTGTTGATATTCCATACGGCCGTGCTTCTTTAAGTCCCCTTTCCAAACTATATCGATAAAGTCAAGTTCGGTGTCACATCATTGAGGCAAAGAACCTGTGAATTGTCCCATAGGTTGATGTGACAAGTGTCGCTGGCATCGTACAGTCTCTTGACACTGACGCTGATATCCGTATAGGCGACACTACCCAAGATGAATTGCACATGAGGTTGGTCAAGTGATTAACGTGATTGTTTATTATATCCAGTAATCTCTGCAGGCGCGGTAAATTTAATATCCTCATGTCTTAAAGAGTCTAAGATGTAGCGAATGTCTACTCAACATTCGAATAGCCAAACATACATATAGACCAGAGCAGCACTTTGATATTCACAGAGGCTTATATCATTAGTCTAAATCGATAATGTTCGAAATATGAACGGTATAAGTCAAAGCCAGTAAAGCATTCTGAATCTAGTTTTGTTGAGAAGGACTTCAAATTTATATGGTATGAGGATTATAACCTAACGCTTCCATTGCCCTCTTTACTTTTTGTATCGATCATGCGTCGCACTTTCCGTCGGTAGTTCCACTGGACGCATAGTCGCTTGGCTGTCAAGTTCCAGTGGCGGATATTGCTGCTCCATTTCCAATGGCACCTGTTGCTGCTCCACGTGAGGTGTTTTAGGCTCAGTATTCACCTGCTTAGCCCTCCTCGCTCGGATCACAAACCAGCCCAACGCCAAGAATGCAACAAGACCTGCAACTACAACTCCAACTCCAATACCGGCTTTGGCTCCCATGCTTAACCCCCCATTTCCAGACTCAGATTCGCTAGAAGATGTGCTGGTTGAAGATGGATCCGTTTCTATAACAGTAGCTGTATCCGCAGTTGTGGTGGACTCGAAATCGGAGGTATGCCATCGGATGGGAATACCAATAGCATTAGCATTAGCTCCACGAACAGTAGTTCTTTCCCAATCTCCCCCAACAACTGAATCAGAGACTATAACATCCACCGTCCTTGGGATCACGATGGTGCAGAGACCAGTGCTGTACCAAGGCCACTTTGTCTCACTTTGACAACTGAATGAACTGCATCCCGTCAGCATGGCCCTTCAGCAACCATTAGCTTTATACCTTGGACAGCATGTCGCTCTAGTCTCTCCGCCGAATGTCGAACTGCACGCAACTTCGAATCCACTGGGACATATACCGGGGGAGTAGTAAAAGGTTGAACCAAGTTCTAAACTACTAGGAAAGCAGCCGGCGTCGCTCCCTGAGGGTCCCAACTGCATGTATGTGCACGCGCTGGGCGCACCGGTGCCATCTTTTTTACAGGTACGGTCACTACCTGTGTATCTATATTTGTAATACTGGAAGCATGACTTGTCAGGTGTGAAGGTTGTCGTGAGATCGGGAGCTTGTGCTGTCATGGTGAGATGAGCTCAGGCAGATGCTATCGACGGGCGAGATACGCGAGTGGGGATGACAGGAGACGAAATAGTTTATCAACGCCCGGTCGTTACTATAACTGGATCAATAAAACCTGATTCTTGGAAGCAAAACGGCGTTGTTGGACAGGGGCAGTTATTGGGCAAGCCAACCCAGTCATTTAACCGCCCGCCCCCAATTGTTGGGGGCGGTTTAACACAAAACGGGTCGATGAATCTCGGATAATTATGAGCAGTTGATTTTGAGTTAAATATCAGTAAAACTTGGTAATAACTAATATGAACAGTATAAACTTTATTGCAAATATCTATTGTCGTGACTTGTGAGACAGTGGATAGCATCGTAAGGCTGATTCGTAACACCGTTTGAAACGGGTACCTAAGCGTTAGTGCTTACTTTATGGAGGTTATATCCAATAGTATTGCTAGATATAAAGACCCTTGGCCTAACTATACCCTTTCTGTTGGATTGATGTTACTATCGCCAAGGATATATGAGAAAGTTGTCAGCGCTAGCAAAGAAGGCATTCACAACTAGAATTCAAAACCTCACCTTCCTCCGCCCTCTTCGTTTCATAGAGTACACTATGGACTTCTAACACTTTCTTGATATACAATAAACCATGGCAGCTACCGACGATTCCAAGTTTACTTATGAGCCCCTCAACACCAATGACTTCCCAATCCGGGTCATTCAGGTCCAGCCGGGAGAGACTTCAGAGCCTCTCTCCTGCACGCTAATAAACTATTCAGATACATCTGAAAAAGGCTGGACTTGCTTATCCTACACGTGGGGTACCGACCCACCAAATGAGGAGATACTAATAAACGGCGTGTCCTTCCCAATCCGATCAAATGTCTACAACTTCCTAAGACAGGCTCAGCGTCAGGGTCTCAGGAATTTATGGATTGACTCGATATGTATCAACCAAGATGATATTCAAGAGCGTAATACTCAAGTAGGGCTCATGAGTAGAATCTTTGGAGAGGCGAAGTTGGTTATTGTCTGGCTTGGTCAGACTTCGCCAGCTCTGGAGCGCGCCTTCAAGTTGCTGGACTCTAGCTTCGACGCTGATACAGTGACTATCAGGGCGGCCGCCGGGCAGCCTGTGTTTTGCAAGCTGTCACCAGCTGAGTGCTCTTCACTCTTCCAAGCATGCGGTGCTGCGATTTGGACTCGACGATGGGTAAAGCAGGAGATCATACTGCCCGAAAGAGTGATCTTATCCTGCGGCGAAGCCTCTATTAGCGTTTCTGTCTTTCTTTCAGCCATTGAAGCCTCAATCGACTACGAAACATTTCATGATCACGCCACGCCTGCCTCCGAATCATCGATCGAAGGCTGCGTGGAGCAGTCAGAAACATGCTTTTTCCACGACAACAACTACAACCAACGATACTACCAATGTGCTGAAGTTTTGGCTTTCTACTCAGTGATACGTTCCAAGCAAAAGCAGATCTCACTTCCTGTATTGCTGAACATGTTCCAAGATTCCGACTGCACAGACTTTCATGATCACGTCTATGCCTTTCGTGGTGTGATGAAACAAGGGATGGAGATGTCGGTGAACTACGACTGGTCAAAAATTGCAATGTTTCTCATGACACTCGACTTTATCGCACAAACTACCCATCCTCGGTTACGTGGCGTCAATCCTGCTGAGAGGGATCTTCTTGTTGATTTACACCGCGGATTCAAGCTTACCGATGGGGACCTTGAGATTTCTTTTGAACATTATCACACCAGCTACCTGATCCAGATTGGTGCTGTTCTTGAGATGCTACGCAAGAATGTCTCTGTCTGGAGGTTTATGGACTCCATCACTGATCGTGATGCGTTTATGGCATCGTCCTGGAGAGACAAAAACTTGTGTAAAGATTGTCGCAAAGCCGTCCTAGGCGACCCAGAGCTGGATCATCATCACACAGTTCTCAACAAACTACGTGCAGATCCTAAGCGAAGTGTTTGGATATATGGACTTCGAACTCCAGGTGGGCCAAGTCTGGAAGGACTGCGTGCTGTGTATCAGCCGCGTCGGCTGTATGAGTGCAGTGAGGACACAATACAGCTGATAAACACTGGAACTTTCGAGAACAACTATCTTATGGCATTGTCGTTCGATGCAGATGAAAGAGACCAGGAGCTTAAAGAATGGCTGGACGAGTTGAAGGATCAATTTGTTGTTCAGGTCACTGATACGGATGATGCAGCTCATCAGATGCACGTTTTCATCCGGCCTGGCTGTGATTCGGAAGAATGTTTACTTGCAAAAGACCCTGGACCAGCCTAGGGTTTTCTAGGAAGTCTATTCACAGAAAGTCACTCCTAAAAAGATATACTCCATTACTCCATCGTCTTCATTACTCACTACTGGCATGTTGAAGAACTGCTATGCCGCTCATCACAGCCATAAGCATCCAGTGATACCCCATGTAACTCGAAGTTGACCTTCCCAAGAATTGAAAACCACCTGATTTCTGAGCTGACGGTGCGCTCACTTCATAGATCATGGCAACAACCTCGGCACTCTTTGGTCTGCTGGAACTAGACTTGCTAGTTCGTCCAAGAGAGGTGAGTTGCCATACCATGCTATACATTCCACTCTGCGTTTCGGATGATGCACGCCACTCGAATGATTCTGTCCGACGACTCCCTTCATGCTCAACTCTCATAGAGAAATTGTATCTTGGGTTGGATCTGGATCGGTGGAAGGACATGGTGACTTCGTTGGCGGAGATGCTGTAGCTCGGCACAGCAGGAAGTTGAAAAGTGAAACGCTCTCCGGATCGATTACAAGAAACCATTGCGTCTCCAGCAAAAGTAGATCCGGGATAGAGATATGAAGGACCTTGCCAGCCACGGGGCATGAGCGCTGCGTAGATAACACTTGAGCCAGGGTCGGAGATGAATAGTGCCATGGCGGATGAGGAAGTTGTCCATGTTAGCTGCATAGACTGGGGGAAGCCAACGCTGAGAATCTCGTCTGATATTTCAGATGGAGTTCCAGGTGTTGAAGGTCCACTCTCTACATTATACCCTCCTGAAAGAGATGGAACGAAGGGAGGAAATATCATGATGGAAGAAGAGGGCTTGTACAAGTGAATGAATTGAATGTCGACGAACAATTACAATTATTGAACGATAGAAATTGGAACGAAAGTAAAACGAGAGAACTGGTTGATTAGCAAAAATCCCAATTCCATTACGAACATTACTCTAGATTGTTATATACTTCTTATTGTAGTACAATTCTCATCAACCTTTGATATCCAGGAGCGCGCAGTTCCTCCGCATCGGGTTAGATTGATGTGGTGTGGACCCTTTGCCCAGCTGGAGTGATCGCATGTCTTACATCCTACGGCTGTGGCTCCAACAGGTCGGGTCTATGCCAATTGGACAATACCATTGGTTAGAGTCAAATGATCATCTTTCCTAGAAGCGAAGCATGACCCCTGTTTTGATCTGACACTCAGCCTCATCGACCAATCTGCAAGGTTGACTGTTTCTATTCAGGAACCTTAATTTGGGGTCCTTGTATTGATTGGTAACTACAGTTCTCGGCCGATATAAGTCAGCCTGGGGCCGAGGCTTGTTTAGTTATTAGGCGGTCAGGAGTTTAGTTAGATACATGAGACAAACAGACTCTAAGAGGAACAATGGAGCGCCAGAATGGCGGAGCACAATTTGAGAGAGTTGTCAGCATGTTCGAGGCCTCATGATGAGTAGAAGGATCAAATCAAGACTCCATTTTGATATTTGAATAAAATTAGGTGTTCGAATGGTTTTTCTTATTTTGGCATAGAAGACGAGGGTTCATACTGGAGGTGGTCTCCGTTTTGCCACTGAGGCGGAGGTTAGGCTACAGAATAACTATGCTGATCTTCATCGTCTCAAGTCAAGTGATACCAAAAGAAAAGCGATCGCATTAGTACAGTATGGACAGTGGAGAAGAGACGTCTTGGCCAGTCCTTTATAGAAATATCATCCAGGGACCTCGTTCCTAAAGAGGAAATTCATTCGATAGTCAACATGTGGACATCTTTATCTCCATGAGTCTCCAAAGGGGAAACCCATTCGAGGGTTGGGATATATATTTATCTCTATGGAGGCAATTGTTAAGGCAAAATCGATTTCTCCATGTTCTGTTCCTTGGCATTTTCACGTACAATTGGATCAGATACTGGAGGTCTATAAATCAAAACCAACGAAACCAAAATAGCCAATAGAGATATCAGCGGCATTTGTATCGGTTAAAGGAAAGACCAAATGCTGCCGCAACTAACGGCTCGCCTTACCAAACCTGTTTTTACTCCGCATCTCCAACCGCTTCCATCACGATGGTATGACACAAACAAGTTCAAGTCCCTGCGATTCCCCAAGACGGAAGCTCTAACCACTCGTTTTCTCCACAAAATCATGCTGATCCCCCATGATTTTACCCCAAACTCCAGGGATTGCGACCGGGAATACTGAAATCCATGATGATGATTTTCGTATAAATCGGCAGTCTTCCTCGGCTATGGTCACTCAAAAGGTGCAAATTTTCTTGCTCTTTGTTCTCTTGCGTGATACAAAATGAGAACTTGGTTTGGCCGCGGTAAAAAACTGCAACGTGCAGTAACATCATGCTGTCTTTGCGCCTTCGTCCTCTACGGTTACGACCAAGGCGTCTTTGGCGGTATCCTTGAAAACGAAGATTGGTTACGCCAATTCGATGATCCTGGTGATACCCTCACGGGCTTTATTACATCAAGCTACAACCTGGGATGTTTGGCTGGTTGTTTCAAGAACTTTGTTGTCGGTGAGAAACTTGGTCGAAGATGGACCATTTGGGTTGCTATGGGATGGATACTTGTTGGGGCTGCACTACAGGCTACTGCGTTTACGCGTGCTCATCTTATTGTTGGGAGAATTGTTACTGGTGTTGGCACTGGTCTTAAGACTTCTACTGTGCCTATGTAGGCTCTTCGAGAAGACACTGATATCGCAATTGCTGACATTTTTAGGTACCAATCTGAGCTTTGCGAAGGTACTAAACGAGGCCGTCTAGTCTCAGCAGAAGTCATGTTCGTCGGCATCGGTATCGCATTCGCTTACTGGTGGGACTTTGCCTTCAGTTTCGTCGGAGGCCCTTTCGCTTGGCGCTGGCCTCTCGCTTTCCAAGCTGTGTTTGCCTTCTGGGTTATCTTTGTCGTCTTCGGAGTACCCGAGTCCCCGCGATGGTTGCTCAACCATGGGAGGCGACAAGAAGCAATCGAGGTTCTCTCAGCTGTCTACGATAAACCAATCGATCATCCTGATATCCTGAGGGAAGTTAATTCCATTGAAGCGGCCTTGTCGATGGAGGCTGAAGCTGAAGGGAGTACTTCTTGGGCTTCGACGTTCAGGAAAGACAAAGTTAGCACGCGATATCGAGTTTTCTTAGCCTGGTTTGTGCAATTCATGAATCAAGCCGGCGGAATCAACCTTGTGGTGTATTACATTCTCAGTAAGTCCTACAAGAAGATACTGGAGGAATCTACTAATATCCGTCAGCCGTTCTCACCACGAATGTCGGTCTCGAACACCGCCTTGCCCAGATCATCGCTGGCTGCATCCAACTTATGTTCCCCATCGGCTCTCTCCTTCCCACTCTAGCTCTCGACAAGATGGGTCGTCGATCAACCATGATGTGGGGATCAGCCGGGCTTTCATTCTCGATGATGATGGTAGCTGCGCTTTTATCCCAAGCAGATGATACTCCACGAGGAAGAGCTTTTGCTGCTGGATCAGTTGCTTTCTTCTTTACGTATATGCTTATTTTTGGTGCTAGTATGAATTGTGTGCCTTGGGTTTATGTGCCTGAGATTTTACCGTTACATGCGAGGACTAAGGGTACTGCTATTGGAGTTAGTTCGAATTGGCTTTGGAATTTCACAGTTGTAAGTGCCTTGCTCGCGAATCTTCCCGTCGTTGAATGTAGCTAACGGAAAGCCAGGTCATGATCACGCCCATTCTAATCAACCGCCTCCAATGGAAGGCCTATCTCATATTCATGGCAACCAACATTATTTTCGTACCGATTATCTTCTTCTTGTATCCGGAGACTTCTAATCTGGCTCTTGAAGAGGTTGATTATATCTTTGCCCGTGGTGAGAACAGTATTCAAGTAGCTCGAGAGATGCAGAAGGAACTTGCCCTTCATGGGCGTTTGTCTGATGAGAGACATCTCGGAAGGGATATGAGGACCAAGTCTAGGGAGGTGCATGATGAGCTTGTCGAACATGCGCATGCTTGATTTTATGCGAGTATTTTTCTACATCTTTGTCCTGTTGATTTCAGGAAACAGTAGTCTCAGTTATAACGCAGTGGTCACCACTCCACGCCATGCCCTCACATCATTCTTCTATCAATGGAACTATTGAATCATGTTGAATAAGAAATGCATCTATGAGAGTTAGGAACTTGGGAAACGTAGTGTTCATTCATATGCCGAGGTCATCAGGTAAGCTTCCGGTCTTCCCTCCGAGATCTGCCTCCCCACAACCCCTCTTCGGATAAGGATAACAGCGGCGGAAAACACCCCCACGGACAACTTGGAAACATCACTGCTATTAACAGCATCCCACTCTCTGTCTTATAACACAGTACAGATTCGCCTCCCAACTCAAAGGTTCAACTTGAAAACTGCAGCCATGACTACATATCATATTTGTGACGTCGATAATGAGATCAAGGGCCGTCTGGCTCTTGTTACCGGGGCTAGGTAAGAATAAGCATCCAGGGTCGGATCAACTAACTATACTGATTATTCTCAGTGGTGGCATTGGTTCAGGTATCGCAAAAGCTTTAGCAGCAGAAGGTTGCGATGTTGTCCTGCACTGCAACTCCAGTCTAGTAAGCACCACCAAACCTATCAACAACCTCCACTAACAGTACATACAGCACAAAGTTGAATCTCTATCCAAGGAACTTTCGTCGACCTACCCAGAGCAGATCTTCCCCTGCGTTTCAGCCGATCTCAGTAACCGCGATCAAACACGTGGTCTCGTCGATAAAGTCTTTCAAGATTCTAACACTTCAGCTAAGCATAAAGCAGTCTCCATCCTCGTCGCCAACGCCGGTCTCGGCAGACGTATCCGTGATATTAAGGATATGGAAGAGGATGATTGGGATACTGTCATGGAGGTTAACTCGAGGAGTCAATTTGTTGTTACAAAGGCTTGTTTACCTGCTATGCGTAGCCAGAGCTGGGGACGGGTAATTCTTATTGGAAGTATTTCGAGCATGGGTGGTGGTATTAATGGGTGTCATTATGCGGCTACCAAGGGTGCTCTGAGGTGAGTAGTTCTGATCTGGTATTCCTGCTTGGCTAAGTGCTAATTGTTTGAAGTTCGATGGGCAAGAACCTGGCTACTGTCCTAGCTGGCGAGGGAGTCACTGTCAATACTGTAAGTCAGACGCAGAATCTCGGTACACAAACTGACAATCATTTAGATCCTGCCGGCAATGATTGGTTTTACGGACATGATTCCTACTCCAAAGTCAACGTGAGTCTCCAGCTATGTCATGCTTCTCAATCCTACTAACGAGATCTCAAAGCACTTGGACAAACAAAACAGACTTGGAAGAACTCAAGGAAACAGACCCGGGTCTCGCTATCGCCGCCAGCGTCCCAGTACGACGTCTCGGCCATCCTCAAGAAGTCGCCAATGTAGCAGTCATGTAAGCTACTTATATTCTCCTCGGCTAACAGTGAGCTAACGGCTTCAGGATGGCAAAAACGGGATACATGACGGGTCAGGATATTCTTCTGTCTGGTGGTCTCAAGTAGACGAACAACCCGCAAAAAGAAAGACATACAACACCAGGGATTCGCTGGTCGTCACCGACCCAACTACTAATCCGGCGCTTCGTAGCTTGACGATGGGAGAGCGAACGGGATCCCGTATTCTCTGCGAGCTGTGGTCGTATGTGGGAGTTGTGTTTGAAAGTTGAGGCTATGAAGCTGGCAAAGGACAGCCGAGAGCGACGAGTCGAAGCACGTTTGTATTGATAGATCGGAAATACAATAGCTAGTTCGGATCCTAATCATTATTAGCTCTGCTAAGTTAAATTGACTGGTGTAAAATTCAACGCTTGAGTTGTGTCGTAAATATCTGTTATGTGCAGTGTTACCAGCGTATATCTAACTGTCCTTTCAAATTAGCGTGACAGCAACCGTTTGTCACAATGTTGTTTGCGCTTTACAGTCACATGAACAATGAGTATGCAATCAAAAAAGAATCTTCTATTCGGTGGATCCGGCAAAAGTTATAGAAACGACGCAGGCCTGATTCGAACAGACGCCTCCGAAGAGAATAGATTTCTAGTCTATCGCGTTAGACCACTCCGCCACTGCGCCTTGATGTTTCCTGATTGGATGATGAATCCTCATTCGATCATAGTTTATATAGCGACGGTTCTACGAACATCCAAGCTGTTTGCTATTTACTTCGTTGTTCGGCAGTGCGCGCTTGACCTCCGTTGGTGTAACAATGCAATCTATTGTTGAAATTACCATGGCAGCAGCGATTTCTGGCACTTCGAGGACCGTAAACCTGACCTCCACCCAGCCTTCTGAATTTCAACTTCTTCATCTCTTCCTTCCACCCTCTTCCTCTGGGAAACTATCCGATCAACCACAGTGGCAGCAGGTAAGCAACAGAATAATCATCCCTAAGGCTTAGACCGCCAGGATAAAGTATTCCAAATGCTAACCTGAACTAACAAAAGTAGAAACAATCTTTCGTCTATTCTACTTTGGGAGTCTTCTGACACCCTGGCGGGTGGCTTTTGGCTGTCAAAATGGACCGTCTGCCCCCGGAGATCATCTCCAACATCGTTCATCATGTTGAGGACTACTCCCTTACGCCCCTATCACTCTTGTGTCGACGTTGGCAGCCAATAGTTGAAACGAGAATATACCGAGAACTTCACATATCCTACTTACGACCTAGACGACGAGGGTTATACAAATCAATCAGAGACCCTTCCCACAAAAGACTTACGAACAATTTGACACCTACACGACTGTCTTACATTCGCCAACTGCATGTCGAAATCGCTGGATGGAAGCATGGTCACCCGGTCCAATCTACCAACATCATTCGACAACTGTTCGATCTTCTCACACGAGTACCACACAACCACGAACCACTACTGAATCTACATTTCACCTTACTGGGATTCTTCAGCGACTTCTTTGACCCTGACTCTAGCGATGGTGTTGAATCTCCACCAGATGGACTTCCAGAGTTGCCCATGGCACGGTCTTTCAAGTTGGAAAACGACGCTTGGGGAACGGGGTTTTCTCCGCGAGCGCTCTTGTACATGGCAAGAAAAATGACGCGGTTGAGAGAATTAGATGTCAAGACTTTGGATTTCAAGTCGATACACCAAAGAGTCGAGCTGGCTCGATCACTCACCGAGTTACCTGCTTCTATACAGGGCTTTTCTTTACGATACTACCCTTTGCAACACCGCCAGATGGATGACCCGGAGGGTCTGCTGGTCACGGAGGATGGCGAAGATATCTTGACTCGAGAGCTACGTCGATTCTCACAAAGAGAAGGTCTGAAGGAGTTTATGTTCGGCGGTTGCGCAGAACTGTCTATCTTTTGGCCACCAGATTCAGCAACATCTGAGCCACGACATTGGCCAACACTGGAAGCTTTCCACATACATTTCTATCATCCTCAACATCTCGCCAGTTTTCACGCTACAGAGTCTCTCGATGATGCGCAAGATGCAAACAACTCGGATAGAATCGACGTCCACAAAGGGATTATGAATGCCTCCTTCCGAGCCCTTGCAAAATGCTCGGCTTGCATGCCTAAAGCTGAAGAGAACTACGTCTATTTCGGTGACACCTGGTGTACGCGTTTCACGTACTGCACAATTTCTCCCGAAGATCCATGTGTCATTGTCAATGGGAAATCAAATTTTGAGCTTGAAGAGGAAACGGTAGACGAATGGCGAAAGACCGCTGAGGTTCACAATTTGAGTTTCCAGATGCTTATTGAGGAGGTGGCCGAATAGCAGGGCATTCATCCTACAAACCAACATAGCCGGAATGTTGATCCTTCCTCGTCTTTTAGGCTCTTGGTTGATTGTGATATCATGGCAGATGAGGATGATAGCTGAAAGTACAGGAGACGAAATAATAGATAAACCTTCTTGACAAACAGATTGTTACCTTGGTTGGCACCGCTCGTGACAAGACCTTTCTGTTTCTTGTTCGGGTCGATACGCCATCTAATTAAGCCATGGTAACGAGGCGGGCGGCCGAATTGAACTGGTTGTAAAAGTCAATGAAAGAAGCAAGCAACCGAGAGGTAACATTACACATTAAGCTGGTTCAAATAGGCGCATGTGCTACTATCTCTACCTTAGCACCCAAGCCTTGGAGGAAATTCCGTCTATTATCTGCCAGCCTCTTAACGTTTCCTGATTGGGTGATAAACTTTGCATAAGTTAAGTAAATCACTTCGTCTCTTGTGCTTTAATGACAAGGTTTTCTCAAGGAGTTTACCCTTTCTTTGCATTATAACTTTAATGCCTGCACATAAGATCTGGGTGGGGTATAAATGCCCTTCATGCTTTCTTCTTTCCGGCTTGTGCTTTCTTCCTTGAACAAATATCGTGTTGTTTTTTTCCCTGGCCTTGAAAGGGAGAAAGCTGTTCGGGACTAACTGTCACAATGAACCGTCTGCCCACCGAGATTATATCACAGATCGTTGGTCATTTGAGGCATCGGAACCACTATCACTCGTCAATCACTGTTGGCAACCCATCATTGAAGTGGAAATATATCGACGTTTTCGTATGGCTTACGAGTTACCTAAAAATACCTATACGTCCTACGAAACATATTCGGATGTTCTGACTCCGACACGGCTCTCCTATATTCGCCAGCTGCGTGTCTTTTTGTACACATCAGGCCTTCTTCACCGAAGGACGACGTCGTCACAGCTGGAGCTTGGAAGAGACTTCGAAAGAACTTGAAAAGGCTTTGAAACACTTTTTCAGTTTTTCCAGGGAGTAGAGACGAGGTGTCATTACGTTAGCACTCTTGAAGGATATTTCTTGTGTTGTCCGCCTGCATCAGCAAGAGAACACATACCCCAGGAAACAATTGATATGAAGAGCCATACATCTTTATGTGAAAACGATCGCAAACACAGCTCCCGAACTTTCCAGCCGGTAATGTTTGTCATCTATCCTGCATTAGCATGTAATCGCTCAAATTGAGAAGCCTCCTACCTTCATTCGCCCCTCTATATATCGCTCATATCGACACAGAAATCGCGATAGACATTGCGATTTATCCCCGATCAATACGAACTCATCCAGCTCTGATATCACTTCGCTCTCCCGTTGAAGAAGCCGATATCATATCGGTGCCGATTCGCAGCCCCACTACATTCCGGCCCGCCGATGGAGGGTCTCACGATAGCCAAGCAAAGTAGCAAAGCCCGGGCAGTCCGAAAGCAAAGCTGGAAAATCTTACCAAAGAAAGAATAGTTGACATTTAAAAATTAAGCAATCCTTATGCTGTCTCTGCAAAGAGAACTAGAGAGCGCCAACAAACGTCAAAGCGGACCGATGACGGCACAATCGGGCCTCCCAGATCAAGGTTGGGGAGCATGCCCTCGGTATCAACGGAACGACGTCATCAACTGCAAATAAAACATAAAATCATCCAAACGCGCATCTTCACCAAAACAAAGTAATAGTAATTCTTGTACGCAACGATTCACAATGGCGGCCAAACAGTCAGAAGTGCCCAATTTCACCCTCAGCGATTATGTCAAATTCTTTGGCGCAGGCGCCCTCGCTGCGACGTCTACTCATGGTGTAAGTGTCGCGTGCACATGCCAATGATCGCAAACTAACGACTGCAGGCTGTGACGCCAATTGATGTCGTCAAGACTCGAATCCAGGTCGACGATGCCTTGAAGGGATACAACATGCTCTCAGCCGGGCGCAGCATCGTCGCCAAGGAGGGTGCTTCAGCGCTGTTGACCGGCTTTGGCCCCACGGCTGTCGGTTACCTCGTCCAGGGCGGTGCCAAGTTCGCTGGCTACGAATACTTCAAGAAGAAGTACATCTCTATGCTTGGAGGTCCCGAGAAGGCTGTCGACCACCGAACGGGCGTTTATCTTACTGCCAGTGCATCGGCCGAGTTCTTCGCTGATATTCTCCTCTGCCCGCTCGAAGCTACACGTATTCGACTCGTTTCGCAAAGAGGATACGCCGATGGCTTGTTCTCAGGTTTCGCAAGAATGGCGCGCGAGGAGGGCTTCAAGGGTTTCTACTCTGGCTTCGTGCCTCTCTTGTTCAAGCAGGTTCCTTTCGCTGTTGGTCAATTCTCCGTCCACGAGGCTGTCAACGAAGTCATCTTCCGTGCCATGGGTCCCGAGCGCAAGGAGAAGCTCACCCAGCTTGAGCTGACAGGAGTAGAGTTGACCTCTGGTGTCACTGCTGGTGCTGCAGCTGCAGTGCTTTCTCATCCTGCCGATACCCTTTTGTCCGCCATCAACAAGGGCGCTGGTGATAAGAGTCAGGGTGCAACAAGTCGCATGTTCCAACTTGCCCGAGAATTTGGACCCAAGAGATTGCTTCTTACTGGACTTGGACCTCGTATCGTCATGACATGCGGTCTTGTGGGTGCTCAATTCGTGGTGTACGCGCAATGCAAGGCGTTTACAGGAGCACCACCCGGTATTGAGATCCACAAGGAGGAATCGCTATGAGAATATCATGATTAAAATGGATGGATTTAAAAGGCGTTTAGCGGTAGACTGGAGGAAGATCTTTTTAGAGCGAGTTTAGAATTAATTTAAAAGCTTATAATTATTGCAAATACTGTCTTGGCAACCACACTCTACGGGAACTTGCTCGTGCTCCTTCTATTTCAGGACTGTGCCGCTATCGAGCCGCTTATTGATGTTCAGTCTAGGCTGGGCACGGGTCTAGATCTGGTCTATTCTCGGTTCTTAGTGTTTGAGATCTGTCTGGAGTGGCGGAGCTGTGGCTGGGAAAAAGGGTCTGAACAGATGACTGTATCTCTATTATAGGTATCAAACAATCAGCCATCATACAATCCCAGGTAATAAGAGAAGAGAAGGAATGATACTCTATTAGAGTTCAATATTCCAAAGTCTTTTCAGTCTGTCGATCCTTTTCCATACCAGAGCGAAAATACATGATCGAACTCTTATTTCGCATTGACCATCTGGCCTCACCCACCTTGTGGCGCAGTTGAAGCCTTCCTAGGCCGTGCACCCCAGCAATTCCAGCGTAGGTCCCCTATTTTGGTCAGGAACTTTGGCGGTACCTGCCTTGTAGCCATTCGAGGCCACGACAACACCATCGGCAAGCCTCCAATTCTTTGTTCCTCTGCCATTTCTACATTGTACTCCTCAAAAGTTTCATTCTGAACACGCGCGCCCGAAGCAACCTCATTCTCTTCAACTTCATAGGTACGGCTATAACGGTTTTCGCCCGGCACACCGCTGTGCGACCTGCGCCGACAATTAAGTTGGTCGTACCAAGCGCAGTAGCATTCTTGATCTCCTCAAGCCCACTTCAAGCTCGCGTGGCAACCCCGACACTTTGACTTTCGACCCAACTTTGCTTTCTCGCTTCAGGAACTGATCTCTCTTCTTACCTCAGTTATCGATCGTTCTTTATCGACCTCATTTACCCTGGATGTTTTAAATTAGCTCCTCACCTCTTCGCACCTCCCTTTGCGCTGCAAGGGTTCCGTCCTTCGCATCAACATGAAGATCGCTTCATTGTTGAGCCTGGCCAGCTTTACGGCTTTGGCTCACAGCTCCAAACCTACACGAGACTACGCGGCCAACGATTATTATGTCCTCCATCTCGATAGCGCAACGACCCCCGATCAAGTCGCCAGCCGACTCGGACTTGCTCATGAGGGCAAGCTTGGTGCGCTTGACGACCACCATATTTTCCGTGCCCCAAAAGTCGACCACGATATAGTTACGAAGGAGATCACAGAGCGTAAGAGGCGGAAACGAGACCTGGGCGGCTCTGACCCTCTCGATGGAATCCTATTGTCGAAGAAGCAAGAAGCACGGCAGCACCTTTTCAAGCGAGACGTCGTTCCTTCAGTTCCAAGAGGCTTGCCTTCTCTAGGGAACCGCCACAATGCCAGAGCTCAAGATCTAGCGGCGTATCAAGAAACAATTATGAAACAGTTGGATATCAAGGATCCCATCTTCAAGGAACAGTGGCATCTTCTGAACCCCCTGCAGCCCGGCCACGACGTTAATGTGACCGGTCTCTGGTTGGAGGGCATCACTGGAAAGAACGTCACTGTGGCAGTGGTGGACGATGGTCTCGATATGAACAGCGACGATCTTAAGCCCAACTACTTCGCTGAGGGCTCTTGGGATTTCAACGACAACGACGCCGAGCCTGCCCCTGTCTTGGATGATGATCGACACGGTACTCGCTGCGCTGGCGAGGTCGCGGCTGCTCGAAACGATGTTTGTGGTGTTGGTGTCGCCTACGACTCAAAGGTCGCCGGTCTGCGTATTCTCAGCAAGCTGATCAGCGACGCTGACGAAGCGGAAGCGCTCATGTACAAGTACGACGACAACCATATTTACTCATGTTCATGGGGGCCTGCCGATGATGGTCAGACTATGGAGGCACCTGATGTTGTTATCCGACGAGCGATGCTGAAGGCGATTCAAAAAGGACGCAGTGGAAAGGGTTCTATTTACGTTTTTGCCAGTGGAAATGGTGCCGGCCAGGGTGATAACTGCAACTTTGACGGATACACCAACTCTATCTACAGTATCACGGTCGGAGCTGTCGACCGAACCGGACTTCACCCTTACTATTCCGAGGAGTGCTCTGCTCAGTTGGTCGTCACTTACAGCAGTGGAAGTGGCGATGCTATTGTAAGTTCTCTTTTCCTGATGCAAATTACTTTGGCTAACATAGTCAGCACACAACCGATGTTGGAAAGAACAGCTGTTATAAGGCCCACGGTGGTACATCTGCTGCTGCCCCTCTTGCTGCGGGTATCTTCGCTCTCGTCCTTCAGGTCCGCCCTGATCTTACTTGGAGAGATCTTCAGTACCTAGCTATGGATACTGCGCTACCCATCGATGGCGACGAGTCCAACCAACAAAACACCACAATTGGCAAGAAATTCAGTCACACCTTTGGATACGGCAAGATCGACTCTTGGGCTCTGGTTGAGAGAGCTAAAGATTGGGAGTTGGTCAAGCCTCAGTCGTGGTACTTTTCTCCCTGGATCCACGTGAAGAAGGCGATTCCTGAGGGCCGGGACGGCTTGACTGTTACTCTTGATGTCACCAAGGACATGCTCAAGCAGTCTAACCTGGCTCGTGTGGAACACGTTACTGTTACCATGAACGTTGAGCACACTCGACGTGGTGATCTCAGCGTTGATCTTATCAGCCCTGACAACGTGGTCAGTCATCTTGCCGTTGCTCGAAGGAGTGACGCCAAGGAAGCTGGATACGTTGACTGGACCTTTATGAGTGTCGCCCACTGGTATGTATCTCTTGTTTCTCCGATGTAATCTTTCTAACAATTCTTAGGGGAGAGTCTGGTGTTGGCAAGTGGACCATTATTGTTCGAGACACCGAGAAGAACTCATTCAAGGGCAAATTTACCGACTGGCGCTTGAAGCTTTGGGGTGAGGCTATTGACGCAGACCAAGCAACTCTACTTCCTATGCCTAACGCAAACGACGATGACGACCATGATAAAATCGTAGCGACTACTTCAATCCCTGCTTCCACAACAACAGCACCTCCAGCTACCAAGCCTACCTTGATTGACCACCCTTCCGACCATCCTGAGCGGCCCACCAAGCCTGCCCGACCTAGCGGTACCGAGGAGGAGGAGCCCTCAAGCACTCAAAGCTCCGCTGAGGAATCATCCACAGCTTCATCTTCTTGGGTTTCATGGCTTCCAACATTTGGTGCCTCAAAGAAGGCACAGATCTGGATTTACGGAGCTGTCGGCTTCATCGGAGCCTTCTGTATCGGTCTAGGTGTTTACTTCTGGATCGCTCGTCGCCGTCGTCTCCGCAACAGCTCCCACAACACCTACGAATTCGAGCTCATCGACGAGGAAGAGGCTCCTCTCAACGCAGGCGAGAAGACTACCGGCAACAAGGCCCGCAGAACCCGTGGTGGAGAGCTATATGATGCCTTTGCCGAGGGTAGCGACGATGAGCCATTCGAGGACTATCGCGATGACCGTGAGCCGTCGCATGACAGACTTGCGGGTGATGATACTCAGCATTATGCTGTTGGTGATGATAGCGACGATAGCGAAAGCGACGATGACAGCACCGACGAGGATAGAAACGAAAGAAGACCTCTTGGTGGCAGACGTTGAGGTGGAGGATGAGTAAGGCATGGCAGCCTGGGTTCAAAGCCAGAAAGCTGCTTGAGTGCTTTTTGCATGGATCAGCGGAGTTCATAACTTGAAATATGTTGGTATATTGTCTTTAGTCAATAGATCTTGGATGGGCGTTTGGTTCAAATGTCAAGATTACGTTATATTCTTATTGCGGTGATTTAAATTATTGAGGTGCATCTGAAGGCGTCCGCAAAGACGTGTAAAAGAGATTATAGCTTACTCGTAAGTTTTGTGGCATCTCAAAGCCGGTATTCTTCACCGTTCAAACTAACCTGCACTGATGGTTGGTATCATGTTGATCAGACAAACTGTCGTGGAATGTTTATTCAGGCTAGCTACTTAATCAGTCATCCCTCATCCATCTCATCTTATCTTTCCCATCCCAAACGCCATTTCCTATAACGCCATTACCATAAACCTCAATCCTAAGCACTCGTAATACCTTCCTTCTCCATCTCCTCCACATATTTCTCCCAGATACTCGCCACCTCGCCATAAAACTCAATATGCGCATCCGCAAGCCCACCCAGCTGTGACTTCATTTCGATCCTCTTGATACGCTCAAAATCGGCCACTTCCTTAACTACCTCGTCGTCAAACATGTCGCTTGTCTTACGCGCGCTTTCAACCTCGTGGGTGAGCTCCTCGACGCGGAGTTCTAGCTTGCGGGTGCGTTCGCGGCGGGCTTGCTCGTGGTCTACACCGCGGACGTCTTCGATCTTGGCGCGGAGGAAGCTTCCTGCCCCGGAACCGCCGCCGTGTCCGGACTGGAGAGTGTCACGCTCTGTTGTTGACTTGTTGAGGTATTCGGTAAGTTGTTCGTAGTCGAGCTGCTTCTGCTCGCGGGCCTTGAGGAGGTTCTTTAGGGCGATAGAGTAAGCTTGCATATCTCGTAGAGATCCGAGGTAGTCCTGATCGGTGATATCCTTTAGTTTTCGCAAGTGGGCTGCTGTGTCTTCAATGGAGGCCGAAAATCCGTGGACTGCAGGCTCAACGTGGGGTTCGAGTGGGATGAGCTTTTGGAACTGCTCTGCGAGATCACGCAAATCCACCTCCAGATCAGTCTCACGCCGAGCCACCCGAGCAATAACCTTCTCAATATGTCCGAGGTCATCATCGAGCTTATCACTCTTCTCCTTGACCTCCAAGAAGCGACGATCCGGGCGATGGAGCTTCGTAAAAGCATTGATAAAAGTATCCGCAAAGTTATCAAACACACCCGCAGATCCAGGATCGCTAGCAGAGCTCACGCGCGAACCACGTGTGCGCATGGTAGCATTCCAGTCAGGGCTCTCGAGGAAAGTGTGCAAGATCGGTGCACGGCGCAGCGTAGGATGGAGGGACAGACGGATCAGGAAGCGCTGGAGAGAGTGGGCGCGGCGGGCGGTAAAGTCAGAGCCAAAGCGATCGCCGCGGACGTACTCCATGCGCTGCTTATCGGGCAGAGGAGGGACGGCGGCGGCGGGGTATTCTTTGGTGAGCTGTTTGTAGAGGAAGACGAAGTCTGTGAAGCGGCGGCGGACGGTGGTAGTTGAGCGTGCGAAGGAGGAGAACGTAGACTATAATTGTAAGCATCGTTGCAGATGTCATAGGCGGCGTGGACATACGTTTGTGGTGATGAGGTACGAGACAAAGGCATCCTTGGTGCCATCATTCTCCTTAATAGGCGTATCAACAGTACATTCCAGCTTTTCATTGCCCAGCGACGGAGCATCTCTCTCAAGGCCAGTACCAGGCGCATTCATATCATGCCCCGGCTCTTCAGCGGGCGGTACAGCGCGAGTTTGCTGGTCATGGACATGCTCGCTCCACGAGACGTTTGAGAAGTCATCTTGTTGTTGTTCGGTTGCCGTCATCGCGAGACCAATTTTTCAAATCGCAACGGTGAAGAGAGAGTGAATTGATTGCGAACGTTGTAGGGTCGAGAGGAGTCGTGAGGTGAAAGTGGGCGGAGTTGGCGGGAGTTGAAGCTTGGAGGATGCTAGGTTGAGTGGAAGTGGTAAGTTGACGTGGGGAGCTGGGATAGATGTGGCGCAGGGACCACTTCTGGATAGAGGGGTGCTTGAAGGCCTGCAGACAGGACAAGATTTACAGAGATACAGATAGTTTAAAATTGTAGAAAAATATTTGTGTTTTAGCTTTCCATACTGTTAACTCGCATAACATTTTCTAACTTCTCATCCTCAATTGTGGTGGCTGTAGTGACGACTCTTAATCTCCTCTCAAGTACCCCTCTATCAGGATCTGCGTCCGCAAACGATGACGCAGCTTAGCCAAGGGTCTCACAGGCATCAATTATTAGCATTTTGGTCTCAGCTGTTATGTCCTTGAATTGTTTGCTTCACGCTCATATGCAGAAAGTTATATATACAGATAAAATCATTCAGTGGAATCTATTGCTTCCCAGCCTCGAGAGTGGTCTATCCCAAAAAAGTAATACTGGTCCTCTCAATGCTGGGCCCAGTTATTGATACAGCGCCTTTCCCATCCCGCCTTGATGCCATACCATCCCATACAGTCATACATATGAAACAACACTCCCAAGTCATGGTACATAAAGCCAAAAGGCTAGTTTCTTCCTCAAATCTTTCTCTACTTCTGCTCCTTGGACGAACCAGAGCTGGCCTGGATCTCCTGCTCTAGTGACTTGGCAGACTCGGCGGCCTTGTTCAACTCGATCTCTGCCTCAAGCATCTCGCTAACTTGCTTCTTGCCGAGACCCTCAGCTTGAGCCTGAGCGAGTCTCTCCTCCTTCTCGTCGATATCATCTGTGTCACGAGGAGTGGCGAAGCCGGAGCTTTGACTAGCCTGGTCCTGCTCTGCCTCGTCCTCGATAAGCTCTTGCTGCTCTCGGATAACCTCGAGTCGCTGCTTGTTAGTGGCAGCACCCTCAGCGCTGTGCACCTCGAGCTCGATCTCGTGGTAAAGCTCCTCGGGAATAGCAGACATGACACCAATGAGAGCCTCGACCTGGTTGTGGCCCTCACCGGAACCTTGACCGTACATATAAGCGTTGCTCAGGACAAGGAGTGTTGAGGGGACGCCCTCCTTAAGTCGAAGGTCGAGCCAGGTCTGGAGGTCGCCTCGCATACGGGCAGGGGAAACACTGTGTGTTCGGATACCACGAGCAGCACAGGCGGCCTGGAGCTCAGAAACGGTCAAGCTGTCGACACCCTCGTAGCTGATGGCCTTGTCGTCGCGCTTGATTTGACGCATGCGGTGACGGATCTGGTATCGCAGCATCATGTCGGTTCCGAAGGTGCTGAGGTTCATGTACTTGCACATGGACACAAGCTGGGGTCGTGACAGGTTGTCGAGGGTAAGATCATCACGGAAAGCCTTGCAGATCTTGATGACATCCTGAGCGGTAGGTGTCTCGCCTGTTGCGCGCACCTTGCGGAAGAAGTTGGAGAACTCCTCCTTTTGTGTTGTTGCTTGGCTTAGTGGTAGACCCTCGCCGAGTGTTTGTCTCAAGAATTCGCTGACCTCCTTACGTGTTGATCGGAGGAGGGTAGCCTTGGCCTCCTTTGACTTTTGTCCCTCAAATGTGCTAGGAAGCATGTTTGGGAAGAGCTTGAGGGCAAGAGGTAGAAGTGCCTCACCCAGGGGCACGATAATGAAGACGGAGAAAGGCACTAATCGACCGAGATCCTGGACCGTTCGCTGTAGCTGCTTGTTCTCACGGCGGGTGAGCTCGTATCCGGCGGCCATCTTGAGGGCCAATCTCCAACTAATCTTGACCTCAGCAGCAAGTAGCTTAGATCCATCCCAGTAGTGGTGAGCCTCCTTCTTGACCTTCTCCCAGAGAGTGAGCTTCTTCTCCTCCTTGGCCTTTTGGGCGGCATCAGACTTCTCCATCATACCCTCATTGGTAGCCACAACTTGTTCTGTATCAGCCTTGGTGGCGGCTGCAGCATCGGCCGACTTTAGGACCGCTGTGTCATTGGGATTCTTCTCGAGCTTCTTGTCCTCCTTCTTGGCAACCATGGAACCGCTGGCATCCTTGGGAAGAGGCTTCTTAGCCTGCTCGGCATTGAAGCCCGGGGGTGGGCCAGAGCTGGAGGGATCGGGTCGGTGATGATCGGTACTCATTGACCGCGGGATCAATAGGGCGATGGCGGGGATTTTGGCATGTCGACTGACGTGGCGACCAAGGATGGCAGGAGTAACACCTCGAGAGAGGGCCCGGGCTTCGGTGGGTTAGCACAGAAGACAACAACAAGAATCGGTGAAAAATGCGGTGCTCACCATTTCCCATCAAGGGGTTCCGGGCAACCGCTCTACGAGCGACGTTGGAGGAAGCGCTCATGGCGAGCTGTGGTCGATGGTGGATGAAGGTTCAGAAGTGGCGGATACTATAGTAGCGTATAATTTCTTAATCTCGGCGCAAGGCGTTGGTGGATGTATCAAATCGAGTTGTAGAGTAGAGAAAGAAAGAACAAAGTGTACAGAGACGAAGAAAGGGACAAAATTGGATGCAAAGTTGAGATTCTCCAAGCGAAGAGGCGTCGCCCGCTAATGGCGAAAGGGTGTGGTGTAGTAGTGTACAGTACAAGAATAGTAGACGGTTTGTGGTGATGGGATTGGATGGATGTCAAGTACATCTACCCATCCTAGCTCCGTCTCCCGCTGACCGGGGTTCGCCGCATCCGGGGCGGAACAAGTATTGTTGCGGCAGGGCTTACACTGATTGCATCCAATCCCTGTGCTCTGCTTGCGATTGACAGGGGGCTTGCGTCAACAGAATCTAGAAGAAACAGAAGCATTTGCGATCACGTGATATCCGGTAGTGCCGAGTGTATCCTTTTGTTGGGACTCTTGACACTGCTTTTTTCCCTCCCCTGCATGTGAATGTGGCTCGGAGAATTGGTCTCAACAATGGCTAAAGCCCGATGTTATCCCCGCTACGTGTTTGTGTTTGTACAGCAATTTTTCTAGAAATCCCGGGCTATTCTGCCGAGATTCTGCAATGGACGCAAGTCTCTGACTTCATTTTCTGGCCTCATTTAAGAAGGGGTTGCTTGCAGGCATAGGCTTAGTTGTCATAGCAGCATTGGCCAGTCGCCTCGGAGATTGTGAAACAATGTTCAGACGCTTTAGACTGTTTCTCCTATTGTTTGATTGGTTTTGAAATTGGACAGTTAATTGAGTCAATTGTCTGCAGCAACGTAGCACCTCTCGTCTCACTCATGGTCTAGACCATTCACCCCAGGGTATTCACTGTTTAAGGCACACCATCCCAGTCACCATAATTTTAATTGGAAAGCTGATGTCTGTGTTCGCCTTATATGACTTGCGACCTAAAGTATGATTAAGACATCATTACTGTGCAACCTCTTTAGGGTAAAGAAGCCAGCTAAGCTGTGTGCTTGTCACCAATAACATCGACGACAGCATTAGACGTATTAATGATATCACAATTGTTGACAGTATCGTCACTTGGAGCCATCTCATCACCCTCAATACTTTCAGTCATACCTCCGTAGGCTGATGAGGCGCTGCTGCGGCGCTTTCGGGTTGATATCATGGTATCGGCTGTTCAAAGCATAAGAGACAAAGTATTTAGGAGTCTTTGCTGAACTGGACCGAGGACTTGAGCCGGTTGATCTTCTTACCTACGTCTTAAGTGTTGAAACCAGATTATGACGTTGACCGAATTGATTCAAGGTACACATGTTTCTGTAGGTGGGCTACCGGGTAGCAGAAGATGTATCCTCTGGGGTACCAAGAAAAGAAACCTCAGTACTGGTCTAAACTAACAGAAAGAGTTATGTAAATCATTTCATCTCTTAGGCTCTTTTGCTAATTCTTCTAATAACCTGTCGGCAAACACGCGATACCTCTTGACGTTCAATTCACAACAGTCTTCAAACACGGTGATACACAAGCAGACCATGTCTATTAAAGCCCTCTAGGCAAGCTATATCATTACCATCTCATATCTCATCTATCCCACTAAGAACTCTCACAAACGTCTTTGTACCGCAATCCATGTCCATACTTGAACAAAAGCTCTCCATCAAAAGGCACATCCTCCTTCTGCGCATCAGCAGCAGCCTGAGAAACAGGCAGACCAAATGGCAATTGTCCCTCAGGACCCCAACCATCAGTGCTGAAGACAACATCGAGGAAGGCATCGTGACTGCTACCGTAGCTAGCAAACAAAGCAGCAGCGTTCTCAGCAACTTCGGGAATGGCCGCGGCACGGTTGAGGCGGATGTCCACGATGGTGGGTAGAGTCGCGTAGATCTTGGCCTGGCGCGCCTTTTCGGTCGCGTTGTATTCGATACTACCGTTGTTGATCATGGCGGGTAGGCCTGGAGCGGTGGTGGGCTTGAAAGGTGAGGCAAGACGGAGGAAAGCGTAGTCAGCGTCCTCGGGGTTGTCGACGACGGTGAGGTTGCGCTGCTCAAGAGCCTCTGCCTCCATGCCCTCAATGTAAAACTTGGCATCAAGGGCAGAAAGAGGGAGAGGAAGAATGTCGTCCTTGTTGGTCAGCATAGTAAAAGCGCGGCGCTGAGTCTCGTTTCCAAGACGGCTAAAGTAATCGTTTCCAGCAATGCGAACGGATCTTTCAACGTCAACGAAGGGGTTATCGAAGAGGCCAAGCTCAAACTTCTCCCTCATCAGCTTGCGAACTGACTCGTCGATGCGGGACTCTTGGACAAGACCCTTCTTGACAAGCTCGATGATGAGCTCGGGCTTGGTCTCGCCACCGAAGATGTCACAGCCGGCTTCAATAACACGACGAGCGCGCTCGAGCTCAGTCGCTTCCTCAAGACCCCAGAATCGGGTGGTAACAATGCCCCAATCGGTAACGACGATGCCCTCGTAGCCCATCTCCTCCTTGAGAAGATCGGTGACAATGCCCTTGTTGAAGCCAAAGGCGACCTCCTCCCATGAAGTATTCATGGGACGAGAGTAGTAAGGCATCATCTGTCTAGTTCCAGCAGCGATAGCAGCCCTGAAGGGGATCAAGTGGTACTCGCGGTTGTCGCCGGGGTAAGTTGCGTTTTTGCCCTGCTTGTTGTCAGATATCGTCCACAACACCACAAACTTGACTTACCCAAGGGAAATGCGAATCCTCGCCTAATTCCATAGCACCTCCGCCTGGAAAGTGCTTCGTAGTAGCAATAACTGAGTGAGGACCGATCTTGTCACCTTGTAGACCCTTGATGGCTTCAACCACCAAGGCGCTGGTGAGGTTGGCATCCTCGCCCATGGTACCTGTGATGCGGCCCCACCTAGGCTCAGTAGCCAAATCGATCTGGGGATGCAAAGCCTGTCGAATACCAACGGAAATATACTCTTCTCGAGCAATATCGTGGAACTGACGGACAAGCTCGGGTGATCGAATGGCAGCGAGACCAAGAGGCTCAGTCCATCGAGAGAAGCCTTGCGCAACCACGGAAACAGCATTCTCATCTGTCCATCCACTGAATATATTATTTAGTATGTGAAAGTCTAGAAGAGATGGGTAACCTACTGCTGAGGATCGGAAGAGATAGTGATGGGGATACCGAGAGGTGTGCTCAGAGCAAGTCTCTGAAGCTTGTTATACCAATTCGCAACACCACGAACATCATTAACACCACCACTCAGGACATACGCAGTAATGCGTTTATCAGTGACAAATCCTTCAATGGTCTCATCAAAGGTGTTGTTGACAACGTTGGTACGAGCGTGGAACATCTGACCAGCCTTGTCCTCAAGGGACATGCGGGACATCAAATCATCGACACGCTTGTCGATGCAGAGAGTCTTGTTCCGGTAAGGAGGATTGGCATCTTGTCGAACAATCGGGTTGGCGATGCTCATGGAGACACCTCCTAGGAGGAGGAGACTGGACCACATTGTGAAGATGAAGGGAGTGATGGCTAGATGACTGAGTCCTTGGATCTGTACAAGGCATGGCCGATCAGTTCATGTTATATACTCGAGATCTGAACCAAGCTCTCTCTGTCCAAGATCTTTGGCATCGTCGTGTTAGTCAAGTTAGGCAATTCATCCCATCATCAGTCTCTTCATTCGGACCGACCTTCAAGATCCTTGCCTACTCAAGTCTAAACTCTAGACATGAGATTTAATGTCGTAGTTTTATGGATTCTAAATCCCTTGGCCAAATCGGGGTACCAGAGTTGGCCGTTCAAGGCTAAGAGACAAAATACTTAGGTCAGCTTAGGCCAGTGTAGACAACGACTTAGACTATTTATTAATGGCACCCTAAAACTTGGACGTCGCCTTTTCTCAATACCCAGTATATCGGGGACATAAAAGTTCCTCATCTCAACATCGATCCAATGACGATGCATCCCGACGGACCTTCGCCTACATGCTGGCTAAACACCGGAAGGATAACTACGTAAAAAAGAGAAGATTTTGCAATGCCAAGAGAATAGAACCTGGTGGTTTAGCGGAAATACGTGACTAAACGGGTGAGCGTTCGCATGACCCGACCATAACGCGGGGATAATCTGGGGACTGTATGCTCTAAACCGTTTAAACATGCGGGGAGCACATACAGGTTTTCGGCCCTTTTAATTAAATCCCATGACTCCAAGTCCATGGAAAGAGGACAGAGCTATACCGCCTGTCCGGGTGGACTTTTATCATGGGTATCACGTAACGAGTACCACTGGCAGTGGATGTTCTTCCAGCCAAACCCCGGACAAACTGGATATTGTCAGTCATTGTTAACATTATTGCTGGAAATACTCGTGACAGGGAATCTAAGCGTAAACTTGAGGTTGGAGAAAGGTTGTCGGCTTGGAGACGATCCACCGCCCACATCCCGATGCAACTCTATTCCAGCTACGATCAAGATGGGTTTATGTTCGCTGATCATGGATGCAATGCGACACCCCACGATTTGAACTTCGGGAAGCGGTCACGGCAATTGAGAAGAGACTGGTTCAAAGTATATCACATCTACCAATTCTCACAATTGATTCCCTCACAATGCTGTTGTTGAGTATGTTTGTACATATGTAGATTACTTACCTGTAGTCGCTATCTCATTGGACATTTAACCATGTCAGCATCAAATCAGGAAAGTAAACAACTTACAAGTGAACAAGTCAATAAACGCACAATTGTAGTCAATTGTTGCATAAAAATAAGCTTGAAAATGAATTAAGCTTAATTGCCGTGACGTTATTCACCCGAGGACTAAGCTCGGATATCGGATTGACCGTGCTCAGAGGAACCTCGGGGCCATGTTCAACACCATCACCAATCGAGTGACACATATCCGTAGACTGCTCAATTAGACTTCCTGCAGATTTCCGACCATGTCGGATTCCTTCATATCTCAATGACTCTATTTGATTTATTCCCCCATGTTATATAGCGGACTAACTGGGTGTCCGGTATGATCCGATAGAGAAGCAGGCAGGTGGATGTCAGAAGAATTGTCCTCTAAGACTTAGGCTGCTTAAATAAAGTAGTCTAAGTGTTGGCCTAAACTAGCATAAGGTGACCAAAGTAGGTATTCCACATCTTATGCTCTCGGTGGATAATTCTTCTGATACCCTGAATCCTGTCCAGTCTTGCATGTAGAGTTCGAGGTCTTTGTGCTACTCCCAGTTTCAATCATTCCATTTCTAGTTCCGTTTACTACAAACAAGCCATAGAGGGAATATATAGACAAAGCAGCGGGTATCTATAGTACTTGACAATTTGTCTACCTAAGGGATAACTAAAGGTCCCTCCTCCACTCCTTCACTCCTATACTTCTCCGGCTCTCCCGACGTCTTGATCAATCGTGACGGACCCCGAGGATGATTCCATGCCGTGGCCATCAAGTCAACGGTGACACTCGAAACAATATAGGAGCTGAGTTCCTGCTGTTCACATTTATCCTCCTCTTCCAGTCGGGCCTTTTCCTCCTTACTCATTTTCTGGCGGCGGAGGGTTTTGATCTCATCCATGATGTGTAGCAGGACAGGTTCTGAACAACGGTTTCGCTCCGCTGCATGCTCTGCCTTCCACATATATCGGCGCGTAACGTCCGTGGCACCTTCATTGGAGAAGGCTATAACATATCCAAGTCTCTTCCTCCAGCCTAATTACGAAATGTTAGTGTTTGTGTCTTGAGAAGGGCAGGCAATGCTTGAGCGCAATGACTTACCTTCGGTGTATAGTCTTGGAACATCAAAAGCTTCCTCGCATGGATCAATGTGAACCCATCTCTTGTTATGTTCTGAGTACACCTCAGTCCACAAATGGTCCTCACTGTTCCACACCCATCGGGCCCTGGCGCCCATCGCCCGGCAAAGCATCGTAAAGCAGTTCGCCCACTCCCCGACTCGCCCTCTTCTGCTTTGGAGCAGCCTCCAAACGTCCCCATATCGGGGGAACCGCTCGTACGCTTGGCAGTCTTCCTTTGAACACCGGTAAAGCTCGACACGCAGCGCCCCACAAGCTGACTCTTCCGAGGTCGGTGCAGTCATCCCTAGAGCAATTGTTGAAGACAGACATATTGGACAAGCTGGGCTGTTTACCCAAGAGAAGAACGAGCGTTTGAACCATCGCATCAATGCCCGAATGAGGCAGTCACTGTATCCCCACTCCGGCCGTCGTCCATCGCCGAATGACTCTGCTTTGGCCTGCAAAATCATGCTCTCTTCTTCAGCTTCGCTATAGATTCTTGATAGCGGGATGATGTTCAAAGCTTCGTCGAGAAGCCCTGGATTCTCGTACTTCGTTGGGGTCAGGGAAAGGGATATCATAAGGTCGCGGAACTTTTGGGAGTCCCGGTCGTTGGCATCCGGAGGCTGGGGGAACAGCGGTGTCCACACTCGTCTCCGGCTTTGTAACGGTAGCATTAATGCTTTTTCAGTGCCAGTTGCAGTATACCGCGGAACTGATTCTGCCTCTATAGACAGACTGTAGGGTGGAGTTGTTTCATCTTCAGTAGACGGAACCGCGTGTTCAATAGCAGCTCGGTGGGCAATCCGTGATCGCTTTAGTTCATCCAATAATTTGTTCCGCCACTTCTTCTCAAACTGGCTTCGCAAGTCGCGAACCCACTCTTGCTCGTACTCTGATGGTGGTTTAGGACAGGATGCCGCGATGGGCTTTGTGTGTTGCAGATGCGTCGCAAGGTCTAGTCCTTCATCATGTGATGCGGCTCCAGTGAGAGGTAGACGAGGTTGATGCTTCACTCGTGCTTCTATGTCTTCAAATACACGAGCAAAAGGTATCACAAGTGCGGCACCCGAATCCGGGGACCCAGCCACAATATGGCCATACAAGTTCCCAGACTCGGCGTCAATGATCCAGGAGCCGCAGTCCCCGGCCTCTAACCGCAAATCCAAGAGGACGTTGTAGACGTCCTGGTACAGACTGCTGTTAGGGAGGCGGGCGTACAGGGGAGTGCCTGACATGACTCCTGTAAGCGTTCCTCTCGAGGTGGAGGCCAGGATCTTGACGTCCTTGGGGCCGTCTGTGACAACATGCTGGATCGTGGCTTCGCCCTTTGCAGAAAATGAGGAAGGGTCGATTTTGTTCGCAGTACAGTGAATGGGCCTGGTCACCTCGATCAGGGCGTAGTCAAGACCAGATAGTGGTTCGTCGAGGGAGGACAGATAGATGTGTCCCAGATGCTGTGGGGGTAGGAAGGTGCTTGGCGAAGGTCCTTCTTCAAGGATCTGGCGGCTGTTGCATTGTGGTTCCTCCTGTGTTGTTTGCATATCTTGTATGCTTGGCGACAATGTTGGCTGCAGCATCTTGCCCTCGGTCGAACTTGCGTACCATGGGCTCATGGTGGCTTCATTCAACGACGTTTTCTCATAAGCCGCAGATGCCACTTCATCCACTTCGTCTATATCATCGTCGTCATCATCAATCTCAAACTCATCGTCGCTAACTTCGTTCTCCGTGTAGCTCGGGGCCGGGTCGGGGTTGAGCACATGACCTGCTGTGGTGTAGTAGAACTTGTCCGACAACTGGATGATGCCACCAACAGTAGCTTGTTTGTAACAAGTTCCGTCACCCATGCTTGGTTCAACGAACAACTGCATCCCGCATGGGTTGCTCGCAAGATTCGCAAGGACAGATCGATGATCGGTGCCATCGTCTGCCAATTGAACGAGCTGATTAAAGTCGGGCGGTCGAGCCATATGGGCTGTCTTGATACCAGGAAACTCGTTGAGAATCCCGCTGTCTTTAATTGCACTTCTCACCTGCTTCCTATGTGCGACGACTTCGCAGCAAAACAGGATAGCTGGACTAGCAGTCCTTTCTGATTTGCCGAACATGTAGATAGACCATGTTACCCAGCTCGATACTGGTTCAACCGACCTCTCGAGGTAGGCCTTGATCTTTGGGGCCAGCGCCGCGAATGCCTCTCTCGCTGGACCTTTGGCCACCCAACATAGCTCGTTACCGATCTTACCAACCTTCCCTATCAGGCGGCCGATAGACAACTCAGGTTCAGGCCATGCAAGAGGTCTCGTTGCTGATCTGCCACTGAGGATGGCGATGCTGCTCTCCCAGGAACGCAGAGGGGACGTTACGATTTCCAGCGGCATGGTTCAATAGATTTCATGATATGTTTCTCAACTCATGAGGAATTTGAGTTCTCAAGTGATGAGATATGTCGCTCGACACTGATGGAAGGATTCAGCCGTATGTAGTTATTGGGGGCTGTGTGCAGAGGCTCATCGCGCTGGTGCGGCGGAGCATCCGCCAATGACAGATGCAGCTTCATGCATTATGCACTCGAACAGGGCTGTCTGCCTCACCCGCCTTATAGTCCGTCAGCGTCCCAGAGCCTGATCTTTTGTGTGAACCAAACATACCAGAAGACGATCATGGCAAACAAGACGGAACTTGATTCGAGTCTGCTGGATCTCCCACTACCGCAACTTACCAAAACAACAATAGCCAGCGAGTATTGGGCCTGCCAGCACCAGGAACAGCGCCTCAATAGCGTGGACTTAGACCTGCAATCCTTTTGGACATACTACAACAAAGAATGCGCCAGGGCTCTTCACAATGGAGGGCGATACGTGGCTCTGCGATCACACCGCGATGTGGTCGACTGCATTCGCGGGCTCAAGAGCGGGATGCTGCGTCATGACATCAAGGAAGAGCTTCGAGAGAAACTCACAGCGCCTCACGATAACGAAGACGAGATGCTCGACAACTCGATAGATTTGGCCGCCAGTCTTCTTTTGATGATGAGCTTCTGCAGCTTTGCGTACGGCTTCTCTGGCAGAAGCCATCTCCGTTGGAATCATGGGTCTCTGGAGAGCTTTGTATCAACCTACTTTGATCCTGGAGCTGCCCAGGTCAAGGAGAATGTCAAGATGGAGAAGATATTCACTGCGCGCAACCTGTGTCGCATCGCAGGGCTGGATATTGTTTGGACTGATAACTTGGTAGACCATCTCCGATTGACCGATGATGATCAACGCGTACACATCTTCCATCATGCTTCGTTCCTACATGTCCAACAGCAGAGGTTCGCAATTCTTGACAACCACTTACTGTGCGAGTCCGCTGACTTGACGTTGCAGTACCGACTCCCTACTACCCAAAGGTCTCGCGGATGAGACGTTGCAGACATTGGCACTCCTCTTCCCATCCTCAGACGAGGAAAGCAGGCATTGGTTCCTCAATCAGCCTCACGTGGGCGTTGATAAACGAGTCATCCAGTGTGGACAATTAAAGACAGACCACCGGCAAACTGAAAGGTTTAAATTTTGGAATGATCGTCTTGTCGTGTTGAAGCAAGTCTTTGATGAAGCACGACCGCAATCGTTATCGCAATGGTGGCATGATAGACGGAATGGCGTCCAATGGTACCGCTCCTCGATAGAAACGCATACTGTCATCTGCTAATACCGGTCTCATCAACAGGTACACATTTTGGGTAGCCGTCCTCGTTCTTGTGTTGACAATATTCTTTGGGCTGGTACAAAGTATTGAAGGTGCTTTACAAGTGTACGCCTCCTTCAAAGACATGAAAGATGGAGAATCTCCAAGTACGCACTAAGTCATACAGGCCTCTGCTACTAAAACATGAGACGAAATCAGCGAATTGACTTTTGCCATTTCAGATGAGTTTAGACTGTTTGTTTAGCGTATCCTTAGACAAGAACGACAAGCGGTGATGATATCTGGCGAAATACATGGGAGAGTAGAACTCTCACTAACATCATCGTGGATTTCTTTGTCTTGCATAGGAACTTATGACCTTGACCAACACCATTAAGATAGCTGGAGGTTGATACTCTAATTCAGCCCGGAATAAATGAAAGCCAGCAGTGACGCCATTGCAGGTTTCGGCTCTACGATAACCGCGCCCGTGCCCACCTTGATCATTGAATCTTGTCCTACCCTATGGCCGATACGACCACGGGTATGCACCGTCATTTTGCTCGTGCCGAGGTGCTTTTCAAGCGTCAGCCATGGATTTGGAAAATCCGGGGTGCTTGGAAATCGAATTTGACTGGTTGGTAATCGTAGCACGTGCTTGGAATGCCGTTAATAAGAATAACGCCAACTTGTTTCGACTACACCCTCTTCAATACGATGATTGTCGATGTACTGTCAGCTTGTGATTCAGAGTAATTAATGCCAAGGGCAAAGGAACGGGGATATGGGAGTTATTGATGCGGATGGACGGCGCCAAGAAGAGCCTGCACCGTTTCCCCAGATCGACAAAATGACAGCCAGAAATGAAACGGGATATTCGCACATATCTTCCGATCTTATTGTGAGGTTCCGGACTTAAGGCGAAATGCCGTTGTCACCACTGCTGTTCTGCCACATTTCCCGGCCTCCGAAATGTCCCGATGAGAGATGGAAGTCATCAGCGACGGACAGTCATCATCAAAGGCTGTTTCAGAGTCGTCATGTTGTACAACTGTAAATCCATTGTGATACTGCAAGAATCTAGACTTCTCCAGACTCAATAGAAGCCAAGACCAAGCGCAAGGCCAAGTGTAAGCGGCAAGCCACGGAAACGACTACCGTGCCCACCCTGACGACCGTTCCTGCTTCGCACGGTCCCACAACCATCTCAACGCCGTACTCATCGACAGATACATCTTCAGCCAGCACATAAACGGTGGGACGGCAAGTACCACCCTTGCGCCTCGAACTCTCAACACCAACACCATCTTTGCGTCTTCTGTCGCCCTATCTTAAAGCCCCCCACTTCCAACCTTCCAACCCATCCTCGACTCATCTCTCCTCATCTTTTGCTTTTCTTCTCTCTCTTATCATACTGTACAAATCTTCCGGCCGTTTCTCCCATCAAAATTTCGATCCCCTATAGCATTTCTTGTTAGAATCCAGCGCCTATATAATTATTCTCGTCCCTCCGATTTCGGTTTTACTGGCTCAACAACTCCCCGCGCCAGCGCCAAATCATCGTACCATTGACCTCAACAAGAAACGTTAAAATTGCGACGACATTTGGACACATAACCACTCAAACGCAACCCTCTTGATCACGCAGCAAGCCCAACTTTTACGCCAAGCTTGCTCTTCAATTGCCCTTTTACTTGCGACGGCCTCATCGTTACAGGTCGCCTAGAATGAACCTGAACAAGGCCGCTCGAGTTATCCTCTTTGGTGCGCCTGGCGTTGGCAAAGGAACCCAGAGCGAGCGCCTGCTCTCTCGTTTCCCTCAACTCAATCAAATTAGTACCGGTGATCTTCTTCGTCGAAATGTCAAGGATAGGACACCACTCGGTAAGTTTTGGATCAAACCCCTCCATGACGAATGCTGACAATTTCCGCAGGCATCAAGGTTGAGAACACCATGAAGGCCGGTGGTCTTGTGGCTGACGATTTAATCCTACGACTTATTTCTAACGAATTCAAAACTCGTGGCTGGCTTGCCAAGAATGGTTCAGATGTTATGACCCTTTCATCCGAAGCAACAGCAATCGAGCACTCTTTCAACAATAACGCTGGTGTCGAATCTTTTATCAACGCCGCGCCTTTCCTCGACGGGCACAGACCATCCGAAGCCTCAAACGACCCCTCAGCTTCGTTCATTCTTGACGGCTTCCCCAGAACAGCCTCCCAGGTCGGACCTCTCGACAAGCTTATCCCCATCAACCTTGTCGTCTCACTCAAGACACCTGTTTCTGTAATTCTCGAGCGCATCCTCGGACGTTGGGTCCACGAACCCTCCGGCCGTGTCTACAACACCAGCTTTAATGCGCCAAAGGTCCATGGAATCGACGATATCACCGGCGAGCCCTTGATCCAGCGACCCGATGATTCCGAGGATGTCTACCGCGCCCGATACAAGAAGTTCCAGGAGACAAGCGAGCCTGTTCTGAACCACTACGCCCAGAAGGGTGTGCTTGTTGAGATTGAGGGCATGAGCAGCGACGAGATCAGCCCAAAGCTGTTCGCCGAGTTTGAGAAGCGCTTCGTCTAAGAAAAGAAAATACCCTACGGTTTCAAGATGTTATGTTTTATTATATGGTTATTTACTTCGTTCGTTTTTGGTTTAGCTTTTATTTAGGTTACTATAGGAGTTTATCGCGGCGTGGAATGCTGCTGATGGAGTTGCAAAAGACGGGACTGGCTATCCTTGTCAGATGGCGCCAAATGATGGTAGGAGTTGTTTGTCCCTAGGGACATGGTGGCGATTGTGTACAGCTTTGGACTGGACTGGTTTGAGCACAGGAAAGGGCTCATGGGCAAGATTTGCCCGAATGATATCCACACATCGACCCCTTCTTGAGTCGCATCGCAAATGTGATTGATATCATGATTTTAAGTGACTGAATTGGATTGAATCTCATTGAGATTGCTGTAAAAAGGTCCCGCTATGTATACATATCTTAACCCAAAAATCATGGCCCACCATGGCCTTTCCATCTCTTCTAACGCAATTCCATGCACCGCATTCAACGTTTCACCATATGGCAAATCGAGTCGTACCTTCAATACATTCAAATAAACAATCCGTCATACTCCGTCCGAGTTCATCCTGTAAAAGCTTGTATGGAAACGACAAGCTGAGCTTGTAAACTCCTCAGTTTAGTCGCGCCAACCCTCGCCTCCCTGGAGGCCGCTGGGTTGACCTTCTGTTTGACCGGGTCGTAGGGGTGTGTTCTCGTCTTCATCGTCGTCGAGTGCGCGCGCAAGCTCATCGGGGTCCTGCATCTTGGCATCAGGGTCAACGGGACCACCGAATTCGTCGTGGTTGCGGTTATGTCGCTCCTGCTCGAGAACGCCGTCGTCTGCACTGACTGAGATACCACGAGCTCCCCACTTGGGACGAGCCCCGCGCCTGTTGCCACCCTGGTCATCGTCGAAGCCACCAGGACCGCTCTCCTCATCATCATCCTCGTCGTTAACGAAGCGTTTGCCGAAGATGCGACGGAGAAGCCAGCTGCGGCTCATGTCGTCAGCGTCAACGATGCCACCACCACGGAGCTTGACGCGCTGGCGAGTGTAGTAGACCCAGGCAAAGTCGATGTAGAGAGCTGTCTGAATGACACCAAAGATGACGGAGATGACGTTGGGGCCTCGGCCGTGCATTTCGAATTCGCGGATGAACCAGTTGATGCAGTAAAGAGCGCGATAAGAGCCGAGTGCGACGAGGTAAAAGGAGTCGATAACGGTGGGGACGGTTGTCTGTCTCAGAAGGAGAAGCTGAGGGAGGACGCAGACGGATTCGAGGATTTGTGAAAACACCCACATCCACTAGAAGACATTAGCATTGCCGTGACTGAGGGGGTTGTATAACGGACAGTCTGGAAACCTCGATGCTCGGCACTCTCAAAGATGAGCATGACGATAGGTGAAAGGACGAAGGAACCGCCGAGAATAACGGCACCAATCTTCCAGGACATCTCACGCTCGCGGGATCGAGGGTAGATCCATTGCATAATAGCAAGAATATAAATCGACGAAAGGATATAAAAGATCTTGAAAACGATGTTCCACGGTACACTCTCCCTGAACAGATCAAGGTATCGGGTGCAGAAGACCAGAGCGTAGAGCACCTGCGTAATAAGGGAGACACCCTCTGCGCTGCGGTTTCTGTGGATGGCGAAGATGAGGATGCATTTCGAGAGGGCGTGGGACAAATCGCCCAGAACACGGAAGAGCTACAGAATGTCAGTCAGTCGCTGGTGTTTGGAGTGGTTGTGTCGCAGCGTACGTTCCACGCGCCCATTGTCAAGGGCGGGTTGCTCAAGAGTGAGCTATAGAGAAGAGGTTATCGGGTTGGTGACTTGCCCGCAGCAAGTTTGAGGTCGAGAATTGATGGCAAGGAGGGAAAGATGAAGAAGACAAGTGGTGCAGTTGTAGTTGTAGGGGTAGCTTAGGCAGCTCTAGCTTGGATTGGTGATGCGATACGGGAAGAAGAGGTGGAGTCGTTTCGCCTCGGAACTGGGGAACTGGGGGCCTGGAGCTTGCGTCAGTGCTGGTCCCTTGCCTTAGGTGAACCTGAAAGTCAACGTCAACCTCTCGGGGGTATTTCAGCCACGGCGGTTACCATTTCCGGTCAGCTGCGCCTCAGAGAAACGCATGCTTGGGAGAGATACGATTATCATAGCCTAGAAGTTTTATTTATCAGAGATACTACATTTTATATCCTGTGATATATGACCTCAATGCTACCATTGGTGGCGCGGATCTGACAAAATGTGGTGAAATCAGGGGGTATTCTGTAGGGGACTGGAACATGGGCCACCAACTGAATGAATGTTTGTACAATGAATCACTGAAACTGCCGTCGAAACCCAACTTTCTCTGCACCAACACTGGAGGCCCAATTACCTTGTCATTTCTCTTTCTCATTTTTTCTTTATCAACGTTTCTTCAATAATATCCAACTGGATTGGCTTAGACGTAGCCGTTGGATGTCACTGCCGCTCTAACTCAACGTGCTTCTTGCACGCTTCCCTTGACCAGCCCCTGCGGGTCGAAGCGAAACATCCTCAATCCAGTCCACGTCACCTCACGATTAACACCTGAAGGCATCAACTAGCTCCAGCATCAGTCAATTTAAGCTCACGATGAGGCTATCGGCTTTCTGCGCCGCGCTTTGGCTTGCCTGTGCCGCCGCTCTAACGGTACCTAATGCCGAAAAGATTGAGAAGAAGCTAGCGAAAAGAGATGATCTTCCACCAAAATACTGGCGTAAGTTACTAACCAGTCTTGATGTTTTTTCAGAGTGATGAGGTCTTATTAACAACTTCTAGGGGAGGCTGAGTAAGTGCTGTTCTTCAATTTTATTCCGTTTATGAACTTACGATCGCTAAGAGGCCATCTACACTATGTCGGCAAGTATTTCGACGAGGCTCTCGAACCAGCTGCCCAGAATGCACGCATCAAGGTCCTCATGCAGACATACCTAGCGACAATGCGAGATCTAGGAGTCCAGACATGGTTAATGCATGGCTCTCTACTCGGTTGGTGGTGGGGAAAGAAGGTGAGAACTCAATGTTCAACGTTGTGAAATCTTCTAACCAAGCCACCAGGTTATGCCATGGGACTTGGATGCCGATGTCTCCATGACTGAAGCGGACATGTACTTTCTTTCCGCCTACCACAACATGACTATCTACTACTACCAGTACGATGGGTGTCGGGACGGATGCTATTTCCAGCTGGAACTAAATCCTCATTTCAAGCATCGCGGGAGGGATGATTGGAAGAATGTTATTGATGCTCGTTGGATTGATATGCAGAATGGGTTATTTATTGACATTACAGCGGCACGATATGATCCTGGGCACAAGCAAGGTGAAGGGGTCATGTACGACAAGAATGATCATGAGTTCAAGGTATGCCCCTGACTATTTTGAAGGTGGTTGTATTAACCTGGGATCAGGACAAGTACATATTTCCACTTCTCGACACTACATTCGAAGGTGTTCCCGCCAAGGTCCCTTACCGGTATCGTCAAATGCTTGAATCAGAATATGGCAAGGCAGCTGTATCAAAGACTGATTATAACGGGTATGCATCCAGGAAGTCAACTTATGCAAGTCTCTAGCTAACAGGAATTAGATACCGATTCGACACACAGAAGATGCAATGGTTCCCTATGAACTGAAGGAAGGTTTAAGTCAGGAAAGCATGATTTTGGAAGTTAGTCTAGTCTTGTTGAGCAGGACATGTATCATGATAGCGATAGAATGGATTTAATACGGCATTGTATCCGTAACGGTAGCCGTTTTGACGAGCAGGTGGGTTAACAGAGGAATTGTACCCCAAGGTTTAGGCTACTAAAATAAAGTAACCTAAGTGCTAGTCTAAGCTAGCATAAAGGTGACCTAATTATTTCGTCTCTTATGCTTACGACACCCTGCGGAAAGTTTGTGTACTGAACGGTGAATTGCTAAGTCACATGCTTTCCACAGCTGTATGATGATCGCTTTTTGATTGAGTAATTACAATTCTTGTATGAAAGTACTAGAGATACTCATGAGAGACATGATTGTTGTCATGATGGCCATGGCTTAATTGGATGCCCCGCGGCTCCCAGAACGCGTCTCCCCACACGCGTTGGCAGTATCTCAAACATTACTTCATCAACATCACATCGAAAAAGTTCAGTCACAACACCACAACAGCGCATTCTTCTGACCCGCCACTAATCGACGGATATTGATGCGCCGATAAATACTGACTACAATCATTCCTCGCCATGGCCACAGGCATGTTTTACCCGCCCCCAAACAACATGCAGTAGACCGAATGCTAATACCAGCAATAGGCCAGCAGGGCCGCGATCAGCGGCTGCAGGAGCGTCTTCGAGGTGCCCAGTACGAACAATCGACCTTAAATACGAGGGAAATCGCTAATGCGACCGCAGGCGCACCAATATTCAGGACGACTCTTTTAACCTCGACTTCAATCTCGACATTGCTGGCCTTAACATAGCCAGCTCGACACCCGCCGCACCGAAACCCGCGCCGCCAGCATCATCAGCGAATACTTCTGCTAAGAGGAAGAGATTAGAAAACGAGCCACCTTCATCGCAACGGAGCGCGAGAAGACGGTCGCCGAGAATAAGATCTGATGATCCTTACGACTTGCCTGATACATCTAAGGAAGAAGGCGCGCAGGATACTTCAGGCGAAGCTGAGGTGGAAATCGAAGAGCCCGCTATCGATGCGGCGGAAGAATTAGAAGCTGAACCGGAGATCGAGCAAGAGCCCGAGCCAGAACCAGAACCAGAGCTACCTAGCCCAGCGCAATCCAGCGAAGCAACAGAGGAAAATGAACCCGAAATCGAATTACCTGTTTTGCCGAACGAGAATGGCTCCGTCTCGGAAGCTAGACCTTCGAGTGGCCGAACTGAAGATGTCCAAAGTCCCCTAGAGGAAGCGCAAACCGCGCAGATCGACGCATTGTCCTCGACTACACGTATACATGCTGCGCTTGCAGAACAAGACAATGCACCTCCATCTTCGTCGCCACTCGCTAACAAAGTACGCCGAAGTGAGGGTCCTGCGATAGTTCGATCAAGAATGTCCTATAGAAGAGCTTCAAGAGCTACAGAAGTTAGCCAGGATGGAGGAGAGCCAGACCAACCAGATGAGGCACCCGCAGATGACGAGCTTACGGAGGACGCTCCAAGCGAAGGCGAAGCAAATGTCGCAGTGGAACGAGACGAAGAAGACGTTGTAATGGCAGACGAGAATGCGCAAGAAGAGGAAGAGGCCCTCGCAGAAGCAATTGATGCGATCGAGGCAGCGAAAGCCCTTGGTAAAAAGCGCCTTCGAAGAAGCCCTCGAAGAAGTCCCCCATCTCGATCGCCACAAGCAGGACCCGAGGAACAGGCTGAAGAAGAGGAGCCAGCACCGAAGCGACGCCGTGGACGACCATCAGACAGCCCAGCGACACAGAGGCAACCGGTGGCCAAACCGAAGGCCGCTACTAGAACAAAATCGCGAAAGGGTGAAAAGCCACTACCGAAACAGGTGCGTAAAGCGAAGGAAGCCGAGAAAGCCCGTCGAGTTAGTGATGGATCAGCTATCGAAATTACCGTGCAGCGCTTTGTCAATTTTAAGAAATATGACAAGGACGCTGGAGAGGAAGATCAGCTTGCTGGAGATGTACCGTTCACTATGAATGGAGAAACAGTCGTGGATGTCTTTTCGCAGGTTTGTCTAGAAGTCATTGATGGAACGGTTGCAAAGCTCTATGAGACGCTTAACACCACAGAAGAAAAGGACAAGAAGAAAGAGTGTCGGATAAAGATTCTGGCCCTGGAGGCGTATAAAGAGGAGCTCAACGGTCGATTACTTCAGCAGGCAATCCATCTGAACGACTGGCAGACGCTTCGAAAGCGAGTCCGAATTGTGCAGCAAGAGAAGCTGTCTTTACGAGAAGAGATTTTACGTCTCAAAGCAGAGAGAGAACAAGTTGCTCTAAAAATGGATGCAATACGCATCAAGCACGAAGAAGATACCAAAGAGTCAAAGGTGAGTTACTATTGGTATCTTCTCAGCATTGAGCTAACATCTGCAGCACCGACTCGATACCTCTGCTATAATGCACGATATAGACATGGCGGTTGAACGGGGACGGGACGCCCCTGAACTTTCGCGTGCCCAAGAGAAGAAAGCCGATCTGGCCAACCTCGAGCTTCTCGTGGCACGCATTACTGATGAAGCCAGCTCAGCGAGCTCCGCAGGCGGAATGCTCCAACAGGTCAAAAACTTCAATGCCTTCCTTGAACGTGCAGCAATCGCCATGGAAACAAAAAGCAGATGATAAAGCACCACGACAGCAACGAATGAAACGTCTTTTTATAAACTCCAGATCATCAAATACTTTTTTGGTCTCACTGAATCTTGGCCTTGCTAAAGTCCATCTCAGGGTGCTGCTCCTGGAACTTCTTGAGGATATCTGCCTTCTTCTGCTCGTCAGAGCTGGGAAGACCCTTCTCCTTCTGCTGCTGGTCGAACATCATCTTCTCGACCATGCCGCGAGTCTCGCCGTCGAGGTCCGACAGCTTGGAGTTGTCGGGCTGGATCTTGGTCACGTCGATCTTGGGGGCAGAAGTGACGACGTGAGCCCACCACTCCATCTTGTTGACCTTGTCGAGGTGGATCTCGACAGTCTTTGTGCCATCTGAGTTGGTGCTCAGAGTCCAGGTGGAGTCGTCAACATGGACGGCGTGAGGAAGGTCGCCCTGAGTTGGGTTAGATCTAGAAGAAACTATGGCTTGGAGAGTGATTACTGTGGGAGTTGTGTACATACCTGGATGATTGGATCCTGACCTTTGATACCCGCCTGTAGGCTCTGCTTCTTGATAGTAATGACAAGATCCCTCGACTTGAGGTTTCCGGGCACATCAAAAGTGACGTTGAGCTCAGAGATGGTCTGAGTCCACTTGTAAGGCAGGGCAGCTTGCTCCTGGGCCTCCTGGGCCGTGGCGGCGGCGGTCTCAGCGGATGTAGGTTCTGTTATGAGTCAGCATGTCTGACACTGGAGCTGTGGAAGGCTTCTCCTCCACATAGTCTACCATATCAACATGGTTTGGACTTACCGTTGTCAGCCATTGTGATGAGTGTTTAGTCGTGATATGTTCTGACAGAAGTCAATGGAAGCTGTTGGGTATGAGAGAAGGCTGACAATAATGGAGGGGCAGACTCAAAGTGGGGCGATCTCTCCTAAAGCTTTGACCAATAGGGTACTCACCGTCAAGCCTCTATCCCTGTAGCTTCAGCCGTGCAGAACCAACATTGAACGACCTGATTAATAACGTTCATCTTTCAACACAACAAAGCATTTTTCTTCTCCCTTCAGCACTATTGTACCGCCAAAATGTCTCGTGCAGGCGTTGCATTTCGTCAAAATGCCGATCTCAAACCGACATCACCCGGTCAGGAGCAATGTCCCGTTTGTAAGACAACCCGCTACTTTAACCGCGACATGGAGTTTCGCATCAATCCGGAATGTTACCACCCCATGTGCAAGACCTGCGTCGAGCGCATCTTCAAAGATGGCCCTAATCAATGTCCCACCGCAAACTGCCACAAAACACTTCGTCTGCGAGGCTTCAAAACAGCATTCTTCGCGGATCTAGCTGTCGAGCGAGAGGTCGATATCAGAAGACGAGTCGCGGCGGTCTTCAACAGAACGGAAGACGAGTTTGAAACATTGGACGACTACAATGAATACCTTGAGATGGTCGAAGATTTAACCAGCGATCTTGTCTACGGAAACGATGAAAAGAAGCGAAAGGCGGAGGCCAAGTTGTCCGAGTGGGAAGCTAAGCACAAAGCCGACATCGAGCGCAATAGACGTCTAGCGCGTGAATCAGACGATGCCCGTCAACGCCGTATCGCAGCAGAGGAAGAAGAAGCGCGCCGCCGACGTCTACTCGAACGACAAGAAGAACTCGACGAAAAAGCCTCCGCGAAGCGCTTCCGCGAAGAAATGCTCGATTCACTACAAAGCGCCGAGATGGGCCGTGCGACTGAGGCAATGGACAAGATCATGCTCAAGAAACGAGGCCAGAATAAGCGCGACGCCGCTTTCGGAGCTGCCGGCGCTGGAAGCGGTCTCTCGATCCGAGGATTGCGCGAGAAGAAGGGTCCTGCGGTGGATAACAAGCCCTACGATCCCTACGGCGGTGTGCGCGTCATGCCACAGCGCGTTGACCTTGCACCTGAGAAATTGGCGACATATTCCAACGAGTGGGTCGAGATTACACGGACAAAGGAAACTTTCAAGGCCGGTGGATATAGCCCAGATGAGTTTCTCACAAGAGCTTTGTTCGAATGTTTCTCAGGACTTGGAGTGTTTGTGGACGAGGAGAAGGTTGAGAAGAGTGTCTCTACAGCGAGTGCCAAGGAAGCTGCCGCGACAGGAGATACAGGAGGCAAAATGGATGTTGATGATGGTTTCTAGATGTTTTTCTTGGTTTAAGGGCATAGCTATGGCGTTACGGGGTTTGGGAAAATTGCAACAAGCATTGAGATGTCCTCTAAGACTTAGAACGCCAATATAGTGGCCTAAGTTCTGGTCTAAGCAGGCATAAGAGACCAAATCATTTGGTCTCTTATGCCCTCGGCGGCCACTTCTTCTGACACCCTCACGATAGAAGGAAGTTAATATGATGAATAATATTTTATGACTGCTACTATACTATTCCAAAAGAAATAACTACAGGAGAGGATCGATGACAGTCTTCTTCGGGAAACTATGTCCCCCTGAATATGCCTATTATTTAATCATCCTTTCACTTTGTAATACTCTTTTCGATCTCATCCCCCTGAAAACGCCTCGCTTACTATGTGGAAAGGGAGGATGTACAGCCAGAAATGGAAACAGAAGTTGCGCTGAGGACCGCTGTGCGGATATGTGGATAGAAGCTAGGAGAATGTTGTTGGTAGTGTTGAGAAACTCGGCCAAGTTTATTGCTGCCACGGTGCCTGCTGAGCTGGTCGAGGGAATACAGGTACAGTTGGAATCTGATCAAAGCCACCTCCGATGGCTTGCTGGTTCGCTTGCCAACCCTGGCCGGTGTTGTGGTTGACAAACGCGCTCTGTCGGAAGGGGTTGGTAGTGCCAGTGGCTTGAGGAGCAAGTGAAGCACCGGCTGTCTGGGGTCGTGATTCCTGGGCTGCCGGTTGCATCGCGGCGTTGCGAGCAAAGGGGTTCGTACCGGTCGGTGTCGCCTGCATAGGGGCTGCTTGTTGCTGTGGCTGCTGGGGTGGGGGTGTTTGGAAAGGCGAGTTGGAGTTTTGAGCGAAAGGAGAAGTATTTTGCTGTGGTGATGATCGGGCGAATGGGTTTGTAGACTGGCGGTTAACGTTTGTTCCTGTATTAGATGATGGCAGGCCTGTTTGCTGGGCCATGAGCATAGATTGGCGAAAGGGGTTGGTGCTTCCTGTCTGCATAGGTTGAAGCCCTTGGGGCGATCCAGTTTGAGCAGGCTGTTGCTGAGGAACGGCATTGGTGAAGTTGGCCATTGAATCTTGGGGAATTGGAGAAAGTGAGTTCTGTTGGAAACCTGGTTGCTGAGGAGTGAAACCACCAAAGCCGGCTCCTGTGAAATCTGGTTGAAGTTGAATTTGGGGCTGTTGTTGCATAAAACCGCCTGTTTGTTGCGGCTGCTGGTACGGACTGTTTGACGCATAGCCAGTAGGCTGTGCGGCAAAGCCGTTTTGTTGAAACTGCATGCCAGTCGGCTGTTGCTGGAAAGGCTGCGGTTGAGGTTGGGTTTGAGGTTGAGGGTTCATGTTCATGGGCGTCTGATTTTCCTCGATAGAGTCAAAGAAGTCGATCAGATCCGGATCGGGACCCTTGTTGGCCTGGGGCTTGGATTCGGGTGCGTTGTTGCCAGCTGAGGTGGCTCCCATCTGAGGAAAGGGGTTGTTCGATGCAGGCGCTGGGAAATCGCTACTCTTCTTCTTGCTGAGACCTCCTTGCTTCGAGCTCGAACCACTACCAATCTTCTTGACGTCCTGCTCGGCCAGATACTGTCGTCGGTGAACCTCGAAATCGGGATCATGCAAGTACTCCTCCAGCTGACGTCCGAGATTAACAGGAGCATGCTTCAGCTTAGGAACCTCGACTCTGGTGTGGTGTTCGTGCTGTCGCGCTACGCTGAGATACTGAACAACGTAATCGGTCTGCTTCGTGAACTTCCGATAGATGGCCATAGCACGCTCGGCATCCACCTTTGACATCTCGAAGAAGTTACCTATTGGAATATTAGCCACCACGGCAGGCTGAGACAAGAGGGGGAGGGGCAAGGAAACCAACCAAGAATACTAATCAGCCCTTGGTTAAGAACTTGGAATAGCGCCAAAAGATCCAAGACAAGCAGTCTGAAAACAGTTATAGTGATTTCGTTTTCGGGCTCATTCTCCATTACCTGAGATTCATTAGTGCCGGGTTCAAGGGTGGCCCAACGCTGGCAGCGGATTTATTGACTCACGTCACATTTTAACAAGGCTTCGAGCTGGTGTTGCACAATTTCCGTCTCTCGTAGTAAGCCCTTCTCAACCGACAGCTTCTCAAGTCTCGACTCCGAAGCGCGTACCCAGTCGGTCTTGGTCTTTTCGTATGCGCGGGCTCGTTCAGCTAGGTACTGAGCATAATGTCGGATATTTCGTCCTTGGATTTGTGCTGCCAATTTGTCAATCGCCGAATCCGTACATCTTGTTTGAAGAACCCACCATCTGTGAAGCTGCTAATGGCCAGTACATTGCGGTGTGTCGAGAGAAAGGCCAATGTCACATCAGGAGAACCCTCTCTTATCATAAGGTGTACCGTAATTAGACTCTTGAAGACAATAGTCCATGTTGAATCGCGGAGACGGTATGTGAGTGCGCGAAAGACCTCGGCGACACCAGCTTCGCCGGAATGGGTAGCGACAAGAATATGCTCGATGTATTTCGTCTTTGGGGGAGCATTCTGTAGCGGTCAAGAGTCAGCACCAAGCTGTAAGCGAAGCTATAATCCACAGAAATAATTGTGCTCATATGATGGTTGTTGAGCTCCTCAAGAATTAGGCGCGCCGCCAAGAGATACACGTACCTTGATCTTGGTTGCGCCCTTGACGGACTTTTCGAACGAGCTCGACATGTTGTCTGCAGTTGGAGCTCAATGGGTCTATATCAAGCTTGCTGTACGAATGACAGAAGTTCGGACGACGGACGTTGCAGCGAGTGACGGGGGACTGTAACGGATAATGATGCGGTGGAGCGATGTCGGGGTTTCGGGAATCGATGCGGCGATAGAGATGACTGTAATGAAGATGTCGCCGTGTCGTGTCCTGTGCTGTCGAGTCGTGTCGTGTCGTGTCGTGTAGCTTCAAGTCCAGCGCAAAAGAGAGGGACTTGAAGAAGAAAGAGAGATTGACCGAGAGAGACAACGAGTGTGTGTCCGTATCCGCGCCCGGGGGACGTGGACGATTCTGGGGCGTGGCAGGACAAGGGGAGGGGCGTGTGGTCGGGCAGGTTGGACCTGACTCTGGTTGATTTTGGGAGGGACGGCTCTGACTTTGGAGGTTGGGTTGGGCTGTAGGACAAGAAGGTGGAGATGGTTGATAAGGAGGTACTTGCGCCAAGGACGATTACAGAGGCCTCTTCACTGGTATCCTCCAAACTCTTGTCCTCCGGAAACGTGCTCTACTCCGATATTGGCGGGCACTATCACTAAATTCCAGGGGACGCTACGAATGTCGTCACCATGGATTCTTTCATTTCAAAGGGACTTGATGCGCCAAGACGCTCCACTGACGGAGATGGTGATATCCACGAGAGATGAGAAAATCTGGGGAGTGGCAGCTTTTTTCTTTTCTCTTCGCGTCTAGACATGCAGACATTCGGAAGCATTACCAGGTACAGGAGAGGAGTTTGCAGCTGTTTGTTCAAATTTGGATGCTTGTGACATGGCGTTTTCATTTTTCACGTATCACGAAAGGTCCTTTTCATCTCGGGCCATACGAGATTTAGGCAAAAGGCAATCACAGTCACTCAAATTGCACAGGGTTCGATAATTTGATACAAAAACGATCAATTCATTTCTAGATAAAGATAGCGTAGTCTCACTTGAAACTCGCTCCCCCAGTTCGTCATCGCAAACTTTCTTACCTTTCGGGTACAGTTCAATTTCTGCTACCAGGTTTCCCCAGTCGCACGAACCAAGAATCCCTTTCCATTCTTCATAAGTCAGAGCTTTTTTTCAACGCGTCCGATGATAAACAAGGTCGGTGTGTCGAACGCCCATTTCATGGTACCAACCTCACCTCGCCCAGAAACCGCTTAAGCTGCCCCGAAAGGCAGAGGGTTTCTAGGTCCGGAGAGGAGGCACTGCATCATATTAAGCACGCGGTTCTCATCATCTGCGAAATAATTGTTAGCGATAGGTCTTGGGAAGTGCGTTTGCGTTGGTGGTAATACTCACATTTATTTGAATGGAAGGGTCATAAAGAGAAAAGAAAAGAAAAAGAGAAGGAGCGCGATCCGCGCAAAATTTAAAGGCTTTGCGGCGGGCCGGTAATGTGGGGTTGCTCGCCGTGGCTGATCTTCGGCTGTTTTTCACCGAACAACTTACCCTACACCTCTGACAAGTAACTCTGCGATAAACAATTGTCAAAACGATGTCTCTCAAGTGAGAGCTATGATTGAGGGAAATCATGTTGATGGAAACATTTACTTAAACTATACAGTAATTTTTCTATGTATGTGGCTACGTGGTTTTATCCTTGTCAATTCCTTGGAGTTGAGTCCGATTTTGAAAGATCATTCATATCAAGCGCCATGATTCTAGTCATGGAATTCTTTAAGACTAACGTACCACGTAAAGAACCTTGCACCACGGACAAGTATTCTCCAAACATAGAATATGGGATTCTGCAGAAAACACTGAACTTTCGACGACTGACAGTCTGGCCTGGGGCTGTTATACGACTTTGGTAAGCTCTACACACAAGGCAAGATGGCCGAGCGGTCTAAGGCGCTGTGTTCAGGTTCTATTCGAACTAGTAACGATTCGCAGTCTCGAAAGGGGCCTGGGTTCGAATCCCAGTCTTGTCATTTTTGCTGCTCTCAGCTATTGCTATTCAAGAAATATTTATTTCCTTTTATCTCTCTCTCTATTACTTACCTATCTGCTTGGGAGCAGTAACTGACCATGCTTACTCTGCGCTGGTCTTTCAATACCGATAAGAATCTTCCAGAGACAGTCCTGCTGCTGCAGCTGGTATATCTCGAGGAAAACCGTCTGTGTTTAACTAGCATTCATATGTATCCATCCCGCCGCTTACGTTCCGTGAGTATTGAATTATCTGATTTGAATATGGGAAACATTAGTTAGACTGCTTAAGGCTTCACCAGGAATCATAGAGGTAGAAACGTATGTCGGATTCCCGGCTGGCTACCTAAAAACCAAGAACAGAAGTGATAAAAGTCCGCGCAACGTCCTCAGTTCCTTTGCCCTAGAAATAACTTGTGAATTTCAGTCTTCTCTCTTCCTCAGTCATCTTGCTAAAGTATTCCACCTCCTTCTCTTTAACGCGCAAATACTGTCTCAGCAACTCCTTTCCAACCCACTTCTCGATATCATTATCTTCCTTCAACGCAGCCAGACTCTCAGCCAGACTGTTTGGCATACTCTCCGTTACCCCAAGCTCTCCTAACTGCCGTTTGACCTTCTTGTATGGCAGACCGGTTGGTAGAATTCGGGAGTCTTGAGACTTTAACTGCAGCTCGGCTTCCAGACCATGCAGACCCGAGAAAAGAAGTACAGCCATATAAAGGTAGGTGTTGGCCGTAGCATCAAGTGCTCGGAATTCCCAGCCGTTTTGTCTGACCTCTCTGATAGGCAAGTCCATATTCCCGGTCCCAGAGCCGACCCAGGCGTCTGCCCAATCTCTGGTGACTCTCTCGTAACTGTCGAAATTGGCCAAGCCGAACGCAGAGAGAGCACGCAGTTTAGTCAAGGTACCTGCTAGGAATTGATGTCCCGTTTCTTCCATATCACTGAAAGAAACGAAAGCATGCAGACCATTCTTCGAGCCCTTCTGTATCGGCTTCGGTGCCAGTGTCCCTTTGAGACCGTGGCGTAGGGCTATCGTCCGGATTGTCTCTTGTGCCACCATCATACTATCGACAGCCTGAATTGGAGGCAGTGAAGATAGGGCAACCGCGAACTGGTCAAGCCCTTCGACATGAAAGTGATGTGTTTGAATGCCAGACGCTTCCAGTGCATTGACAATCTCTTCGATGATATCCAGGTTTTTACCCCTCAAGCCAGCTGTCATGTTGCATCCCACGGTCTGGTCCATGGACCACGGAGTATTTTGATTTTCGTCGACTAATACAAATACAATCTCAAACCTAACCAAAACTGAGCTTTGCGTTTCCCCGAGTGTGTAATCCACGGCCCGATCCAGAAGGTGTCTTGGGCATCTTGCAAATGCATCCTTGACCCCCGTCTGGGCTAGGAAGCACTGAACTGTGGCATGCGTATCTCGATAACCACATAGCCTCGCAGAGTTCCAATCAGGCAGCAGCGTCCAGTCCTCGATTCCTTCAGGAAAGCATGCAGGTGCTGTAGAAATCGGAATGACCATGCAATCTTCTGCAAGGGAAATCTGCGACTTTCCTGAGGCCACCTCCTCGGCTATGGCGAGTGTAATGACCCGTGTACGAAGCACTCCAGAATAATCGACCCATTGAAGACGGATGTACTTCACGCTCCCGTTCTGTTGGAAAAATTCACCAGCAAGGTTCTCCTGCCCGGATCGTCTTTTAGTTAAGAGATATGATGCCATATTTGCTGAATGTTAGATTGAAAATCTTACTTTAGTCGTTGTTGTCCACGAGTGATGAAAGGCTTGAGTATGAAGAGAGGGAGAGGGGGAATTGGGCTTAATAATGGATGGCAGATTTGGTGGATGATGCAGCGAAGCAACACTGGCATCTTTCGAACTCCCTAGCCGCCAGTCAGTACTATGCAATGCAAATGGATGTGATCGATGTGACTGGAATTTTCAGCTGCGCTTGTAAGCGCTCTTACCACCCCACGTCAATTCAGCCTCACCTCGCCAAGAAACCGCTCAAGCTGCTTCTCACACTTGCCTGACCAACCGCTACCGTGCTCGGACCGGCAGATGACATTATGCAGTTAACAGTGCAAGAGAAATCGGGCTGGAAACCGAATCTCCAAGCATCCACCCGCTAGCAACGAGTCTGATATTGTTCTTTCTGCCCCCGTTCTGTCTTGTATGTTCCCAGTAAAGAGGGCGTCATAGGGCTCGTATAATCTTGACAGAAGGCGTATTGTAAATTGCTATGTTTTGTTAGCACAGCTCTGGATATTTGTTACTCGAAAAATGCCAAAAGCGAAGGCGACATCACTCGAGATAAACTTATCTCACCATTGGCCGGCGTATCTTGATGACGGTCAAGACTAAGAAAACGATAGCTGTTCCTATAGCGAACAGCGCAACTCCTGTTAGAAGCCCCTGGCCCATCAATAATCTTGCCGTTTTGAGAGCGTGGTGAGACTGAGAAAAGATGATGGTATGCAGCAAACAGGATCAGGTATTGGGTTACTTGCTGCGTAGTATTTGGATATAACAAATGATATAATGGTTCCTATTAATGAACCGATTACTTGTCCTATCGTTTGGGCTTCGGCATGTGCGTCGACCAGGCTTCCGACTTTCAGGGAATATGACAAATCGCCCGTTTGATTGGCCCCAGCTTGAGAAGTGGCAGCAGCGATGAAGTTGATTGTTATTCCATTGGGGTTTGGTAACAAAATTATCTGGGCAAAGGCGAGTTGTGATACTTGAATACAGCGTTAGCGGATAGATTCTGGTCAAAGAACGACAAATACATCTAGTGCACTCTCTGAATTGGAATCATTCTCAATCAAAGACCCTATACCCACTACCGCCTCAGCTATCGATATCAAGATAGACAAGAGAGTGTAACCATGGGTTAACGCTACCGATGGACCAGAGAGGAAAAAGGCATGGGAGGCTTGACCGCGTGTCTTACAAGTAAGTCTCGATCGTCACCAGTACTAACTGTTCTGACGCAATCGCCAGGACTGGTTGGGTTTCGCAAGCACTTGGAAACGTTAGATGGTCGAAAGCTGTAGAGGCAGCGAAACGCGGTGAGGATCAAACCGCTCAGAGACTCTATGATGAGTCGTTCGTAATCCACACAAATTGCCTCGCACAATATGAGTCGACTCTTGGGAAGTTTAACCATCACACGGCAGATGCTTGTCACAAACTAGCAGAGCATCATATCCTAAGGGGTGAAGATGATGTAGCTCAGTAAGTGCCTGTATCGTTAGCCCACCACTTATTAACCTTGTAAAGGGACTACCTTGACCGCGCTTTAGGCATCTGGGAGGATCGTTCATGGTTCAAGAATGAGTCTGCTCGAACTTCTTTTCTCCGTGGTAAACATCTACAGAAGATGGGTGGGAGAGAAAATTTTGAGAATGGATCACGCTGGATTCAGAGGGCTACCGTTTTGCGAAGGGAGGTTGGGGTCAGTGACGGTGACAAGGAGTTGGATACTCAAGACTTTGACGACTTGGTTTGTTTCTGGTCTACTTGAACAGTTTTAGGAATCTGCTTTGTTCTATTCTATAACAGTTGTCCTATTTACGTATATCAGATGTCAACCACTCCCCAATAAATGCGATGCGCTGTTGAAAGACCTAAACTGTACACTATGCAATAGAAGTGTTGTCTTGTTGGATCAACCTTTGAATCCATACCCTGAAGCTATTAACAGTGAATGAATGTGTTATCGGTTCTGATTTATCAAAAGTCGGGTCCAAATGCCTGCCTTCCAATCATACGACTACCGCGTTTCGGAACAAGGTATCCAGATCTCGTCTAGATATAAGACCGAGAACAACTCAAAACAACAGTTTCGTCACGGAGATACAAAACCAGCATGGAACTTGCAAAGAAACAGATTAGGAAACTGGCCAGATGGGGTAGTCGGTATAGTTCGACGGCACAGAGATCAGCCAATTGCAAGAGTTATGCAACATCCAAAGATTGCTAATATCAGGCGATATGAGATAGTAAACGCGGGGAAGTTGTAAGATTTGATGTCGCAGTAAAGACAGACTCGTAAGATGGACTGGAAATGCATCGCCGGTCTGGGGAAGGACGAGGCGAGAATATCCCGGGCACCGGAGATGCAAGTTCACGTTGGGGAGTTTGGGGGGTTGAGTCTGACGTAGACGTGCTTGTCACAAGACTACGAGCTTCGGTGGGCGCCGTGGCTGATTATCACGTTGTTTGCTGGCGGTTGTTTGTGAAGGATTGATTCAATAATTTCAAGGGCCTTTTTAATTACTTACTCAGATAACTTGACGGTATAGAATGTTGTAATAAATATGATCATAACCTAGCAATGTTGTCGAATTCATGTCATTGATTTTGACGCTAATTCTCCAGACTTTCAGAACCCTTGTTCTCGCTGGGGTGCCGAAAATGCCCGACATGGGTGCCCCAACCATTATCACGGCACACCTAATGATCATCATCGAACCACCGGCAGTCAAAACGTGTGATGTGAATACCCAAAGAGGCAAACCACGACAAATTACGTTTTATGAATTTCTATATAATGATAGTTCATCTCCCAGTTTTCCAACCTCATTATCAGCTTCACAATCAAAACAATCTCACAATTACTACTACAATACAAGGGATATTCCCAAGCCTACCACTACACTTCAACAAAAACCACCATCAAAATGCTTCCTGCTACTGCTTCCTCTCACATCGCCCCCAAGTAAGCACATCTTCTTTACAAACACCTATCCTATAATAACCATGTTCAGGGTCCTGCCTGTCATCTTGACCGTCGGAGGCGCTACCGTTGCAAGCCGGTCTTTCATCAACGCAAACCAATACCGAGAGCCGGTTCGAGCAAAGTCGTTCCAAAGCACACCTGCTAGACCACGATCTCCATACTTTGAAAAAGTACTTGAATCAGTCTTTGCATAGATATACATCCAGGATAACGAATTATGATGGGCGGCGTTTATGATTCTGGGCGTATATATGGTTACTATTGGAGTATTTGCTTTTATGAATAAATATGCGTACACTTCAACATGAAAAACATGTGACTGTCTTGGAAATTCTCGAAAAAAAACAAAACGGTTTGCCCACTGATTGATGCGTTGCCATCCGAAAGCAGTTTGCAGGAATGCACGTCTCTGGACATCTAGGTGGTGGCTGCCAACTGGCTGCTTATCTCCTCCATGCCCCGGCTGTGCACATCCCGCACCTCTATCGTCATGTAATCATAAATACTTGGATTTCTTAGTAAGTGCTTAGGAAATTGAGTACTTGCTTTCATCTATTAGGCTTCTGATCAGCTAGGTACCTAGGTGGCTAGAGGTGCCCGCGGGATGCACAGCCGGGCATCAAGGAGATGCGCCCCCTCTCTCTGGTCTGCACACTGGGTCGTACCTGCCTAGCTGATAATATTAGGGCAAGGTCAGGCAGAAGGTCCCGTGAGCATTGGAGTGCTTGAAAAGTGTAATTCGAGATGGAAACCTTATTATCAGGTTGGTACGAAAAATGATGGTATCGTCTCAAGAGTCAGCCAGTACCGAAATTGCCGTGCTTTTGAGAAGCCACCGGTACAACAAGGAGAAAGAATGTGTAATGAATCAGAAGAGTTGAATGGGATCGTGGAATCAGCTACCAAACTCAGGGCATTACCACCGAGTCTCGATGATTCACAGACCGAATCTCAAGACAACCCTGCCCGGAGCGACGCAAATTTGTCATTTCCCTTAAGGCCAGAGACGAGGCTCCTTGGAATGATAAGGGACAAGTTTCTGTTTGTTTTGGGTGCCGATACAGAAGATGAAGACGCAGCTGTGGACGTTTTCATTACTTGGCCCCTGCGTTTCAGTTGGGGCGACAAGAAAACAGTGAGTCTCGAACCGGATGCCGAGCGATGGAACGAGACAGGCATTGCAATAGCACTCCAGCTAGCACGACCAGTTATCCGTGAGGCGTGGCCGCGAGATTATAACGTCCATGGGGTGGGCCAATGTATAGTGGAAAGCGACGGTCAAGTTCCCGCAACTGAGGTCCCCCGACGCGATGCACTTGAAGACACGTGGCATCGTTGGTGCCTCGAAGCACACCAAAGCAAGGTTCAGGACTGCCATGATAATACCATCGCATCTGGGACCAAGTACAGAGGTAAAATTGTGTAAGTGATCCAAAACTGTCATGAACCTTTTGCTTACTTTCTCTAGCTACTGCAGTTTGGGCAGCTGTCGAAAGGGAGTGAGGCGCGTTCCACTCGGAGTCTTCGCGACCGCACTCAGCAACGATGCCCCCTTCAGTATACTGGGTTCCGAAATTCTCCAGGCTGATGTGGGTTGGTCAGCAAGACTGTTCTATCGTCGTTTCCGAGGCCAATGCATGGTTCTACCAGAAACATTCGAAACGAGCAGTATCCATTGGCAAATTCGCTACTTCCGACCGGCATTCGATATCAACAGATACGGCGGATTTGAAACAAACTTCTTTTTAAGCGAGAGAGAGTATGCGACTATTCGAGTGGGAGCTGAGGGGACTCTGCTGGAGGAAAGACGAGCGTGGATAACCTTTCGAGTGAACAAGACAAACCCAAACTTATTTCACATACTGATATTGAGCGACGAATCTTTCGACCCAAGATCGGAAAAAACTCACCATTTGAATTCAAAGCATCGAGCCAAAACAAGTTGGGGTCGCTATGGACTCAAAGCAGCCAAAATCGCGATCCCTATGTGTCAGTTTCTCTTCGAGGTTTGTAGGATTTTCGAAGAGGCCATGAATGCTTGGGAGAGGACCCTCAACGCTATAGACGAGCTTGTCCATTTCAATGTGAGTGAGCAAAATTTCAACTGAGTGCCCTATACGAAGTCATGCTGACAGCAAGTAATAGCTAAGTGACTTTGATGATCCAGCGCGAGTCGAGGACCTAATGTTTGATAAATCTTTCAATCGCTCCAAGGACTATTTTGTTGCTATCCAACTTCTTAGGATTATCGACGAGTGGATCGATGAAGTACTTCCGAGCATGGAAGTATTAAGAGAAAACGCCCAACTTGAAGAGGATGGCTTCTATCGGCCAGGAGCGAGCGAATCTATTGACGCTGCAGATAAGTGGATCAAGGAACAAGCAGGATTAGTACAGAGGCGGGTACGAAAGAAGACAGAGGAAATCAAAAGTCTTCGCGACGGGGTATGTCTACCATCTATCGATAGTTCTGCTGATTCTGACACCTGTAGCTGCTCAACGCAACATCTCTTCGCGAAGCTACCAAAGCATCGGAATTAAACCAAGCCATTTATATATTCACTGTTGTCACGGTTGTTTTCACGCCTGTCAGCTTCCTTGCGGTATGTGTCTAAAAGCAGAGTTGCAGGATGAGGCTGACCAAACAGACTATGTGGGCATTGCCGTTTTTGAATGGGCCAGCGGATGGAAGTGGTAATATACCGGAGCCATCGGGTTTTCGCAGTAGTTTTATTGTAATGCCACTCCTCACATATGCCCTGGCCGTTGGTCTGGCTCGGTATACAGGACAAGAAATCCATGTCACAATTTTAGGTCAGATCGAAGCCAAATGGGAAAAGCTGCAGCAGCTTCGTCTTCAGCTGCCGGAAAGGGAAAAGAGAGGATCCTCTTCTGTGTAATCTCGTTCCTTATGCAATTGAGTAGGATGGGGGAATTATCAGCATCGCTTCGCCTAATTCTTTTGGCCCCAGATTTATGTATGGTAAATAGCTCAAAACAAGTTCGCCGATATTGTATGATAAGCTTTCCCCAAATACCTCATTGGAGATAAGAATCCAATCCCACTAGACTCAACGTTTGTCATTAGCTTAATTTTAATGCTAGCATTAACCTGGTGTATTTTGCCGAGCCAAGGTTCTTTACGGGGAGAGTTTACGCTGCTGTCGGCTTCATGTAACCTCACTGAGTAATTGAGCGACGATCACGTGCGCGCCCACCGAAACTAATACTTGTAAGCCACGATCCTAGACTTGCACTCTTTTCCTTCGACCCAGTTTGTTGTCCCTAGACTCTTAATTCCTATTTCAATTAAAGTCATGTTGGGCTACGCTGCTATAGTGGCCACTTGGCTCGCCTGTCCTGCATCAGCCAGCTATGCCTTCTATGTTGGCAAGAACCTCACCCAAGACGGCAGTGTTATAGTAGGAGGCACAGGCGAAGAAGTTTCCAGTCATTGGCTTCAACTCTTCCCTGCTCGAGACCATCCTCCTAACTCAACTATCACCGTTGGCGTCACCAAAGATGCCACTTATCCCGGAGAGCTCATTCAGATTCCTCAAGTGAACCACACGTTCCGGTACATGAGCATGCAATATTCCGACTTTGAAGGGTTTCCTGCTCCGTTGACGAATGGTGGTTTGAATGAGAAGGGTGTCACGGTTCGTGATGTCTGGGCTGATAACCGTGATGAGCTTCTTGAGATGACCCCGAATCCGCAAAAGGGTGTGCAATACAGTGACTTTGCACGCATCGTTATGGAGCGAGCTAGTTCAGCTCGTGAGGGTGTTGAGATTATTGGCGATTTGATGGCCAAGTATGGTGAAGCTACTTATGGAGGCAACTCTCATCTCATCGCTGATAAAGATGAGGGATGGGTTGTTTGGGAAATGGCTGGCGGCAAAAAGCTCTGGGCTGCTCAACGTCTTGGACCGAATGAAGTCAAGGTTCTTTATCCTGGATACATCGAGGACTTTCCCACCGATTTCAAAGACGACCCTGACTATGCTGGCTCTGACAACATTGTTTCGTTCGCTGTCGAGCAAGGTTGGTGGAATGAGACTTCGGGCAAACCTTTCAATATCTTCAACGTCTACGGTCCCCAAGACCCTCGATACAAGGCTCGTGAAGGAGGGTATAAATTCATGTCTCAAGCAGCTCTGGAGAACGCTACACTCGAGATGGTCCCTCTTACCGAAGCCAAGATGATGGAGCGAGTTCGCGATCCCCGAATTGCTGATGATGAGGCTGGATATGGCCAAGTCGTTAGTCTCCATGATGGTATCGACCGAGACATGCTACGAATATGGAACGCCCCAGCCACATCCGTCGCCGCACCCTTCGTCCCCTGGTGGCTAGGCGTTCAGTCCATTCCACCAGAATTCAGCGAGCACCGTTATTTGACAACCGGCGCATCAAGCAGTTTTCTCAACCCAGACTACCAACTACAAGAAGCTTCTGAATTCGCCGGCCGCATTTTCAAGCGTGTCCTATACTACATGTGCTCTGAGCCCAACAAGTATCATCCCGCCGTCACACAGATGTACGAAAAGTTCGAGGCTGCATCTCGCGCTCAGATTGAAAACTGGGTTGAGAAAACTGCCTCGACTATGATTAAGCAGGGTGAACGTGAGGCGGCACAGAGTTTGTTGACGTATTACTCTCATACGAGGGCTGCTGAGGCGTTGGAGATTGGATATACTTTGAATAATGCTATGGATGGGTATATCAAGTTGACGGGTATGTGGAGGGGACCTAAAGGGGATCAGATCAATGATAGTGGGGAGGGAAATGAGACTGTTAATTGTCTTGTTGGGTTTGATCCTGATAAGCCGAGATATTTGCAAGGCAACTGAGAATTCAACGGATTTTTAAGTGCGTAGAAGATAGTATCTTTAACTCGGGGGTCACGTTATCGGAATAGTTGGCTGCCTTAAGCATAAGAGACGAAATGATTTAGTAAAATTGTGCAAGCTTAGACTACCACTTAGGCTACTTTATTCCAGCATTGCACACCAACCCTCTCCTTCCTCTTCCACCTCAATGTTCTCTACATTTACAGTCAACACACCAACTACTTGCTTCATCCCACTCTCAACAACGCCACAACGGTCGCATCAAGAGAGAAGACCCAGTAAGTTCATTTATCAATATACGCGCTTCCTACGAATATATTTTGAATGCCGCAGACCCCTAGCGGGAAGCTGGTTGCCCTGTCAGTTCTTGCTGACCTGTGTTCAGACCAACCTCGATTTATTAAAACTTGAGCTAAGGGCCATCATCATGCCACCAGGAGAAAAGGTAAGTTGGCTTCCTTCACTTCAATGTCAATCAAGCCTTGAAAGCTGATATCTCTCCCTCTTAAGCCACCTCGAAAGAGACTAAAGATCACCCACAAAGCCGCCGCGACGCCCGATGCATCCGACGAGCCCAATGACGCCGACAACGTCGGTATGGATCTGGATTTGACTAATACTGCCGCACTGTCTGTTGATGCCGACAATGTCAGCCCGGAGACAAGCACAGCCGAATCATCCGTCCCCGAATCATCTGCCCCCAAGCCCAAGTCGGTCCTGGAACATATCGCCTTAAACGGTGAGGTTCGCCTGAACATTTATAACTACATGGTGGCCGTGGAATCCACCGACTACGGCACCGAGCGGGATCATCTTGGTCGATTCCTTTGCCCCATCGACGAGACTGGACTGCCTCCCTACCTCACTCACGCGATTACCACGATTTCTGGCCTGCGTCAGGAATATCTAGTCGAAGTTTTCAAAAGAGTAGTGTTCACTTTCACGTCAAGCGAGTCTTTGAAGCTATTCTCGCAGTTCATTCACTCACACTTCAATCTCGACCCAGGACAAGTCCCTTGTCTTCGTATCAAAACCAGCATTTTCCACGACAACACATTCCCGCAAGGAGTCAAATTCAATGAATACGTAGAGGTTGACTCTGCTCATGGTATGTGGGATAAGCCTGACGAGCACCTCAGGGCCTAGGTAGCCCAGATCGTGTCTCTGTCAACTGCCGTCAATGTCGAACTTCATTTTTGTCGGCCATGGAGGAACTTCCGTTATCTGAAAGGATGGACAGCTCCCCTACGCCTGCCAAAGATCAACATTCGCGTCACATACGACGCGTCCAACTGGAACGAGATACCCATGGTAGACGGAGTGAGAGCCTTCCATATTGGCATGATGATGCATTCTGTTACGGGGGAGGACCTGGATGCGGAAAATGCAGAGTTCCAGAAGAACATGCCACAGGCGATGGCTTGCAGCCTCGCCCATCACGGAACACGGGGGTTTCGGGATTAATATCTACGGGCGGTTACTCAGATGGGCCATTGCTAGCTGGCTATATAGGAGATAGTGGCAGAAATCAAGGATAACTCTGAGAGAAAGTTCTCTGGGTTTTACAATGAAGTATCTATGCTATCTTATCCCTTTGCGAATCAATGGTAATTTAGGTCGTGTGTGGACTTGGTGACCTAACTTGATCTTCGAACGTTTTATCTTTTGCGAATACCCATCTCTAACGTGCATGAACTAGTGAAGATTCTATCTGGACGTCAGGATGTTAGAAGAATTAGCTGCCGAGAGCATAAGAGACGAAATAATTTGGTTATCTTATGCCGGCTAAGGCAGGCGGTTAGGCTACTTTATTTCTGTATCCTAAGCCTTAGAGGGTAATTCTTCTGACACCCACCTGCGGGAGTCCGACATTGTCGGCACCGGCTAGACCGGGAAATAACGTCAAGTCTCGGTTGGAAGGTGCCCCGGATTATCAAAACCCCGCGTTTACTAACGACATACCGAACCTCATGTGGATCTCGACTCCTCCACCAACCAGACGCGGTCGATATATAAACATCCATCCAACAAACACGAGGACATGTCGAAACGAAGTTGGTCCGAAGCTGAGAACGGCGAACAACAGTTTCCGCCATTAATCTCGAGAAAAGTAAAGGCTTGTACGGCGTGTCGGAGACAAAAGGTAAGTACGATTAATACGGTGAACTTGGCATGATATTAACTTTTGATAGATCAAATGTCTGATTGATGAGAATGGTCCTCCTTGCAGACGATGCGCGGAGAAAGGGTTGTGTTGTGTCTTGGGGAAAAGTCTACAGACTATCCTGGACGAAAAGTCTCAGTACGTCCAATCAATAGTGCTGTCAAAAATGGGCATAGCTTACACAAGTCTAGGCTATCACAAGACGTGGCACAGGATCTCGAGCAGATGCACAACTTCTTAAAACAGGTAGCTGGTAAACTTGACTTGGAGCTTCCGCCTCTACGATCCTCATTCACAACAACAACAGACGTATCAAAAGACGAATCACCAAGCCAACCGAACAAAGACCATCACGTTCCATCCCGCGATACTTCACCGAAACCATTACCAGAAGACGATGACTTGCCATATGCTCCCATCCATTCATTGTATACCCTCACGAAATTACGCGCGCTCCGGTCACCGGATGATCTTAACTCGCAGCAGAATCAAGGCATTGACGATGTCATTACGAGACGACTGATTTCACTGTCCGACGCAGAACGACTTTTTGAATTTTATCGGAAACGTCTGGATCCTTACATCTACCTCATTGGCTGCCCCTACGAATCTATGCAAGAATTGCGGCAGAAAAGTCAATTTCTCCTTGTGGCAGTCCTTACTGTTGCTGCACTTCACGATTCTACCGCTGACCATCTATATCCTATCTGCACCTCCGAATTCAAGAGACTTTTCGAGACGTCAATATTCGAAAGACGACTAAGCAGGGACTACTTAAGGGCTCTGTGCATCGGCTGTTATTGGCTAAGCGACTTATCGTGGATGTTATCAGGCCATGCTATACGACGAGCAGCAGAATTCGACCTACACAATAGTTACGACAGGGCTATCGAGAAATCCAGTACGGAAGACGCTGAGTGCGCCAGAATTTGGTATATCCTTTGTGTTTGCGACCAACAGCTTGCAACGCAGTATGGAAGACCATCTATCGTACAAGAAGATGCTTCCACACAGGGAGCCATAGATTTCCTGCACTCTGCTGTTTCGAACGAGGAAGACAGACGCCTGTTAAGTCAAGCTACTGTTGTCAGTATTTTGAGAAGTATCAGGGAGCTGTTTAGCGGGAACAAAGGAAAGCCAATCCCGAGGTTGCATTTGAACCATATTTCTCATTTTAGGATACAACTTGATCAGTGGTTCGCATTTTGGACAGATCAAGTACAAGGTATGTCGCATGGACGTATTTACCGAAGGTTTTGTCAACTAACGACTTTCAGAGAGATGGCCCGGCATTGGCGGCTTTCCACGAAAAGGAGTCATCCTCCACTACAATTTCGCCCAGCTATATCTATACTCACACGTCTTCCGCGGTATATCTAAAGACGACCATATTCCCCATTACTTTCTCGACTGTGCTCTGAACGGAATCAAAGCAGCGACAACAATCATCGACAAGTTCATCAACGACCCTGATATTACCCTCGGTATAGTTGGCATGCCATCATACGTCCACTCCATGACAGCCTTCGCATCCATGTTTCTCACCAAAGTAGCCACAAAATATCACGATCTTATCGAACGGGATAGGGTTTATGATTTGATTACTGGACTGGTGCAGCAGTTTCGATCACAACCTGCTGGGAAGTGGCATTTGGCGAATTTGATGACTAGTGGCTTGGAGAGAATGGCACAGACGTTGAAGCCGGATGTTCCTGTCGATATGGGGTTACCGTTGGGAGTTGAGATGGATCAGAGTGCCGATGCTGGGATATCGGGGGTTGACAATTTCTTCCCTGATTTACCGGGCGATTTCTTTTTTAACTATGATATGAGCTTTGATATGAATGCGCCCATGTAGATATGGGAGAGCAAGGATAGCGTAACTTACATCTAAGTTTTGGATAATATGATAGTAGAATTTGGACAGATAATCCTAATATTGGAATCCGATCTACTAGATTTATGATTCTACTTAGGCTTCCTCGTCACACGTGAGCAAATCTTGCATCCAGAAATTTAATTTGTACACTAAATGTTTACATATATACAGACGTCAATCTTATAATTCATCATAGCCCTTACTCTCCCAAGCACGCTGAGCCTTAAACTGCTCGGGGAACCACTTGGGCGTCTTTCCAGTAGTCATCATATCAACAAGCGCCTCAGCACTTCGATAAGCCCAAGCCATACCATGTCCATTCATACAGACAATAGCCCAGAGACCATCCTCAGCTGGGACGTCACCAACCAATGGGAACTCATCGGGTGTTTCGCAAACAATGCCAACCCAGTCCTGGATAACAGTGGTGGATTCACCCCAGTTCTTATATCCGTACACTGTACGTGCTGCACCGTGTAGGACGTAGGCAATTTGGTCGTTGATTGATGTATCATCTGAGATCCAACGCTCGCGTGTAGGAGACATTTGTGTTGAGCCGCCGATGACGACGCTACCTGCATCTTTGGTTCCTGGGGGTCGAGCGGCGATGTAGACGTTTCCGCTGTGGAGATCGCCTACGCTGTTGCTTCGCTGGAAGACCTTACTGTCGGTATCGTTGTTCGCAGGTGTCACGGCAGCGACTTGGTTTCGCACAGGCATGGTGAAGTTTGTGCTGGCGATGCCTGGGTGGAGAGCATTTGTGAAACCGTTGGTAGCTAGAACGACGTTCTTGCTCTTGACAGTGCCGCGGTTCGTCTTGACTTCCCACTTGGCTCCGTTCTTGGTCTTGCCGAGCTGCTTGAGGTTGAGGGCCATGGTGTTGGTCTGCAAGTTCAGGCCCTTGTTAAGACTGTACTCGAGCATAGCACAGACAGTAAGGTAGGGATTCTGAGTATGGGCTTTGAAAGTCACGGCACCCACAATCTCAGGCCACTGCCAATAATCCCGCGCCTCTTGACCCTTCAAGATAGTCCTCTTGTTGTCAGGAACGTCATTCGGTCTCTTCTTCTCCAACGCGTGCTGAAACTCAATGTTCTTGACAGCCGTCTCAAAAGAATCTTTGGTCCAGTAAAGACTGGCAGTTTCGACATCCGTAAAATCGCTCGAGACATTATTCGACTTGACAAACTCCCGCACATCATTAACGCAGTCTTGCTCCATGTTGCTGATTCTCAACGCGTCATCCTCGCCGTATTCCTCGACCCACTTCTTCACGCCGTTGTAGTTGCCGGCTTTGCAGTGACCGCCGTTACGACCTGTTGCGCCAGATGCTGCGGTGCGGGCTTCGATCATGAGGATAGACAGATCTGGGTCTCTGTCTAACAACTTGTGGGCTGTTGCGGCGCCAGAGATGCCTGAGCCGATGATTACATAGTCGAAGACCCGGGATGTGGGTAGGTCTTTTGTTGTGCGATGGTTGGCGATACGGTGAGGAGGATCTTGCCAGTATGCTTTTGTGGCATTTGGAAGAGGCAAGCCAGGGATTTTGAGATGAGGCTCTTCACTATCATCCCTTCGGACAGCCAGAGACTGGACGCCCGCCACCAAAGACAGCAGTGCTAGTGATGTAGATTTCATGATGAATAAGTTGACAATAATAAAGCAAAAAGTGAGGCAAAATGACGATCTTTATAGAAGCGAAGTCGGAGTTTGCCGGTCCTCACTTTTAGAGCCGCAAGGATACTGAAGATGGTTTATCGGCCAACGTTGAGAAGGTCTGAATGACTCCGCTTGAGTAGACTCGATTAGGAAGGAGTTTGTGAGATCAGCGCAGAAGGAAGCTCGCTATCGTGCGGGGTACAGCGCTATCTTGCACTAATTTAGTGCTGCGGAGGTAGCTAGGATTAGAGTCTGGGGTGATAAATAATGGGGCAGTCTACTGATCCAAGATAAGCCAAAGTGAGTGATTTATTTCGTCTCTTATGCTACTGAGTCAAGTTTCTTGTTACCCCGAGACATGGATATCTCCAATATCTCTCCGAATATCTCATTGATGGACTTACGATATTCCCATTGATATGTCTTGACTACTGGAATTAACTCAGAGACCAATCCACTCAATCCTCCCTTGTCAAGTTAACCCTATACCCAGCAAGTTCAAGCTGCTCAGCCCGTCTCTCACTACCCTTCCCACTCTCTGTAAACACGAAATGATCCTGAGCCAAAAGCTGATAAACAATTCTATCCATCGAAGCCCATGTAACACAACTGGCATCAGGCCAAGCAAAAATAGAATCAGTCTCAGCTACATCTTCCTCTGTACCACCCGTGGCAGAGACACGCCATGAAGTCTCGGTGTCAGTCTTGAGGCCTGTAGGGTATAATCGGAAACGGACGAGTCCTTCTGGAGTGGGAAACTGTGGTGGCAGAGCGAAACTCAAGTATGTTTTTGCGATGTCGACGCCGTTGGCTGTCCAGTTTGTCACTTTGAAACCCGGTTCATCATCCACCGAAAGGGTGATAGATGACTCTGTTTTAGCGTCGGAGTATGTACCGCCGTACTTCTTCTCTGCCTCGTCTTTGCCAGCTTGTTCAAGAGCAGGGAGAAGTTCTTGGACGATGTTTGAAAACCAGACCTGAAGGTTTGCGCCGCCAATCTCATTGATCGGACCAGCGTTGAAGAGGGTGATGGTGATATTGTAGTCTGGGACCAGAATCATGAGTGAGTGATAGGTGGTGATGTCGCCGGCTTTGGTATAAAATTCGACCATTCGACCATCTTTTGTGACGTTGTTAGAGCGGTGGATTTCCCATGGTTCACCGAGGAGAACACCTCTTGATGAAGTACTGGTGGCTAGTTTCATCCATTTTCTGGTTTGCGCTGGACTGAGGAGTTTATAACTCAGCACGGCGTCACCAAAGGCCATGATATCATTCAAGGAGGAATAGTAAACTCCAGCACTGTATGAGATCAGTAAACAGTTTGAATGGCGGGATAGAGTTACTTACGGGTCTCCATAACCAAGAGTTGCGTTCCACCAAAGATCGCCAGGAGGAATGAAGCCCAAAGAATCATCAGGCGTCTCATCATATGTATGATCCATACCCACAGGATCCCAGATATGCTTCTTGATGAAATCTCCAGAGGGTATACCGCTGACCTTTTCGATAATGAATCCCATCAGAGCCCAACCAGTGTTTGAGTACACTGGGTTTGATCCGAATGGTGCATAGATAGGAGGTCTCTCACCAAAGCGTTCATAGAAGTCTGAAACTCAGTCTGTGTCCAATGAAGAAGGGTGAGGGAATCCGAGCCGCGTCCAGTCGCCGTATGGTTCAGCATCAGTAGCCACTTAGCAATATTAGCAGAAATCTCGTACACAAAGGATAATAAATTACAATCAGCTGGAATCCCACCAATATGCGAAGCCAGTGATCCAACAGTAACTTCATCCCAGTTCACCTCCCAAACAGCATCCCTCTTCCTAGCACTGTTACCCAACTTCCTAAGCTCAGGCAAATACTTTGTCACCGGATCATCAAAGTTCACTTTATGCAACTTCAACAGCGCAAGGACGGGAAAGACCTTGGACAGACTGGCCATACGAAAGATAGTGTCTGAATCTACCTTGTCAACGCCACGAGGGTCGACATTGGGAGGCGTGCTGGCGAACTCAAACATGAAGTCATCTTCGTTGGTGGATTTGATGGCTACTGCGACTGAGGAGTTGACAAGCTCGGATGTTGCAGTGTCTAGAAGCACTTGGATGTTGTTGAGGGCCGTCTTGACGGAGGAGTGGGTGCTCGGGTTGAGGGGAGGGGGAAGTACGGGGCCAAGAGGTGGACAGTGGCCACCTCGAGCTGCGAGCGAGATTCCCACGAAGAGAGATGTGAAGAGGTAATTCTGTAGAGCCTTCATTTTGATGATACTAAGCAAGAGGCTACCAAACCAAAATTTTACATCCGAGGGGACTATAGGTCTTTTATAGTTTCACTATCTCAGTTGCTATAGAGGTCTCTTATTCGTGTCATTTATAGAATCCTACTCCTTCGCTGCTTACTTCCATTTTCGCCAGTGGATAACAGACGACAATATTGGAACATAAACCAGTCAGAAGCTTAGTACAGACCCATGTTGACTGATTTACAAATATCGTCTCCTGTCCAATTCCCTGATATCCCACGTTCCAAGTCATAAGGATCATTCGTCAGCTTACGGCTTGCGGTTAAATCACAATATGACAATAAAAAATTCCAGACTGAGGCATGCGATGTCAGATTCCATGGAACTTATCACTTGCAGCCCGAGCTAATGCAAGCCTCACTCACTTCCACGCAAATCCCTTCTTCCTTTATCCATCTGTCTCGACAGAGCGGATTGTCTGAGACAGTGTTTGTGGGATTTCTGTTATTCCCGATTGGCGCCGTACAATAAGCTTTGGTTAGGCCGCGGGACTGTCGGAATTAACGCTAGTGCTTTAATGAGGCTTGGAATTATACGCAATGCCGCGCCATTGAATGGGTTTAGTACGAACATAGCCCCATGGTCCAAGAGTCAATATCCTATAAAGTTTAGAGCTTGCTTGGGCCTTTGTATCCGAATACAGGCAGAAATCAATGTGGTATGACTTCATCCGCGCCTTGGCAGTAGTGTCAGCTGCGTGGCTGGATTAGCTTGCTGACCACCCTTTGACAGCACGGAAACCTCAGGAACCCGTCCCCGACTCAATGGCGATTGGACTTAGTGATCAGCTTTATAATAATTCCTCGTTTAAATGGAGTCTGTCAGCTGAATATTGATCATGTTGAAAGAACCCTAAGAACTCAACTGCAGGCTGATGGTGATGTGTTAGGGAACGTTGTCTCACTTGTCATTCGGAAAAAACGGATCATGTCATGTCAGGTTCCTGCCTTCACTGCTGCCTTGGTGGGAATCACGAACCCAAGAAACAAAAGAAGCTTAACAAAATGGTATCATTAATTCATAATCGCTAAATCAATACGCAAAATGATCTCAAGGCCAGTACACATCAAGTGTGTCAACCGGCGAACCACCTTCGCTGGTTCCTCCACCTGGCAGGAATATGCCGCCCTTGACAGCAACAGCCTGTCCACCATGTCGAGGCAAGCTCATCTTGCCCACACTCTCCCAGCTTTCCTTTGCTGTATCAAAAACCTCAATCTCGTCAAAGATACCATCAGAATCCTCAGCAGTGTTTCCTTCACCACCAAGAACGTAGATCTTCTTGCCGACGGTGCCAGAGACAACTCCGCCGCGAGGTGTGGGCATCTTGGCGTCACTAGTTGTCCAGCCTTTCTCAACATCGTCAAGATCAAGGATGAAGACTGTGTCTTTGACGTTGCGCTGTCCGCGGAGACGGCCTCCTAGGACGTACATCTTGTTGCCGACAACGGAAGAGGTAGCGTGATCGCGGCCTTCGGGGATGGTTTGCGCGGCCTTGGGAAGGTCAAGCCATTTTGAAGTCTTTGTGTCAAATGCTGAGACGAAAGCGACGGTATCTTGTTCTCCACCTGGGCCGATGGGTTCGAGGGTGCGCATGCCGCCAGCCATGTAAATAATGTTTCCATAAACACCCATAGCTGCGCTTCCACGTTCTTGATCTTCAGGAACAGGTTCCAATTCCGTCCACTCATCAAGGTCGGGATTATACACCCACGACTCAGGGAATGCCCTCCAAGCTCCGTCAGCGGCTTCTGAGAGACCGCCTAATAAGTAGATCTTGCCATTGACGGCAGCGACGTTGGGATGGTTCACCTTGACGGGTGCTTCGGTAACGTATCGTCGCCATGAATTCGAGCGCGTGTTGTAAAATTGCACAAGTGCTGTAGTCTGGAAGCCATCTGCTTCTTTATTGGGGACGATTCCACCGATGATGGCGATTTCTTTGTCTGAGAGAGCGACGACGCCGTGTTCTTGTCGCGGGGCAATTGGTATCGATTGGAGGGTTTTCCAGGTATTAGCGCCCTGAGGTACAGCGCTGGTCAAAGCGCTAGCAGCCAACGAGAGCAATGCGATAGAGGGAAAGATCATTGTGAATAGAGTTAAAAAGAAGAGGTTGGAGAGGAACCAGGAAACAAAATGTGGTGACACCCTGAACTTAAGTATCAACTCTTTCTTGGCCCTTTCGTCATGGAATTGTGGCTTGCTCTTGGCATTGTCAACTTCTCTTACACGTATGAAGCACGGAGGTGACCCCAGGTACAAGGAACAGGGAAGCGTCCCTTGTGTAGCGCTTTGTCACAGTGAACTCTGGGCGATGTGACGCGTTGCGATTACAAGGGTGGCTTGCTGGAATGAAATTAATCGCTGGTGCTCTGGGCGCCAAGTAAACCTCTGGTTGGCTGCACGTGTAGGATTTAAACTACATTTTATGCTTTTGCAGACCTTGTCGGTAGTTGCACGTGGTGAAGGCATTCGATGTCGATACAATTGAGTCGTTTTTGATCATTCAATAGTGGTAAAACTAATTGAAATGCCGCAGTTCGTAATTTTATTCTTTGTTGCCTTATTACTTCTCAAAGAAACATGGCTGACGTTTGGAAGATACTCAACGCCATTCGTCGCTGCAAATGCAGCCGAGAAGCTTGGATCTTACAGACGCGCAACTCAATTGCAAAAATGACCGATCAGCAGTCCCCGATAAATGAAGCGACTTGCGCATTAACATCATCAATCGGAAAACGATGATCGTCATTGGTAGTGAGGCTGTAGATGCAAGCAGTAGCGCTTATCTGCTTGCGTCAGTAAATTACAAGCCACGATGCGGTGCTTGGAAGGCTGTTTGTTACTGAGAGGTTGTTTGTTGGTGGTGAGATGTCAAAAAGACAAAAAGAAAGCTGACAAGACTGGGATTCGAACCCAGGCCCCTTTCGAGACTGCGAATCGTCACTAGTTCGTATAGAACCTGAACACAGCGCCTTAGACCGCTCGGCCATCTTGCCTTGTGATTGGATATGGGAAAGCCTCGCAACTTGGGGCTACGTTGCTGAGTCTTGCCAGCTCGGAAACATTAGCTACTTATCTTCAACAGTTTCAAACAAGATATCGGAAACAGACAAAACGTGGTCGTAAACTCAATTGATTTTGAATGGTTGCAATTTCGTCTGTTCTCAAGCCAAGTGTTTTGATACCCTAGGACCCTGAATCTGAAACGTGAGGAGAACCTTGTCTGGAGACCACGTCGAGTTTCAGAGTTTTGTGCATTATTGCATAAATGTTTGTAGTATGAATTGAGTTTCTTCAAAATGTAGTAGCACAAAGCTTAAGCTTAAGTTCATCCTTGGCGAGTTGAATTGTTGGAGTGCCAAGATGTCAAGACTTTACCAACAGTCTGACTTTGACGCCAATATTCTGCAGCAGGAATGTAGACAATCTAGATCTGTGCTTGGCAGTTCAGCCCGTTGATAGCCTTTTGTATTATAAGTCTAGAACTGAATATGAGGAGTTGGGCGGGATCTGCCATTACGCACTGCTGGTTCACCTTGTAATACTCACGTGGATATTAGGAGAGTTCAAGAGCTGTTTTAACTATTCAATGGCTCAAAGTATATGGTGTACTACATGGCACACTATCAAGTCGAGAAACCGCCAGAGTTTACTTGTCGCGGCTCACCAGCAGCCTCAAAAGTCCCGTTCATCAACCTCCTCAAAGCCTGAGCCGTACTCTGTCCCGGTGCAACCCAGGTAACATTATTTCCAATACCCTCCAAATATGCCACCGTAGAATTATCAAAAGCATACTCAAAAGTAACCCGTCTCGGAACAAGCTGGTCATGTAATCTAGGTGCAGCAAGGGCTTCCGCAACAGTCATGTTCTTATCAATAGCGTTGAGCACAACTTGTGCAGTAGCAGTGATGATTCTACTACCACCTGCAGAACCTGTGACGAGAGAGACTTGCCCGTCAGGTCCTTCAACAATGGTCGTACTGATGCTGGAGAGAGGTCGTTTGCCAGGGCGGATGAAGTTTGCTTCGCTGGGGATGAAGCCGAATTGGTTGGATTCACCAGGAATGCTAAAGTCGTTCATTTCGTTGTTCATTATGATTCCTGTTTCGGGAATGATTACTTGGGAGCCGAAGTTGAGATTAATGGTTGTGGTGAGAGAAATGGCGAGACCGGATGAGTCCATAGCGACGATGTGTGATGTTCCGGGTGTATCCAAGCTTTCGAGGCCTTCAGGATCGTACTCCTTAAGCTCGAGAGGACTTCCTTCAAGTTTAGCTCTGATCTCCTGACCGGTGGCCTTGGAGTACATCTCTGATTGGTACTCTGCCAGATCATCGACGTAGCTTGGATCTCCCAACTTTGTTCTCATGCCGTAGCTGAATTTGAACGCTTCATCAAGATAGTAAGCACTATCATTGACTCGGCTGGGATCACCAAGAAAATCATATCCCTCCAGGATATTCAAAGTTGCAGCGATGACAGCGCCACTTGAAGGCGCTGAGCCACTGGTGACCTTTCCACCCCGATAGTTAATCTGAGAAGGTTCGCGGATCTCAACGGTGTAATTCTTCAAATCCTCAGTTGTCATGATACCCTTCTCGCGCTGAAGAGTCCGAATTGTAGCATCCGCAATAGGACCCTCGTAGAAAACATCTGCTCCACCGTCGGCGATGGCTTCCAGAGTATCCGCAAATCTTTTCCGAGTGAGCTTCTCGCCAATCTGGACAAGTTTACCAGAAGGTGCAAAATCAATCGCCCATGCAGGATCGTTGACAAGAAAACTCTCGTTTTCCGATTTTGTGTAGGTCCTTTTCATGAAGCTCATGGTATCGTTATTAACGGGGAAGCCATAACGTGCGACCTTCATAGCTGGATGTACGAGATCAGACCAGGGTAGACTCCCATATTTCTTGTGCAGATGCTCGAGACCACGCAGTTCCCCTGGGACACCACTGATCTTTGTTAATTACTGTTGATATAAGAGGACGGGTCAACGCACCTAGCTTTGCCGCCGTAGATACTTTCGTTCACGTTCTTCTTGAACATATCCTCCGTGGCAGCCGCAGGTGCCATCTCTCGGAAATCAACAAATTCATATGCCGAGGATTCATTCTTTGCATTCGGCTTATGGATGAGCATGAAGCCACCTCCACCAATACCAGAATGGTACATGCCTTCAAACGTCAGCGTCGGCCATCTCAACGGATATTGGCTGCATACCAACCGTTCCAACACAAAGAACCGTCGCGACCATAGCATCAGCAGCGTTACCGCCCTCCCGAAGGATGTTCACTCCAATGGTGCTGCATATTTCACTCTCACAAGCGACGGCACCGAGATTGTTGGCGAATTGTCGGGTTTGTACGGGCTTTGTTGAAGGAGGGTAATGAGAATCCACGGGCTTAGAATAACCAACCTGTGGAAAGACACTCAAAAGAGCCGCCAAAAACTGCAATTGACCCATCTCGACTTTGCAACCTTGGTATTGATATCGTCAAATGAGCAAGAAAGAGGAGGGAAAGATGGCGTTTTTGTACTACGAAATAACATCACTCGCCTATACTAAGCCAATACGACCTTGATTTTCGTTTAAGCCATTTAGTCAATCAAAGCCAATCACAACCCTAGCTGAAGCTGAAGAACCGCGATAAGAGGTTGGAGAGGACATCATTGTAAGGCGGGGTACGGATCCTTTGGCCGATAGCATGCCCAGGAGCTAAGCTCTTCATGGAACGATCAGCGAATTTGAGCCTTGGTCACTAACCAGCTTCCTAATGTAGAATGGGATTAATCGTGGAGAAGGTGAAGTTATCGTGAGGAAGCATTGGCATTACACATAGCATAAGCTTCTTGTCAGGGTATCGAAAATAAGCATAAGAGACGAAATAATTTGGTCACTTCATGTCATCTTAGACCAGCACTTGGGTCACTTTATTTTGACGCCCTAAATCTCGGAGTACACTTTTAGAGTAGCTGCCTTAACTTCCGACACCGGTTGCTGAGACTCAACGATTTATGGAACTTCCAAAGTACAACCCTCATACTCCCAAAATGTCGCAAAGCCAAGCCTCTCATAGAACCCTTGTATCTCCACAGCATCAATAAGAATTCCCTCCATACCCCTCTCTTTCAAAATCTCCATCGCCTTGACTACAAGAGCCAATCCAACACCTTTCCCTCTCGCCTTCTCGTCTACACCTACAGCAGCGATAAGGCCGGTCTTCTCACCAGAAGGTAGCAGGGGTAGGAAAGCAAAGGCGTCGCTAGCAACAGCGCCGTGGGAGCACATGAGGGTCCAGCCAATTTGCTCATTCGTATCGGGGTCGAAGGCGACAAGCACTTGATTGTGTTGGTTGTGAGCAGCGAGAGCTTCGTAAACACCTGCCCAGCTCTTTAAGCTGTTAGAATTGGGGTATTGGGTGTCAGGGTGTCAGAAGAATTGGCTGCCGAGAGCCTAGGAGACAAAACAGTTTGGTCACCTTAGGCTAGCATTTGAACTACCTTGTCTGTATCCTAAGCCTTGAAGGACAATTCTTCTAACACCAGTCGGGGAGAGCAAGATACGTACGAATTGAGCTCGTTGTTTGGTCATGCATTCTTCGTATAATTCTGCTGACCATGGAGCGAATTTGGCGTTTGATTTCGAAACCCGCTCAAGTATCTCGGGTGGTGCCGTCTCATTCGTAATGTCCTTGTAAAGATCCCGAATCGGATGAGACGCGTCGTAAGTACCTACATTGTAAGAATAGCCGTCAGAGAGATGAGGTGATAGTTACCTCTGTGTGAAAAGAACTCTTTCACCTCTTTAGGGGCCGTATTGGGGATCTGCCACCAGAATCGTGGGAAGATAGATCCTACTTCCAGAGACTTTAGTTTACCTACAGCATCTCTCAAACCAATTTTGACATTTTCCAATAGAGCGCTACCAATTCCTTGTCGGCGATGTCCAGATAAGACGCCGATAACAGCAACTCGACCACGTCCCTCGCCGGCTGCAGAGCCATCGACCAGGTAAGAAAGACAAAGACCGTATTCATGGATGCAGTGGTACCCGGGGAGTGCGAAAAGAAGTTTCGCGAACCTTTCCTGGGAAATCGGCCAGTCGGGAAAGATGCTTTGCCAAAGCTGCCATGCCTTGCTGATGTCTTCGTCTGAGTTGGTCAGTTGACGAGTTTCGTGCTTAGATGCGCTAACACCATTGTTGGCCTCATCTGCCATCTTGATTGAGAAATAGTTCTTCTTGGGTGTTTTGCAGGTCAATTTGCAAGTCGTAAAGAATGGATTGTTTTGAAGTCGGACGATGATATGATGACGAAGTCAGTTGAGGCACAGGCAAGGTTGATAGGTCGTAACACGTGAGCTGACCATGCGGAGTTGTGCAGGGTATTACCAGAAAGTTGTGCCTGCCTTATTCGGACATGACCCAAAGGATGTGTAATTCTCTGAACAACTCAAGCACTGTAGAAATCATCTATAGCAACTAACTCAGGATATATTCTCCCCTCTTCACCTAAGAACTACACTAGACAAGAGTCTATCTATTCTATCCTCATCTACTCACGGATAACTGCATCTCTATTCGCCCTGGCCTCATCTCTCGCTCTCGAAATCACATCCTCCCAAATCGGCGGCTTACATCGAATTTCTTGTCCAGCAGCCTCTGCGTCGAATCCGAACTGTAGCAATGCATCCTCACTGCACCACTCGCCCGTTGCCATAAGTCCAACTGGAATCTTACCTTCGACATCTCTATCAGCGACGTCGCCAGCGTCCTTACTACCCTCAGGGACGACATAGCCGGCTGGGACAGTGATAGCGGGCAAGCCACAGAAATTGGCCAGCCAGACGTATTCCATGCTTTGAAGGGTGTAGTTTCCGTCATTGACACCGTAGGACAACTCGGACTTTCCACCACGGATGGGCGAACCAGCGCAGGCTGTCGTGGGAGTTATGATCATCATGCCGGGGTAGGTCTTCCAGAGGTGGGCGAGGTGCTGCATCAACATTCCTCGTAGCTTTTGAGCTAGCAAATAATCGGTAGATGGAGTTATGCGACCAAGTGCTAGAAGGATCTTGTTGGCTGGGGTGATCCCACTGGTGTCGAAAAGCAAAGTCGAGGCATCAGTGAGAACAGTAAGTGCATGCGCCATCTGACCCTCAGCAGGGAAAGGGATATCAATCGGGACGAGATTGTATCCGTGTTTGGCTGCCAACGATTCGACAAGACCGCGAACCAAAGACTGGACACCAGGTGTGGCACGAGAAATCCATGCGTCGAAGATTCCCAAAACTTTTGTTACAGGCGGTGCTGGTTGAAGGGCCAGTGGAGGGAACTGGGTTGATGGATGCGGATCGGCAATTGCTTCGTATGCAGCGACCAAAGATTTCATATCCACAGCGAGGGGACCTTGAACTGCACACGTGGGCGAGTGATTGGCACCAGGCCAGGATGTGAGTCGAGCATGTGTAGGCTTGAGTCCAAAGACAGAGCAAAATGAACCAGGAATTCGAATACTTCCACCGCCATCACTACCCAACGCAAGAGGAACAAGTCCGGCGCTGACGGCGTAAGCAGGACCTGAAGAGCTTCCACCAGTATAGTAGCGTGGGTTAAATGGATTAGGTGGCGTTCCATGATTGGGATTGTTTCCAGTTGTATCTGTCACGGTTAGGGATGAATGGCAACAAGAATAGTGTGACTCACCCAGGCCAAACTCATGCATAGCAAGTTTTCCAAGAATAACGACACCTGCTTCTTCAAGCTTCCGCACAATCCAACTCGTCGAGGATTCTCCCTCAGCCGGTATATCTGCATATTCCTTCGTAGATCCAAGACTTGTAGAATATCCATCTAAATCATAGTCGTCCTTGATAGCCGAGGGAACTCCGTCTAGAGGGCCTAAAGGTTGTTTGTTCTTGTACCTCTCCGTGGAAGCCTCAGCAGCTCTCATAATCTGATCAATTCTAAGTTCTCTCCAGGCAATGGCATGTTTTCCGCGCTGAGGACCATCGAGTTGAATAAGAGGAAGGATCGCTCGCACAACATCAACGGGCGTTACTTCTCCAGAGAGGTATAATTCCCGATAATCAGCTGCTGAGTAGAAGCGAGAAGTATCAAAAGCTGGAGAGGTGTTGTACTGTTGTAAAGAAGACAGTTGGACCCGTTCACCGCGTTCCTTTGCTTCACCTGCCGAGAGGGCGATTGGGTAGACGGTGGGATCATATCTTGGTTCGACATTTTCAATGATTGTTCGGATCTTTCGGAGCGAACCAAAACCTGCATTTTTCCATGCTGTCTCACGAATAAATCGAACCCATTCCATCCTGGATCATGTTAGTATAAGTTATGAAGTTTTGGGATATAAAATACTTACAAAAATGCAGCTATAACGAGAAAAGATCCCCTGATGACAGGATTAGGATTCCTTTCGATAGCATAAGGTACCCGGGGTCTATCGTAATCATGTCAGCAAATCGACCACTTATAATGAAATTGTAATATTACCCCTCCTGAGGTTCAGGATAGTTGAAAAACTTCCTTTCGCTGGTATTCTTACTCATTTTGAACAATTCGACCGTCCAACGATGTTATCAAGAAATTTGGTGGTGTACGGTTTTTGCCAAGATATGATAGCTACAGGTGACTGATCGGAGAATTTAAGCTCTCGGATCGGACGGCAACCGCGGAAGCCGATTGATCAAGCGGTGTTTAGTAATGGACTACGTATTCGTCATGCGTGATCTGCAGGAGAATACGAAGTGAATTTTGATTCGTAGATATGAGCGACCTCCTGGATATACAATTGCTGCTTTCGGGAGACGGAGATTTTGAGGCCCGAAGTCAAGATAACAGAAAGATATATTGGGACTTGATTATAGAGTACAACGACTGGGATGTCTCGTCTTATACTGGTAGAGTCAAGCCTTTGATACTCACATGCTCATTGGTAGACAGCTACTGTTGAAAAATACCCCAGCAGATCAACAATCGTAGGGGCCATATGTATTTCCAAATAGTCCACATGTTTCTCTAAGAACTGTTGGTCGTCATTCTTGTCTTGGATAGATATACTCACGCTCAAAAGGTCATAGCCAAGGTTGAAGTAAGTGGGATATGGGCCTGTTCAAAACATCCTACTCCAAACTTGTACAAGGAAATGAAACCTAGAGTTTGTGTGAGATGGATATGCGAACTAACGTTTCCTGGCATGACAGCGAACGACGCTTTGAGGGCTTTGTGCAAGTCGTTTTGAGATACATTCCCGCTTCCAAGTTCTACGGCGTGTGGTGAGGTGACTAGAAGTATCGCCATACGGAGCAAGAGTAAGAACCTGTCCGAATCTTTGCGGTCGATAGAGCACCTGGATAAGGAGGGGTAGGCATTTTCCATATAACCTCTCTGAAGATACGCAACTGTCCATATAGCAGGGCTTAACCATTGGAAACCACTTGAAGATGTCATCCCGGAGTAGTTCATCCACTGTGCAACTGTAATCAGATATCAAAGTCTGCACAGATTCCTTTATCTCTGTTGGAACTTGCTCCAGACAGTTTGCATGGGTAAATAACAGTTTTGGTGTTACTCGCGGCCGCGGTCCGTGAATGCCCAAGAGTTGGGCAGGAAATGTGCCAAGGACTCTTGAGGTTTAGGAGGAGGAAGGGCTGAACCGCCGCACTCGACGGGGCTCCCTCGAAAGGTTTTGGAAAGCAAGGTGAGAGCCGATGAGGATCCCTAGATACCATTAGCATGTCTTCGATAAAGGATTACTTCCGAAGGGAAGATCATATAGTCGCGCTCGGCTTTATCGGGGCCTCGGAGGTTTGAGGGCATGGCTCAAAGTTACATGGCAATGTTGGCCTATGGAAACGAAAAAGACTGGATTCTTAATGCACCAAGATTGAGGCTGGTGATGAACTTAGGGGTTGTGTTTGATTGAGAACTGCTTCTCCCGTTGGCAGGGAAGTAATTAGCGCTGCAACCACTAAATCAATGCCGGTACAGGGGTCACCGGGCTACTGGGTGACAGGGTATGACCCGCGCAGCTGCCGGGTAGCATTGCCAATTTAGGGAGTTTGAGGCCTGATTTTGACCTATTCATTGGGTGGAAGCCACCTACTATCTACGGTAGGTTTATTCCTAAATGCAGATATCGAGTCTCAATTAGTTACAAGAACTGTAGTGGTGAAATTTCTGTAGTTGAGGAGCTGGGTAAAACCATCACTGCCGCGATGTTTTTGTTATCGTGCCCGGTTTGCTTGCAAGTAGCCAAAGGAAGAAGGCTTGCAGACAAACTGCACAGCTTCCAATTACGCACGTTCACAAAGGCGATACTAAGATTCTAGCTAATAAGAGTTTTTTTTTTTTTAAAAAAAAAAAAATTTACCCTCCATAAGAGCAAAAGTAAAGATCTGATGAGACTGGGACTCGAACCCAGGAGGATTGCTCCACCAGGAAATTGGTGTTAAGGTTAACCTTAACCTGGCGCCATAACCAACTCGGCCATCTCACCGATGTGATTGGATATTGTGATAATCTGTTATTTTACATCATGATCTCTTACCGTGAAGTTGTTACCGCCATTGATGGCTTACTATCTCAAAGGCTCAGCGCACAACTTTCGCATGACAGTCATTCGACAGCGACAGCGACAGCTTCAGCTATGACGTTATTTAAGCTCAGCATGGATGGCCTAGCTCGGAACCCCTGCAGAACCTTTTTATTATTATGAGAGATGCGGGAGAGATTCCGGGCACTTTACGGCAGGATGTAGTTCTCTCCGTCAACAATGAGACGATCCAGTCTCTGGAGTCTGCCAGACCGTTTATCTGGTTGTGGGAGCCACAGGAGAAGCAGGAGACGGAAAAGAAGCCGGAGCCATTGAAGGTGGACATTAAGCATGTGGCACCACTCCTGTCGATGCGACTAACGCAGCGAGACATGTCGCTTGACAAGCGCCAGCTGCGGATGTGGCATGACGGGCCAGAGTTGGAGAATCTACACAAGGATGCGCTTGAATCTGAGGAGAATGGTCAATATGATGGAATCTGGCCTCCCCGCACACCCGCTATGTAAAGAGCTACTTGATACTCAAGGATAACGTACATGGCTGCGCCATGCTATCTTCCAACACAGATGTAATAATTGGGAAATAAACCTGAACAGTCTCCCTTGAGAGCCGGATTCCACGAATATAATTGCTCCAGAGCCACACCGTTATCTTCCACAATATTGTAACAGCTGTCGCCTTTCTTTACCATGTAGAACTTGTTGCACTTGCCAGTCATACCATCTTGTGTCAGACTTGGCGTTGTGCCTGTTTCTGTGGATTGCGTTTTGGCATGTTGCTTTGTGCTTGTAGCGCCACGACCGATGCCGACACATACATAGTTCTTAGGATAAAGGCCGGAACAATCGTCCTTCACGGCAGGGTTCCATTTGTAGAAATCGGAAAGATCCGTCTTGTGCCCTGAAGCAATGTTGTAACAGCCGTCGCCACCCTTGACGAGATAGAACTCTGTACAGTCCGACACCATACCATCCTAGATACATGTTAGTGGTTTAACTTGAAGCTCAGTCTGTGCTGTACGCTACCTGGATAGGAAGGGGTGTCGGTACCCCGTTACTCCCAGTGCTAGTAGTCATACTTGCAGAGGCCTGAGACCGGGAAGCCTCCGTTGAAGCCATCACCGAGGTTCCAGAGACAGTAGTAGTCCTCTCCGATAGAGTGATGGCTCGAGATCTCGGGGCCTTTCGTATGCAGTAGCGGTAACCTTTCTTGAGCTCACATTCTGTGGGCTCCTTGTCACCGTAAGATAAAAATGGGTTCAGCGATATAAATTCGGTTATATTCTCTGTAAATCGTCTCAGCAGTTGGATTGGCTGTTGGGGACTACGACCATACCACCATAGATATCTGCTGCCACCAAACATCTGTAAACACCTGATTTCCCGCCACGACGTGGTGGTCAATATATCTATGCAAGGAGCATATTCTGCACAGCCAGAGGGTGTTCCGGGTGCCAGAGGCAACTCTGTCCATATTGTTGGTTGAGCCTTGATGGTACCGTTCTTCAAGTAGATCATCTGGTAAAGACCTTTTGTTGATTGTTTCAAAAGCAGAGTCACTGGACACGTCAATGCTGCTACAGATGGAGTCGCTTCCAATATGTTAACATGTTTAATATATTATTTCCTCCATATACCGACTAGCGGTATGTAGCGATTAAATCAGTATGCTTATTTGACAAGGTACCGGCGACATACTCAATATACATCGTGAGATAATATCATATCTTCATTTAGCCAAGAAAGTCAAAGCTCCTAATGCATATCCATCTAGTCCAGTTTGAAGTGTCGGGTGAATAACAGGAGCAAACTTGGAGGAATGGTTCGCAGGAATTGTCTGAGCAATAGTCCCCTCAGCCTCTGCCTTGTCCCACGCCTCTTCACCGACAGACCCATACGAGAAGAAACAGTAGGGCTTGTCGACAGCAGTTGCCAGGATCGAAAAGTCTTCGCTAAATGCCAATTTCGGCGTCTCTCTGTCGTATTGTCCCGGTCCCTCGCCAAAGTGGGCAGCAAATGACTCCTCGACCTTCTTGGTAACAGCGACATCATTTGTCGTTAGAGGAAAGGCTCGGGTTTGCTCAAATTCGGGACTCTTGAGTACATTGGCACATGAGCACTCTGCCTCGACGACTGATTTGATTCGCTTCAATAGTCGCTCGCGCGTAGCGGTCGTAGTAGATCGTGTGTCAACACCAAGGACAGCCGAGTCTGAGATGATGTTCTCTACATCTCCAGCATGTATGCTTGTCACAGTAACGACACTCGATTCTGCGGGGTCAACTTCCCGACTGACAAGAGTCTGCAATTTGAGTATGGCGTTGGCTGAGATGGCGATTGGGTCAATGGCTGTGTGAGGCATGCTTGCGTGTGAACCCTTGCCGTGGATGGTAACTTTGAAGTTGTCCGCACTTGTCGCGACGAGACCTCTACGGGTGCCAATCGTGCCGGTACGAAGAGGTCTGACGTGGGCCCCAAGGACAAAGTCTGGAACAGGTACATCATGCTTTGTATAGAGACCGTCATCCACCATGGCTTGAGCGCCAGTACCTCGCTCTTCGGCTGGTTGGAACGCCAGCACTAACGTACCGGACCAAGACTCTCGAGAAGAGAATAACGTTGCTGCAGCACCTAGCAAAGTCACGATATGCATATCATGACCACAAGCATGCATAACAGGTTTTTCAATTCCGCTAGCAGCATGAATCATTCGCTTGGTGCTGGCATACTCCAATCCAGTGGCCTCCTCAACCGGTAGAGCGTCAATGTCTGCTCTCAAAAGCACAGTAGGTCCATCGCCGTTGCGGAGAACAGCTGCTAAACCATGCCCGCCGATGTGAGATTTGATGATCAAATCGCTGGGGCCAATCACCCGAAGTCTACCAGCAATAGTAGCCGCCGTTTCGACTTCTTGATTTGAGAGCTCGGGGTTTTGGTGGAGGTGCTTATAGAGATCTTCCAGTGGCTGTAAATCAGGTCGATGCTGATCCACAAGCTGAGATAGGGTCAATGCCGACATTTTTATTCGAGCGGAAGTTATAAATTGAAGCAGAAGAATGGGATTTAAAATGACATTCAAACGTTGTCGTGGATGTGGATGTGGATGTCGGCTTATTTATACCGAATGTTGAAGGAAGGAGCTGGTCGCTTACACCACTTTCCGAGCCATGGTCGGAATGTCGGCCTAAGGCAATAGCGAGGTCAACTTCTTGCAGTGACATACCCCAAACTTGTTCCACGTGCAACAACAGGAATTGTGTTTCCTCTTCAATTATATTTTTTTGATCAATTAAATCTCGATCGCTCTTTCTCGCATCAAAAAGTACATCTGCTTCCTTAGTCTTCGGCAGGCCTCCGAGGTTCGGATCGAAATACCCGAACCTTACAGCTTCTCACCCTGACAACTGAATACGCCCAATGTAGGATATCAATTGACAGCAAAGAAGAAAGAAGTTTATTCAATCCTTTAAAGAATTATACAAAATAAACCTATAGTGAAACTAAACTGAAGAGGCGAAACGAAACGAGGCGAAACGAAACGAAGCGAAACCGATGACTTCCAACTGTCAGCCCCAGATGCCTAATCTTCCTCATCATTTTCACCCTCTTTCTCCTTTCTCCCCTTCGTCAGTGAAGCAGCGTGTTCGAAAGCGGTCTTGTCAGGGCTACAGGTGGTGTTCACGTTGGGCATTTCTCCATCGACAAAGTACTTCGCAACGATGTTGTTGGTGCAGTTTGAGGGATGAGCGATAAGACCATGCTAGAAACACTCAGTTAGGCTCGAAGTTATAGGTGATCGGAAGTATACTTACACCAGCGCCTTCATGGACAACGACCCGACTTCCTTTGAACTTGGTAGAAACCTCCCATGCGCTACGCAGAGATGTGGTTGGGTCGTATCTGCCATTCACGACCAAGATAGGATAACTGGTGTTGATGTTGCGAAGTTTGTTTAGGTCGATCTGCTCAGCAGCTGAGAATTTCCAGTTCGTACACGGCACTCGGCTGCCAATTATGACATCGGCAAATGACCCCTCAGCATACTGCGCTTGATACACCGAAAAGAAGTCATCGACGTCCTGGACACGGAGGGTACTGTCACTGCAAGAAGTACCAAGATGCGCACTTTCCATTTGGGGGTTCCAGTTCGTAGCATCACCAGCGCCTCCTCCGGTGCTGTTGTCGGGCTTTTCCCCAGTGAAAATAGGCTCGATGGTTTCAACGATATCCGGGTACTGGGCGGGGTTATACAGAGGTCTGAAAATGCTCACCTTGATTCCAGAAAGAATCTTAGCATCTTCCGACATTGTTCCTTCCACAGCCTTGAAGGCTTCCCTGAAAGTGTTCATCAAACTCTCCCCAGTTGTGTTTTTGCCATGGATGTCAGCCAGAGAGCATAGCTCCTTTCCGGACGTGACACAGTCGTTGAAAAGGTTGGCAAGTGTCCTCTCGGTGTCAATAATCTGTGTCAACCAGGTTCCTGAAGCGTAGTCATCGGCATTCAGGTTCGAGTCGAGAAGGATACGTCCGACGCGCTCAGGGAACATGGAGGCGGCAACTTGGCCAAGAATAGTGCCATAGGAAACACCCCAATAATTCAGTTTGTCGCCTTGACCGAGAGCATCGACGATTGACATCATGTCCCTTGCAACGAAAGGAGTTCCAACAAAACGACCAGTGTCTCGATGGTCTTTCCAGCATGCCTCAGCCTGTCCACGGAGCCCTTTCCAGTTGATCTTGAGGTCTTCCCAGGTATCAAACGGGGGAAGTGTATGGAATTCTCTTCGATGGAGGCCACCTTCAATGGGAGACGACTCCACAAAGCTCGGGCAGTCAAAGGGAATGGTACGGCCTGTGCCGCTGTCTCAGCGTTAGCTTGCTACTTACTAAAGCGCTCAAAATGCCAGGCTTACCGTGGATCAAACCCGATAATGTCGTAGTGACCGCCGAGAACACTTTATTAACACGTTAGCTAATGGAATGGTGTGTGTGATGTGATGATCTTACGGGAGCATTATTTCCGCAGCATTCAATACTCCCTCTACACCCGAGGCACCTGGGCCGCCTGGGTTGTACAGAACGCTACCCTTGGAAGGCTTCTTGGAGGCTTTGGCACGGATCAAGTCTAGTTTGATCTTCCTACCGTCGCTAGAGTTCGTGTAGTCAAGAGGAACCTCGAGTCTAGCACAATCGAACTTCTTCTGGGCTTCGTTTTGCGTCTTGGTACCAAAGTCCAGGTCACATTTGGACCACTCGATCGAGGGCTTCTTGGAGTTGGTCCTGGTAGTCAGGGCAGCATGAACATTGTCGGGCAGAGAAAGAGCCTGAGCTGAGTGGAGAAGCACATGACCGAAAAGGAAGGTTTGTACTTTCATGATGGGGAATTTGCTGGTGGTGATAATGATATTGATGTTGATGCTGATGTTGATGCTGATGTTATGCTGATGTTGATGCTGATGGTTTAATGAACTGATGAACAGTGGACCTTCTCACTCTTATATACTTAAATATCTCCTTCATTCTTTATCTTGAGCCTTGCACCTGCCGTCGTCTGCAATCCTGTTTCTCCACCTCTCGGCGCATTATGAATCCATAAACAAAAATGCAAGTCCAATTGGCAAATCAGATAACAGACATAGTCGACCCGAAGGAATACGTTGTCGATCTCCAATGTCAGCTCAGCCTTGTGAGCGCAGCATTCTCCCCAACTAGGCAAGTGGGCAGACAGATCGAAGGATGAGCCTTGGGTGTATGAGCTTGGCCTGCATATCAGGTCTAATATTGCCCTGCCACGGTTGTTGAAACGTCATTCGCCAAGAGACACTTGTTTGTCGAGGTTGAAATTAGTGCGGCTTGTTTTGCCCAATAGAGACGAATTAGCTGAATGACGGCAGGTAAAGAACCAAGCCAAGAAACATGACGCATTCCATCTCGTATCAACCCGATCGCATTGTCTTACTATATTTAAGCATAGAGTTAGCGGGAGAGTTTACTTGGACGTTATTGGAGTTACAGTTGGTTGTACAATGGCATATCTCATCTCGCCGCGCGGCCTTGGCTATCGCATGGAATTGACTTTTTGAGCGCTGTTGGAACGGCCTTTCGAAATAATTAGACTTCATCCTTTGTCGTGTTATCAGGCGGGTGGTGGATTACGTATCGCCGCCTAAGGAATTCATGTCACTAACATGTGGCTCCTGGGTATAGTATTGAGCCCCCAAGTTGATATTTGTTTTGTTTTTATCGACATCATACATGATTAATTCTATAGTCTACATTGGGTTACCCTCCCCTTCTCGAAGAATTCCCACTGTAAAACTTGGTCGGGTTTAAAAACAAAAGGAAAAGAAAAGAGGCTTTGATGCAGGGTATGCTTTGCATCAAGAACTGGCCCCAAGGGATAGAAACACAAGAGAATGTATAGTGACTTTCTCATTTCTTATTCTCAATGACTTTGACGAGGGAAGAAGATGAGTATCGAGCACATTCAACTGTTTATCGGGTGCACTCTAAGTCTTTTAACCTTGTGGAAGTTTCAAAGTACTTCGGTCACTAACGCCTTTAGTTGTGCCAAAAGTGGCTGGCCAATTCACTCTTTCAAGAATTCAACGATATTGTGCCTAAGAATATCTTTGTTATAGCCGTCTCAAGATGATGGAGTAGAGCATGAAGTCAAAGAGCTCGGCGGTACCACTTACTAGTTCACTAACCTCACGAACTCGATATCATTTGAGTGTATACAAACAAGTAGACGACACCCAGCAATGAGAATCAGGCAGACATATCATATCTCTCACCGATAAATCCATATTGGACCAGTGTTGTCTTTTCAGAGCCCTGGGCACAGAAATTCCGAAAAAGTCCATACTTAAGATATATATTATTTCAAGTTGCACATGGACATTGAACACCTCCCACAAGACTATGGGAAAGACGTCTATACCTATCCGACGGACGCCTGTCTTGCAGTGACTCTTGGATGTAGTAAAGGCACACAATGTACTAGGCAAATCACCATCCCAAGGTATCAAGTATAAAAGACCCGAGAGGCAGATTGAATTAATGAAAAGTGGCAAATTATCATCTCAATTCGTGCCGGTCAAGATATCGAATCCTGGTAAGAACACTTCTGGTATACAACTACATCATTAATAAATAAAAAAGCTTGGTCCTTTACTCCCACACTTAACATTACCCCATACTCATGTCTATTCGTTCAACTCGCCATATGCGAAAAAGTCCTCCTTGAATCCCCAGTTACCACCGCTACAAAACAAGTCAGCATGATTTCGTCAATAGAAAAGGATAGAAAGACCTACGCTGATTTTGACGCATTCTTTAACCAACAGTTGCCATTTTGGGCATCATAATCCATCGACATGCGTTTTGAGAAAACGACACTCTTGCATCTCAAGCCAGTATGGTTCTCATCGTCCTTTTGATTCATGTTACCGCAAGCCTCCATACAATCATCAATACTGTATGCAAAGAATGAAAGATAGTCAAAGACAACACCTCCTTCCTTTGCTTTATCGCCCTGTGGCGCGTTCACGCCGCACCACCACTTGAACTCGTACCCCTTGTTTGACTTGTACTTCGTCTCGTCGTTCAATTTGTCGGGACAATTTAGCTCCAGGTTCTCGACTTTAGATGGAGACCTAGGAACATAAGGGGCTGTCGCGTTTTCGGTAGATGTGCTGTTGTCGACGGTTGGGCATGAGGTTGGCTCTGCTGTCGCGCGAGGAGCGTCGACAGCGGAATCTGCCGAACAATCACTGCTACAAACAGGTCAACAATTGATACTCTTATCTGACATCCACAACCCACGATTTGTTCGCCAAGGCAGCGCCCAGTCCTCCACCAACACCAGCGCCAACGATAATTGCTGTCAATAGAGCAACAAGTCCAGCGAATGCCCATAGTCCCAAACCGAAGGGAGGCCTTTGTCCCTGAGGAGCTGGAGACTGATATTCGGGCGGAACATAGTAATGACCATTCTGGCTATATCCGGCTACCTCCGGAGCTTTGGCAGCCTGCTCAGCATGAGTGTCGACCTGGAGGCCTTCACTATCCGGAAGCTGTTGAGATTGACTCATCGTGACCCAAATCTCGAAACGAAACTAGACCGAAAATCGTCACAAGAACCACCAGTATGGAAAGGATGCTGAGAAAGAAAGAAAAAGGACGGGCGAAAACCAGCAAGGTAGGACTATTGGGGGCGCTGCTGTAATCCTTTATAACGACGATCTTGCAACTCTATGTTCGCTAAGCAAGGTTTCAAAAGTCGTTGCAGGGTCTGATCTGTAAGCTGACCATTCGCAATCCGCAAATCATGGTCCTTTTGGACCCCATGTTGTGGCAGCATCCCACTTATACCCCTGCGAAATTGGTGCGGGTAATCGCGCTTGAGATTGCAGTGACTTCTTTCAGTAAAGCTTAGCATGCTGGGCAAGGCATCCATCAAGGAACCCTCTAGCTTCGCAGCATGAGATCCTTTGTATCCTTTTTGGAGATAAGAGCAGGTTCACGCCGTAGATGCTTTCGTTGTCGGGACGCTGTGATGGCATTTCAGCCTTATACTGGCCCCATTCATAGCCTTTGATTGGAGTGACCAACGGCCCATTTGTGGCTCTAGCTTCGACGTAGCATCAATGCGACATTTAACGTTAAGGCTAGCCCTGCTGCCCTGTTCTGCCCTGTCGCAGCAATGTCGGTAGATTCGTCCTGGGTACCCAGCAGCAACCAGGCTGTTAGGCAGCGCAGGGAGGCCGCTACCCGTAAGACACTTTAGCCCTTCGCATTTCCGTTTACCGCATAGGATAGGTGAAGAAAATAAAAAAGTGCGGTGACATCTTGAGGCAGTGTTACTATTTTAGACACATTTTTCCACACTAGCTATTGTGTGACATCGTATGACTGATTGTAACAAGCGAATGGACACCGATTTCTCCGATTCTTTCGGACTCGGCATTATCAATGGATTGCGATATATCCGTGCAGGGAAGAGGTTTTGATACACAGCTCAATGAGTGTCGTGAGTATCCGTATTTGGTGGGGTATAAATGCTGGCATATCAAGGGGCTGGACAGCGGACGCTAGGGAATGCGGGTCGCTAACAGGCAAGCCAAGAGACGAACATATGTCAGATCCACAAGATGGTGTTGAGGTCGGATGAATCAAGAGTCATACTTGACAAACGTATGTGTTATTTTAGTAAATTGAGTCGGTCTGTGGGTGATGAACAATTTTAGTTTCGACCGAGGAATTTGAATTCCTTGTCCAGTTACAACGTTAGATCCGTCGGGTTGGAGGCGAGCGCCTGCCATGTGGGTTACACCGTTGCATCGAAGGATCGCACGTGATTGTCCCGGCTTCGGACCCACATGAGCTCATCTCGGGCTCGACTTCCCAAACACCAAATCCCATCCATATTAGATCGACCGGTATCGCATTCACGAGACCCATCGAATATGCCATTGATGGCCCATTGAACCAAACTCAATGGCGTCGCAATCGGCTCTGTATAATCGCAACCATGTATAATCGCGACTCCAGGATAATGCGCAAGCTCCTCGGCAAAGCTTCAACCGAGACCCCCGCAGGCGATTCAAATAACCTCTCTATAACAAGTGCACCTGCCTCTACAATCGCGGCTTCTTTTCGACCGCAAAAGTCCCAAGATGCCGTATATAGAGCTGGAGTTCCGATATTAGCACTCGATGTGTCACCCGATCGAAGAGCCGCTGTCCTCGCTGGCGGCCATATTCTCAAAACGGTTATTCTCGACGATCCTTCGAACTTCAACTTCAACTTCCGCGAGGGCGTGGATTTGAGAGCTGTCATTACCGCCCAACCTGCCGGAACAAAGGGCAACCAGGCCGCTGATCAGCTTAGTATACGTGATGTGAGATGGCACGGTGGTTCAACAATATTCACGGCTTGCGCGAATGGCAAGATTTTCGCATACGATATCGCTCGGATCGGATCTGGTTCGGCGGAACCACTGGAATATATGCAAACGCAGGAGGACTCACGGCAGGTTAACACACTGGATGTCAATCCTCATCTCAAGAGCTGGCTACTCTCAGGTAGTCAAGATGGTATGGCGCGTGTTTTCGATACGTCAGCACCTATTCAAGGACGAGGCGGTATAACGTTTCGTCAACGGTTCGCACCGTTGAAATGCATCGACTCGGTTCGTCAAGTGAAGTGGTCGCCAAAGGTTGGGCATGAGATGGCCTGTTGTACTGAGGGTGGAGTGGTGCTCAAATGGGATGTACGACAACCAGCACGGCCTTTACTGAGGATAAATGCACACGAGAAGGCGTGCGCATCCATTGCGTGGCATCCAGACGGTAATCATTTAATAAGCGCTGGTCGAGATACAAAACTTCATGTATGGGATCTCAGCAGTACAGCTGACAAAAGGCAAAAGCCAAAGTGGTCTGTTACGACCCCGGCACCAATCTGGACTATCGCATGGAGGCCAGGTCTATGGTCTGCTACAGCACAGAACAAGCGCGTTGCTCAGATCGCGGTGTCTTATGACGATAGTAGCTCTCGTCGATATGGAACTTCAGCAGTGCATATCTGGGATTTGGCTAGACCTACCATGCCTTACAAGGAGATTGAGAGATTCGACTCTTCACCAGCGGCCCTGTTATGGCAAGATCAGGACATGCTATGGACTGTTGGACAGGATGGGCAGTTTACACAGAGCGACGTCGCATACGCGCCCAAGGTTATTGATCGTCAATCGACTTCATCTATGGCATTCTCTCCCAAAGGCGACGTCATGATGTTCCTTGACGAAAGATCCCATTCAAGTCATCGACCTCGACCTCCAGTCACACACCACGCCGAAATAGTACCCCGTGGACCTTATGGCTCAAGTCCCAACACCCCAATGTTGAGCATTAGTCGCAGCGACTCAGAGGAGGACATAGTGGGCAGTTTTCTCGGTCCCAGACGGCGGAATCGCAGGAAAACAGGAAGATCCCAAATGAGCACAACGCCGCCATCTGGTTCCGGTCTTGCTGATGACAATAAGCCCCTCCTCGCGCTCGATCAAGCTATTAACGTCACAGGTCTCTTCAAGACTCAACAAACAATGGCTTTTGGTCGTCTACCTGCTGTGAAGACAACGCAGATCTACCAGTACCTCTCTGGATTGTACCTTGAAACAATCCGGCAAGAGCTTCCATATGTTGAAGATGGCAAACCCCTCAATCAACGAGTTGGCATTATAATGGAACATTATGCCCGTGCAGCCGAGAGTGTTTCGCTGTTTCGATTGGCCCAAACGTGGCGCATTCTGTCCTACACAGTTGGAATACTTCTCGATCGACGCGCTCAGTACCATCTGGACACACGTCTCGGACGCTTTCACAAAGTGAGGATAGAAGAGAGAAAGGGAAGTGGATTGTTAAAACCCGTTGACCTTTATACTGGCAGTCGAACGCCCGGCGACGAGACACCCCGACGAGCTCTTCCAAAGTCAGGACTCAACGGCCGCTCTCTAAGCACTCGATCCCTCCTCGCCTTGGGGTTCGAAAGCACATCCAACGTCGCAACGCCACTTGCGCGACCGGCTGATGCTGCGGATAGCAAAGACAACGCCCAAGTTGGCAAGAAATTGGCAGCAGTCTCAGAGCCTGACGAATTAAGTCTTGGGCCTGGCATAAATGACCGGTTCGAAGACACCCCCCGACGGCGTCTGGACTCTGCTCCTATATCCGACGTCAGCCATGAGACCGAAAGCTCACAGATCTCTAGCACTGAAGGATACGACTTTTACGACGCCGAGGTCTTGCTCAAGGCTGTCGATGTTCCCCCTAAGAAGAAGGAGCCTCTATCGTTGGGGTCCGCGAGCCCTCAAGTACAGAGAGTTACACGTCACGATTCGGACGAGAGCTTTGCTCAGATGTTTTCAACTTCTGATGCTGCCAAGCAACCGCCAACATCCGTTTCTAAAAGTACTGGGCCATGGCGTTCGAGCCTTGCGCGACATGCTTCCGATATGGAAAAGGAGATTGAGGAATACCCAAGTCACATTCGTGGCGAGGAGGTCCATTTGGGAGATACACCCACAGATGCACCCAAACCGCTCATCAAGGAACCGACGACAGACTCACCAGAAGAGGTCTTTTTAATATCGCAGACCACAATGGGGACCGACGATTCGTACCCTTCGCAAACGTCAGAGCCGGCCGAATCTAATTCACCTGTCAAGACTGCACCTCAATCGCTTCCAACAAAGGCGGAATCCCCTCAGCCACAACTACTCGCCCCGGCAAGCCATCCCAACCGGACCGCCAGTCCTTTGAAGGACCTATTTCCTATTCACAAGGATCTTCGACCTCATATTGTAGAAACCGACTATCTTCCCTGGGATGACGACCCTTCATACCCATTCCCGACCGTCACTTCAGCCGATTCGCCTATAGTTTCACCCCTAGATCCTTACAACTCCATTACAGAAGCATTGCACTACGAGTCTCGATCCTCTGCCCTCAGTGCGTCGGCGATTGTTCTTCTACTGAAGCCTTTAGTACCCGAGTTTGTGATTGACTACCATCAGGCAAGCGCCGTCTTGAGACAACACCACTCTCGATTAATGTCAATGGGTCTCTTCATCGAAGCGTCACTTCTCAGGAACCTTTGTGTTCAAGGATGGCCGGAAGGTCTTCCTCAATGGGGCGAAAACTACACTGCCATTTTTACACCGGCCCAGCAGAATGGAAAGGTTAGCTTCTTTTGCTCGTCATGCAAAAAGCCAAGAGAGCTTGACCCCAAGAACGGACCGGAAGGGATATGGACCTGCGAGCGTTGTCGTACGTCCATGGCACCTTGTGCTGTCTGTGGACATCGAGAACCAACACAAGCAGAGTTCACTCCTATCGAAGTCACTACTGCAATGGCCTCGTCAGGCTCGTTCCTTTCTGAGTGGTGGTACTGTCCCGGCTGTGCACACGGTGGCCATGCATCCTGCCTCCAAGCATGGCATGCGCCAATTGATACACCCGACACTGGTGCTTCAGAAACCTTCAGCGATGGCTGCTGTCCCCTGGACGGGTGTGGCCATGCATGTCTTCCGGGCCGATACCGCGGGGAAACAACCACCGCGCGAGCTGACGAGATCGGTCGCGCCACAGTTGAGAAGACTCGTGCTCGAGACGATCGCGCAACAAGTAGCAGCCGTCGCTCAAGTCCACGTCCAGGAACAGACCGTTCTGTAAAGAGTGATGGAAACGATATACCCCAGAGTAGAGCGGTTGGTATGGCCAGGGATGCATTGAACAAGAGCAGCGGTGGGATCTTGAGCTCAAGTCCTGGGAGGGCGGTTGCTACAGGAGAGAGAGAAAGAAGGAAGAGTGTTAAATTTGCAGGGACGGATCGTTAGTGACGACCCTTGTAGATTGTATAATTGCTTTTTGAGGCTGGTGTTTTAGCATGGCGTTTGGTGGGCATATATACGTGTTGCTGGAGATTGAGATATGATACCTGGGGTTAAGGGGATTGCATATACGTAGAATTTATCCATTTGTTCTTTATTATCATTGGATATAGTATGTGATTGAATTTTATCAATTTGATCTATCATGTTGTCGCGAGGGATCAGCAGGGATCTCCTTGTAGGTTCAGGTTCAAGTCATTCCGAGTTTTTGCTTCTTTGCCTTGCTAAGGTACCTACGAAAAGTTTCAAATTATCTAGACAACCACTTCATCACTTCGTTACCCCTTCAACGCGTTGCTGCCCCTATATGCCTGTGGAGAGCCTATTTAACTTGGCTCTGGTCACATCCTCTTGTGGGACCCATAGATCTTCAATTGATCACAATATTCAGAGCCATATTGATCGTTTTACTTCAGAATGCCCCCAGTTCGAACAGCCAAGATCAATTCTGCTGCAGACGCACCAGCTCCTGGTCTTGAAATACCAAAGAAGAGACTCCTGAAACCAGTCTCGAAAGGTATCAGGACAGCCACTTTCGAATACAGTACCAATGAATGGGATGGCTTATACCATCGATCAGTTGGAACTGCTACGAGAATTATTCACTTCGGGCATCACTTTGTTTTGACTGAGTAAGAAAATCCGCCAATAAATCCCGGATCAGCATTAACCAACATCAGCGAACACATCGAAGACATTGCAGTCCTGGCTCGTCCAGTTCGTGAAAAGATCACACATTTGTCGTTCAGGTACTCAGATGTCAGTTACAACGCAAAGAATGACGCCAGAGCCGTCACAAACCAAGGAGCTATCCGGCTAACCAAGGTCTTGCCCAACCTCAAAGTCCTGAAACTCCAAGGCACAGTAGAAATCACCGACGAAGGTATCGCTGTCTTCCTTAGGAACTTGCGCAGTCTTCAGATTCTGGAAGTCACAGGCACAATTGGCGTGTCCGAGATGCCCAGTGGCAAGCTGTTTGACGAATTCCGCCAACAACCCGAGTGGGCTCCTGGTTTGCGATCTCTCGCTATCAAGGACAATGAAAGCAACAAGGTTTTTATGAAATCTGTGAGAGAAATGAGTAAGTCGAGGCCGAGTTTGATCGTTTCTTTGGTGAGTAGGAGTCAGGAGAAGAAGTGGGGTGATTGGGAATTGACGTCGACGACGAAGGATTTCTTGAACGGACGGAAGATGTCGACAAGGTGATAAGAGAATGGTTTATTCTTTGTGATATAGCGAGTATTTGTTAGGATTCTGGTTCACCTTTGCGATCTGAGTGGATTGAAGCACAATTATGATATCAGTTGCAGTGAATTTAGTAATAAGGTTGACAAGTTCTTTCTTCTTCGAGGCCATCTGTGACTGTAGGATGATATTCCATGAATTAAGCTAAATTGAAATATCAAAGATGAGCTCATAACTGATAAAACCCCGAAAGCCGCGTCAGTGGAATTGGTACAGTGCAATTGATAAGCGTTAAGTTAGGGTGCCTTGTCAGCGCTCCTTCCTCCAGCGACCCCACTTCGCAGCCCGTGAGTCACTCCGCTCTTCCTTCAACTCCAACATTCGGCAGGTGCAAGGCAATACCTAGCGAGGCAGCAACCATCTCCTCCACTCCTCAGTATCAATCTTACATTGACTTCCGGGCAGTACCTACCTATCCACTGGGTACAAAAGAAAAGCTGCCTCAGACCTAAGGGGCTAGAATCCAGTGGTCTGAATGCTACCTAGTCTAAGCTATCGTAACTGAAGCGACCAAGAAATTCCGTCCCTTATTCTTTCTCTCACCTATTTTAACAACCAAAATGGACAACTACGACAACAGTCACTGGTTCAGATTACCCTTGGAGGTCGTTCTTTTGGTTGTTGAGAATCTAATCCCCGGGACTAAGGAAATTCTTCCTCCCTCAAATAACATCACGAAAACACTGCTCAGCTGTACATTGGTCTCCAAAGCAGTCAACCCCACTGCAACCCGATTGCTTTGGCAGAACTGCCTCTACATTGATTCGAAAGATCGTCTCTACCGTTGTCTAGATTCTATCTCTCACTATCGGCCAACGAGACTCCTTCTTCGTCTGTTTCCGTACGACACTAGGCCAGTCTCAACACCTGAATCCGTCGATGAAATGTCCGAAGAGGACACCTTTCCGCCATCGCCGCTCGAGGACGTGGACATGTGCGAGGCTGTTAAGAACCTACTCCTGACTTTGGCTCCGGGTCTCAAAACTATCGTTGTGGACATGCCACTTCGCAGTCTGTATCCTGCAGATGATGAGCTCGGCGTTAGGAAACTTCTCAGAGAGGGTTTCGAGGCTCTGGTCAATATCGAAGAGCTTGTCAGCATCAACGACGAACTGTACTTGGCCACCAAAGAAGACCACAATGAGCCTCAAGTGTGGACCAAATGGCCGAACCTTCGGCGTGTATCCCTCTACAATGTTTTCATGGGACACGAGCTATGGAAGGACATGCTTCTATGCCCTCAGCTGTGCAAGGCGGTTTTCCCACGTGCAGACTCTGACAGCTCTCGTCGGCACGACATTAAAGGCGAATTATTCACCGCGTGGGCTGAAGCCACAGGACAAAGTTCACAGAAATATCGAGGGCCAGAAATTACGATAGCGCTATGTGATTGGTATCGCCAGCCTTACGAGTTCGACTCATTTACGGAGAGCTGGCGAGACCTGGATCCCGACAATCTCATGTCGATCAGGACTGTGATAATCGACCCACAATACGATCCCGCTTTCCAGAATCCAGACGATGAGCAAATCTACACATGCAAGAACTGGATTAGAGAACGTGCTTTGCGTGGTTCACTATGGGACGACATATCTCTTTGATGCCCCAGCTGTGCATCTACAGCGATGAAAGAAACTGCGTCGGGGAGCACTACCACAGTGTCTTCTTCGCTATGATGCAGGTGTTGATCGACTTCACCAGGCTCACGACTTCCCATTTCTGCTCTTCGTCACGGAGAGTGTATGACTATTGGGTAGCAGAAGAAGTATCCTCTGAGAAGGGCAGGTGAGTAACAGAAGAAATGTCTTCCAAGGCTTAGACTACTAAAATAAACTAAAAGCCAGTGTAGGCTCACATAAAGCAACCAGATCGTTTCGTCTTATGCTCTCGGCGGCCAATTCTTCTGACACCATGACGAAGGGTCAGTTTAATTTCACATCAGGTGACTGAATTCTTTTGTTCTTTATACTCCTAGCTGTCAACTTTCCTGGTTCGCTGGTGCTAGATACAAACGGAATATTCCAGACGCCTTACCTCCCATCGGTATCCTCGACACATACACACTCTACCTACTAAGCGGTCTCCTTTGGCACTTCAACCTGCAGCTCGACAAAACTCTCAATCAGACTGAGTGCCACCATTGCACTAGAAAACAGCAAAGAAACCTCTGGCCCATACTTGACATCTTCCAACGGATCTCGCACGAGTTTTGCATCGGGTTGAGCCTTCAATTGTCGCTTGGGCATTTCCTCGGGCAGTGGGTAGAATGGTAGACCACTAGGCAGCTTCTGAGGCTGTCCCGATTCATCTGATCCAAATACATCACCACCTTCAGACTCTTGCTGTGTCGTTTGGCTCAGCAACTTGACAACACGGTTGTATGCCGCGTTCTCGGGTTCTTGCTTCTGGAGACCTTCGAACATGAGATACACGGCGCGGACGACACTCTCTAGTGCACCCACAACCCAGGCGTGGTGCGACGACGATGCCTCACCGATGAGGTACAGCTGTCCAAAGGCATTGGGCTTGATGATCTCTTGCCACATGTTGGAGAATTGACTCGGTCCAAAGTAGGCAAAGGCGCCCGACATGTTCTCATCTCTATACCAATCATAAGCATGATGATCTTGGTACTGATCTTTGAGATGCGCAAGAAGCCTGTCGTAGCCCCAGCCCTGATCTGGCTTGGCGTGGAGAAGTGCAAGGTCATGCAAGAGAACTGAGAGAAGTTGCTCTTCATTCTTGGGAGTCTCGGCCGAGATCAGGGATCCGATGCGCTGGGCGTCCTGGCCCCATGTGTACGAGCATAGAAGAACAGCAGGCTTGTTGGGGTCCCAGTCTGCTCCCTCGTTCTTCTCAATGTTGTAAGATGGGTACACACACACCCGAAGAGGAAGATCAGTATGTGCGATACCACCCTGTTTGATCTTGAAAGGCTCCTGCTGCCACCAAGCGGATTCAAATTTTATCCCCACCTTGCAAGAGGCACCATACCCAAGGGCACGAACAGCCTGCTTTGTACCCCAGAGCAGACCAGCATCCTTGAGATCCATTCGCTGGAGGGCACCAAGGGTAGTACTGTTGAAGATGGCAAAGTACTCCTTCTCCTTGATGACCTGGTTCTTGTTGATGCGGAGTTTCATTCCTGTGTACTCGTTCGGTCCCTTCTTCTTGCGCTCCTCTACCTGGGCATCAATGGCCACGACTTGGCTGTTGTACTGGATCGGCTTCCCAATCTTGGCAGCCATCTTCCTTGCAATTGTTTGGGCGCCTCCGTCAATGCACCACCAGAAGTTGACCCCTTCCTTTTTGGGGGTGGCAAAGTCAAGCTCCTCAAGGATGCATTCGGTAAGAGACTGATCATACCAGCCAGTACCACTGGAGGTTTTGTTAGTAGGGCATCAGACATTTGACTTCTGGTTACTTACTAAGTCGCGGACTCGAGCCACTCGATTGTGTTGTAGTTGAATCCTGGTCCCTCCGGGATGGGTCCGCTATTGTCCAGGGGCTCCCCTGCTTCGATCTTTCTGTCACCATCTCCTCTGAGACCGGTCAGTCTTCATGAAGCAATAGCAAGCTTCGCAAGGATTACTTACGAGGAAAGGAACTGGCGAGTGCTTAGCTTGTCGGCTGCCATTAGGAACTCCCAGAGCTCTGTATGCTTTGGCCCTTTTGGGTCGTCTTCATCGATAGCTGTGTTGAACTTTTCCTCGGCCATGTCAATGAAGTACTTCAAAGACCGCGCGACCAGCTTTGAAGGATCTGTCTTTAGAAGACTTTCTACTCGTTAGGTACCCAGCAAGTACTGGTGGAGGAATACTCACTGTGCTGGAATCCTTTCTTTCTGCGGAAGCCCACAGTTGATCTTGAATGGATCATCCGCTTTATCAGTCCAGACGTTTCCAACTCCACAGACATCGTTGAAGTAGGAAGGGCAAACGTTGTCATCATCATTCATGTAGTAAGGGATCAGTCCTTCTCTGCCCGGTTTGATTCCGATGTACTTGAACAATTGAAAGGTTCTACAATTGGTGAGCAATTGAACAATACGGCCTGTTTTGAGACTGACCTCTTCATGATACTATTGTTGGGGAATCGCATGGCTCCGACATCATAATAATCGTGTGGATCGGTCGAGAAGTGGTGGGTATAGAGACGACCACCAAGTCTGTTCATCTTGGCTGCTTCCATAATATCGTAGTCAATCTTGAGTCCATCGTCTGCGCACTCTTCGTTCAACCAGTCGAACAAGAGAGCTGTGAAGAGTCCAGCAACACCAGCACCAACAATACCAATCTCCAAATGACCAGGCTTCTTGGGAACGAGTCCAACACCAGTTACCTTCTGACACTTGTCGAGGATTTTGCTAACAGCATCACCCTCATGGACTTTCTCGGGAAACATATCAGGAACATCTTGCTGTGCTTGGAGCATTCGCGCAGTAACAGCCTTCACGTCATCATCAAAGGCTTTCTGGGCGACATAACGAGCCCACATGTGCTTGAAGGCCGCAGTCTTCTGGTGCTGTTCATTGGTACCTTTCGGGGTAGACATTTTGGAGGCAGTGAAATACAGGCAATTGAAGATGGATGAGATGAGAACTATCTACAACATCCGTCTCTGCTACTTATACAAATTACTTCCTACTATAAACCGATAGTCTTCGTACGTACTTGAGAGTCTAACTACATTACTTCGTTGACGAAGTGGCGAGCTGGGCTCCCGCAGCGGGTTATGCCGATACACGACACATCATCTTCCATGTCTCTTGAACCCCGCAGCTTATGAACCTTCACTATCACATACCGAGACAAAGCTGAACCTTCCCCGCCTATAGCTTCGTGTACTCTCAGGCAAGCTACTAACCCTTTTATTGGACGTTCTGCGGTTGAGCTGAGTCTAGACCATGAGATGGATCAGATCTGACTAGTCTCACGGCCCGCTGCCGGTCTCCTGGACTAGCTCGAACCAAACGGTCGATCTCCACTGCTTCTTCAATTGGTGCACTCGAAAAACGTGGCTGGCTGCTTAGAAACTCACTATGCGGCTAAGGACCAATACGGCGGTCATGTCTCGGAATAGAGGCAAGGATTGAGGCTAGCTTTGAATATGCAATATCTGAGAGCACTGCGAAGTGATAAACGCGGGGATCACGTTCCTAATTTATTGAAACATGCAGAGATGTCGGACCATGGTGGCTTATATCACATTTCAGAATTGTTGGGGCATTCCCAGATGTTGCGGTGACGAGGCCTTGAGGCGATAAGCGGGGAGAGTCTTCCTCGCCGAGCTCGCGTATTATGTCCATCGCTGGGGCCACGGAAGGGTGAGAAGCATCTCCGCATTGTATGTTTGCCAATTGACGGTATTGCGAGCATAGCCGACGTCTCGTCAGCCCATCCCAAGTACATCACCAGATAAACACCAGTCTTCTTCGTTCAGAATAGATTGAGGAATCGCTATCAATTATCAACTCAAATTACCACAGCTCGACTTTTGTTTTCCCAAATTCAGAAACCTCTTAGTCACCAAGAGGGTAGGCATGAAGCACCTGTCCATGGAAAAGCGTGGCGTCCTTGGAAGCCAAGAACACATAGCTTGGTGCAATCTCACTTGGTTGTCCAACACGACCCAGTTGTGACTGCTTTCCGAATCCTTCCATCTGCTCAGCAGGTCGAGAAGCTGGCTGAAGAGGGGTGTGCACAGGTCCTGGAGCGACTGCATTGACCCTGATACCTTTCTTGACGAGCTGCTTGGACAACGATTGTGTGAATGAGGTGATGGCGCCCTTTGTAGAGGCGTAGTCGACCATTGCTGCGGTGCCTCGGAAGGCAACTGTGGAAGTTGAGTTGATGATACTACACCTGTTAGCTGAAGAATCGAATATCTAGGTTAGCACTTACGAGCCACCCTTCTCCATGTGGTGAAGAGCGTATTTTGTCATAGCAAAGATTTGAAGAATGTTGCTTCGAAAAGTACTCTCGACATTCTCCAAGTCGATATCCTTGAAGTCCTCACACATGATCTGCTTCGCAGCGTTGTTGACCAGGACGTCGATCTTGCCGAACTCATCGACGTGCTTCTGAACGGCGTTCTTACAAGTCTCGTTGTCCATGAGGTTTCCCGGGAACAAAAGACACTTGCGGCCTTCCTTCTCAACCATATTCTTGGTCTCTTCGGCGTCTTCCTGCTCTTCGGGGAGGTACACGATTGTCACATCAGCACCTTCTCGGGCGAAGAGGACGGCTACTGAGCGACCAATACCGGAGCTTGAGTTGTTGGGTGAGCGAAGGAGTGACTTGGGGTGGTCAGACTTACTCTCCGCCGGTGATGAGAGCTTTGGCGTTCTCGAGCTTGTTGGCAGCGCGATACTCGACAAATTCATTCTTGCCTTCTAGCTTGGTAGACTCGCTAGTAGGGTTCATAGCCTTTTCAGTTCTGTCTCAAGTTAGTTCTCTGTTCTTGGTGGTGAGATGATTGTGACGTACCCAGGGAGGTTCTGAGCTTGAGCCTCAGGAACGGGGTGGAAAGTGCCATCTTTTCCAGCTTGAGACATGATCGCGGATTAATTGTGGATTGGTGAAAGGTGAGGAATTGTTGTGTCAATTATCTTGAAGAATTGAAATGATTGTAATTTGGAAAGAAAGAGCGTGCCGTGAGTCTTATTTATCTGTGTCGTTGATGATGTCAGTATGCGTCCCGTCGCGGGGCAGAAGCTCCTGCCCATCGCGATGGCATCACGATCTGTCAATCAACTGCTCACCATTACTGCAAATTCTTCAATTAACCTAATCTTATCAATAATCGAGTTAAAATCACGGCCTGTTGACAACCGATCCGAACGTATCAGATTGTCCCCAAATGCCTTCTCTCAAACAAGACAACTGCACAATATGCGAATGATCCACAAACAAATTGACGTCGCTGCCAAACTCTCTGATATAGCAATTGAACACCTTTAGATCCGCGGCCTCAAATATGACCTTCTCTTGAGGCAGCTCTCTCGAGATCTGCTGGATAACATCTGTCCTTCAGCTCTTGACATTCTCGGTGATGCCCTCACTCTCAATCATGATGCGCCCAACACCAGCTTCGATGAAGCGCTTACCCATTTGAACTATCTTCGAAGAGTCGAACGTTCCAACCGACGACTGCCTCGAAGCTTCTGTGTCACTGCCTGTACCAAATTGAATGCCGCATTCGGGTTTGGCGATGAGACCTTCCGCGTGGACCTTGTCGACGATGCGAAGCCAGTCATCTTGAGGGATGGACAGGAAGCCAGCTGAAATCTCGATCACGTCGAAACCGAGTTTCTTGTACTTCTTGGCAGTTAGTATCACGATGTCCGTACACCCAGTGTTGGGTCTAGAGGGTCGATTCAGTTTGTCACCTCCGTCTCAAATCCCAACGATGGTCTCAAAAACATCGAATTATCTCTATTAAATCTTTACCAAGGCGTATTCTATCCCCTGGTCTAGTCAATAAACTGCCTCATGACTTTCTAGTAATAACGCTAGAAATCGCCCGTCTATCAGGCGGCACATAAGCCTCTCTCGCCTCAGCACTCTCCCACAACTGAGATGAATAATGAGTGAACGGAAGATCCTCATACGCTAGATGCGAGCTTCCTTTAACAAACTCTTCAAATCCTTTGATATCCTTTCCAGCCAGCGCTAGTTGAGTTTGCTGTACCCAAAACATACTCTGCGTCAAACCGACCTGTTTGGCGACTTCCAATGCCGTGGATGAAGCAATCGAGGCAGCACTCTTCTTGGCATCAGGCTCAACTTGCCCGGAGAGACTGTTGAAGAGAAAGCGCAGAAGACTTGCGTGGCTAGCTACGTTGAGTTCGGACTCGGGCATAAGTTTCGCCTCATCAATAAGAACAGCAGCTTGGAAGTCCAGCTCTTCTCGAGGTGGTAGATCTGAAGGTCCTGTGAAGCGATGGCTTATGGCATTAACCATCTGCGACCGAGCAAGATCCATTCTAGCCTGCGACGGGAGACCAAAAACATTTGGCAGGGCTTTCTTGTCGGGGTTGACGAAGCTCATTCGGGCTGGGATGCTTTCCCATGTAGATTGCGAGTAGTACTGACGCCACTCTTCGCCTGCTATGCCAAACAGGGACTTGAATGCTTCATAGGTGAGAGCCGAACCAAGGCCATTGAAGTTATTCTGTGCCGATGAGTCCTCGACTTCTAAGGAACGGATATAGGCGTGAATGATCTGGATCCAGAAGTATGCCTGCGTCTCGGAGTAAGGAGGAATTGAGGGATCTGAAGCACGAAGGCGCATTGTTGAAGATTGGAGTGCTTCAAGGGCTTGCTTAACGACTCCTCCGCGTCTGAGTTTAGAGGTCAACGTCTTTTGGACCACCGAAAATGCAAAGCGTGGAAGTCGATCAACATCATTTACCGACTTCTGCTGTTGTGGCTTCTCTGAGGTAACTTGGCTGACTGTAGGGAGTGGTTGTAAGTCGGGGAGATGCCAGTTCTCTCTTGCCTCCTGTGTGAAGAGCAGATCCTTGGTGTAATAAGCTCTCCACAGACCAGAGTTCATTAGACGTGGTGCCGAAAAGACGATGTCTGCGTACGCTTCCCGCGCAGGGAATTTGTCGAGTGAACTGTTCGCCTGATACTCGAGAGCGGCGACTTGGATCTGATGAAGCCAGAAAATAGTCATTGTTCTATCAAGGTTAGTGTCAAGACCTCAGTAAACGGGGGTACTCACTTGTGGGCGGTATTGCGAAATCTCTCTGGGTTACCCTCTCTCAGTCGATTCAAATGCGCCATAAACTCATCCGCGCATTCCAAAAGTCCCAGTCCCCGAGCGAAGCAATCATGCATGACAAAGAAACCAGCCCTGAGATGAGTATAATGATCCCAAGACTCAAGGCTCCCATCCATGAAAGCGTTCCAGAACGTCTTCGCGTCGGCACTTTTGGCATTTGCTTGTCTGATCCGGTTTAGAAGTTCCTCTTCACTTGGACCCTTCTCTCTCTGCTCGATCTCAGCCTTCGTGTTCTGAGCTGGCTCAACAGGTTTCAAAGCCTTTCTGATCTCTTCAATGGCGGGATGCACTTGTGTGCCATATAACGCACTGAAGCCAGGATAGTCCAAGATCCTAATATCAAGCTTATTCTCATATGGCTTGATCTCCTTCTCAATGACTACTTTGAGGTCTTTGATGACTTTGGCTGCTTCTTCAAGTGAAAGGTGATCCTGCCTGTTGAACAGGATAAACATGTTCTTTGCTTCAAATCCCTCCATCATACTCATCGACATGCGGAGATACTCCATAGAAAACTCGATCCTATCGGGATGCAAGTCATCGCAGCTTTGGAGAAATATGATGAAGCGATCTTTTAGCATGTAGTGTTGAGTAAGAGGTCGAATTTTATCGCATCCTGCCATTGTTAGTCAGATTCACGGCACATGGCAACAACCCACCTCCAATGTCCCATAGCGTGAGTTTATCCCCATCTGGGTACTCAAATGTCTCAACATTGAAACCAATGGTCGGAATAGTCTGGACAGGCTCGCCGTATCTTAACCTATAAATTAAAGTCGTTTTTCCAGCTGTGTCATTTCCTAGCACCAAGCCAACATGCTCGGTACCCCTTCCCAAGAGCCAACGAGCGATTTCTAGACTTGTTAGCTTCAGTGCCAGCAGAAATAATCGAGACTTACTCATTATGATTGATGGTTACAGATGATCGATATTTCTGGAGGATGATAGACAGATATATACCTACTTTGAAAGTCGCTGCCTTGAAGTGGGGAGCTGAGCGACATGTGGCTTCAGGAATCCGCCTTGTCTTTTCAGCTTCTCAAAATAACCAAGCCTAGCTTAGGGACTTCAGCCCCAGGCTGTAAACATCACGGATCGTCGCAACACTTGGCCAAATATTGGTTCATAGTCACGCCAGATAACTCGTACTCTGTGAATTCTCAAAACTTCTCTTTCACATTATGGGTATCGTAGTCCAATCTAATCAACAGATCCAGCGAGCGCAACAGCGCTGAATCTCAAATCAGCACCCCCGCGCTCCAAGAACTTCAGGGCGCCCAGAGTCAGACCCTTGGTACTCAACACATCCTCATTCTCTTCCAAATCGCCTCGTCGGATAGGTCCCTTTCGTCGTCCATCGAGTTCCCAGAGTCCATTGTCCGTTCCCTTAGCAAAGCAAACGTAGTGCAGCTCTACATCGTCATCAGCAGCAGGCGCGGGAGTATCTCCTTGGGTAGCAGCCTCCTTGTGGGCAGTCGCGAGTTCGGGTGTGGATTCGAGAACCTTTGCGCGGCCGTGGGGATCGAGAGGCATGCTCTTCTTGACGATGGTATCGAGTGTAGATCCCTCCTCTGCTAGATGTTAGCTATATTCATGTAGAAAAATAGAGTAAACGTACGGATGAAGTTTCGTGCATTTCCATTTGTGATAGCATGCAGCAGACCCATCATGCCACAGGCATTCTTGATCGTTTGAGGCCACCACAAAACGGGCTCTGTATCTCCCTTGCCCTTGTATTCATCCGCCAAGCTATCCTCTGCCATGCGGTGGCTCTCGTACACGGCGCTAACTGGGAATACAAGAAGAAGAGCGAGCGCTGGGCGGGGGATGAAAGCGAGGAGGTCGGGATCGGTCAGGGAGTAGACGTCGTGCATCTCGAGAGCGTCAGAGATACCAAGCTTGTGGATAAGCGTGGTCATGAGTTGAGGGTTCGCTTCGAGGGGAATGAAGGCTGGGCAGCCACCGGAAGGATCGGGATCTGTAGTCAAAGACATATTTTCTGGTATGGTCGGTTTCGCTACAAAATGTTATGCAGTGTGCAAGATGGTGTTGATGGTGTTGATGGTGAATGAACGGATTCATGGGCGAGTTCAGGCAGATTAACCCCACGTATGTTTGGTGGGGCTGTATTTATGACGTCGCTAAAGACCTCAATTGAATTCCATTTGGAGGGCATTTTTAACATCAACACAACCTCACTTAATGCGCTTTCGTAAAGAATTCGATAAAGATCAGAATACCAAACAAACCAACGGAAGCGATTACAGAAACAACAACTCTCTGACTCAATTTGGAACTAAAATGAAATCCGCCGAGCGTCTATAGGGTAATCTCGTCACAAAGCATTCAACACCCTCATCTAAAGTAATCTAATTTGATTGGCCTCGCCAATCGCGTCAAAGATGTTCCAGGAACAATCGACCGAAAATCATCGCTATGACTGCTGATCTCATTTTCGTAATAATTCCCTAGTGGCCGGCCTGATCAGCGCTGCCATATTAATCGTCACCTCTAGTTTATCGTCCGTCTCTTTAGTTTGACTATGTTAAATGACAAGCATACGGGACCAAAACGGTGTAGATAAAAAGCAAAGTGAGAACGACGTCACCGTTGACCACGTGCTGAAATAAACAAATCCTAAATGAAACATGAATGACGGTGGAAAAAAGCAATCTTTTATGGGCAAAGACTGGTCATAAAACACAGTTCCTGTCACAAATCGCAACATGACTGTCAACTCTCGTATTGCTTCGTGGAACCGGTCTTGCACTAGTAACGAGGTGATTGGGATCAGCTACTGCATAGTGATCTCATGATCCTTTGTAACTATCGGTGTGGTAAATACTGTAATCTCCAATTGGTATTACAAAGGTTACAGTGAGAGCCACAAGCGTGAACACAAGCATAGGCAGAGTAACAAAACACCACATGGCAATTTATACACGAAAGGCACGGTATCATCATTTCTTCAGGCAGCGGCCCGTTCCTGTATCCATGTAACATCAATGATTTGTTTGGTTACATGGTATACATTGCGTTGCCGTATCAATGACTCGGAGGTGTACAATTCATTCTTCGTTTCGCTTAACAAACCTCAAGGGTTCATCCCCTGTAGATACAACCTAGGTAAGGTCAGCCTTGTAAACTCAGGTTAAAACCCACAACGGGAATCTCCTTTGACTCCTTTGTTCTTTGCTATCTCCTCATTTGACATGATTCCCGAACCAAGCAGTCGGTCTCGCCTACAAAAGTAATGCCGTGATATACGTGTTATCCAACGTGGGGATATCGGGATTGCGGCTTCTATAAGCCGGTCGCATATTATTTTGTAGTCATATCTCATTTATTTGCTTCATGCACCCGAGTACGTGTCAGGTAAAAGGTCTTGTTTGAGCATTTCTTGCGTAAGACGGCCTAAAATAAAAACGACCCATGTTGATCAGAATCCAGATTCGGAACATCGCCACGCCGTTTCAAAAGTTTGCAGATGGCGTCAGTCGGTTAATACCGTTGATGACCCCCAGTTTGACCATCACAATCGTTTTAACAAGAGGCCTAACTTTTCGTTCCCTTTTTGCCATGGTTATTTATTGGCTATTAGTAGTGTATATTCGCTAAATGCCATCCCGTGTGCACAGCATTTCTCCCGTGTCACTCGGACAGTAGCAGTAAACCCCCTGAAGCATGGAAAGTTGTGGTCCCTGCATTGATCAGCCTGGTTCTGTGTTCTGGGCTGTTCCAGGGAGGGAGACTTTAGAGTTCAGGGGGGACCCATGCCCCAAGCGCTTTGTAGGCGCTACAAGTCAAACGCCCCCCCTGATCTGGATCGTGGGGGACAATCAACAGTTCATCACTGTGATTCGATCATTTTGAGACAAAGAATAACTTGGTAGGAATTGTGTGTTAGACACAATCTACAGTTTAGAATGAATTGAATACCAACAGGGAATGAGTGTCATATTTTGTTGTACTGTATCCGTAATTGTATCAAAACTAACGCACAGATAGACCGTGGCCTGTCACTTTCTTCTAGCCTGGTCCGACTCCTTTTTAGCCCATGTTTAGAGTCCCCATTCGCATCTAAGCGCGGGTCCTTTTCTTCTCCTCTTTCCTCGGTTGGCGTCATCGTTAGTTTCCATTACCCCTGTTCTTAACCAAGTGTCTTGTCTGTTTTCGGTCAAGGATCTTGTTAAGTGGAAGCTTGCACGGAAGATTCTCTAACCAGGGATAGCAGCTCCAAATCAAATGCTATGACTCTCCTCTTGAATAGACGCCCTCGCTCTTCATCTTTTAAAGTCTAACGACTGCCCCCCCAGATCCCAAAAATCTGGATCTGGTCCCGTCCACTCAATCGTTTGGCCTGCATTAGTCCAAAGATTGTGACGTTCCACCTCGTTTCGTTTCTTTTCCCTCCCTCTTTCTGTTTCTACTAAAACACGCCTTCGTACCTTCCTTTTTCTTGGGTTACCCCTCTTACTTTTTATTTTCGGTCGGAATGCTACGAATGGTCCCTGAGACCTCAGCTTTAATTTCTCTTCATTGCTTAGCTGGCCAGTCGATTTGATTCATAACCCGCGGTCACCTCTCTTGATGCCGACCTGCATGGCAGGGTAACGGCCACCATCATGGGCTTCTTCAGCAACCTTTTTTCCCGCAAGTCCAATGCGAAGAGGGCTTCAGTCCAGGGTCAATCATACAATGCGACTGTAGCTTCAATACCACCAATTCAAGGTATATGCGACATGCAGGACACCAAGACAATTACTGACAAGGATCCAGGAACATATCCAGTCTCTGGAAATGGCCCCAACGTCTTGGATCAACTGCAACGAGCAGCCAGAAAACGTAGCCAAGCGCAATTGTCAACGGTATCACGACATGATTATGGCCATGATTCCATAGCACCCCCTCCCATGGTCCCTCGTTTTCACAGTCAGTCGAGACCAACAACAGCGCCCAACCAAGCCAATTCCACAGCTTCACGACCACTTTCTTTTTCACGCAGTATTCGAAGCTCAAACTCAGCCTGGAGCGTTCCCGAGAAACCCTCAAGAGGTCGCACTGAGAGACCACCCCCAGTACCCTCTATTCCGACTCACCACCGTCGAGGCAGTTCTATCGATTCGTTTCAGGACAAGCGCCATTCATTTATCGATGTCCTCGATGCACAGGGAGAATTTTCGCATCCAAACTTCCGCTCACGGGTATCGGCTACCGGTGCACGAGAATACGATGAAGACGTTGCCGAGAGAAATCTAGGCGATGTCGGTCTGAACCTTAATAGCGCCGCCACAGAGGCCTACTACCGACTCTCCGGTAGTGGTCATCTAGAGCGGCCCACTAACGACCGTGAATACGAAGAGGATGATGATGACGATTGCGCCCCTTATCCTGGTGTTCCCCATGGTGACTCTGGGACGAAACGGGACAAGCGGTCGAAATCTAATTCATCAGCTTGGAGAAGATCTTATTCTGGTCCAGTTGGTAATAATTTGTTAAGAACCAGCAAATCTCGTCTCCGCGAAAAACGATCCGAGTCTCCTAAAGCGACTCTCACCAGTCTCAGAGCACCGACATTATCGAAGGCAGATCGCAGAAGATCATTCAACGCATTTGCTTCTCCCCAAGAAGAAGAAGAAAAGAGTCGGAAACCGAGACCTCTCAGCTTACATCCCTCAATTTCGAGCTTTTCTTACGATAGACCACCATCACCTCCAACTTTATTGCCACCACAATTGTCACCACCGTCAGCATCACCCCCACCAGTACAACGATCCAGACCAAGGACAAGCGAAGGTCGAAGTCGAGGCAGGAGTTTTGGTCATGTCGAGATTGAACCTGTTGAAGAGGACGATGAAGACTCTGCGCCGTTCCCAACTGTACCGTCACAGTTTAGACTTTCGGAGCACCGATCCACCTCATACCTCGAACCAAGCTATGGCTATGACCACCATAGTACGCACAATCAACGCCCAGAATCATACCATGGAGGTTTGGGTATGTCTCTGAACGAGATGCCTCACTTTTCACGCCCAACCAGTGCTTCGTCCATGGACAAGTCATTTAATCGGTCTCGCACCATGACCAGTATTCGCAGTCAGCGTCTCGACGACATCAACGAGCACATCCCTGTACGAACATCATCCCTATGTAAGGCGCAACCATGCGTCACACCATCAACAATGTCCTCTGGCTTCTCCAGCAACCCCTTCCCTAGATCTGTGGGTAACCACACCCCAAACACATCGATCGACGCATCTCTTCCCCCATCAATTAAGTTGCATCCGGAGTCCGAACAGAACAAAGCAGCGGAAGAAACCAGCTACTACAACGCAGCCGATGACGAGTTCTCCGCTGATACATTGGTTCCTTCACGAAGGGAAATCGAGCGGGATTTCGGTCACCCTTTTGATCAAGGTACAAACCTCGATCTTTACCTTTCCGATGCAAGTGAGGATTCAGTAGACTCCTTCGTCGCATGGAAGGAGAAGCGCCGTAATGAAGAGGGTCTCCTAATGAAAGACGCCTACGGAACCGGCGCGGGCTTACCAGGTCTCTTTGAACCTGTGCCTATCCTCAAGGCTTCTGTTGAGCCTCCCTCCCTCCCCGAGATAACTGTTGAGCCCGTTGTCGCCAAGCGTCCCAAGACACCAAAGAGTCCAAAGAGCACTCGTCGTCCTAGCACACGGAGCAGCAAGTCGACGCCTAACCGATCTCAACAAAGATCGCGACAGAGCCGCAGGAGTACTAATACACCCCGCCACACCAAACCCTCAAACGGTCAAGACTCTGACTCTGATTGGGAGGATGAAATCCCGTCTGCTCCTACAGCACCTGGCTTCGTCTCACTCGCCGATCTCGGTATCGATATTCGTGAACTGGGCTGGGACCAGTTTGGCCTGACTGAAGCCGATGATGCGAAGGTGGACATGCAAACTGCCATAAAACTTAAGAAGGCGATCAAGGCTAAAAGGCAACGACAGAAGGAAGAGGAGGAGGCTTGTGCGGGAGATGTCGAGGACCATTGAATGAGATATGAAAGCGATTGGAGTTACGGATTGGTAAACAACACCTGACAGGATTTTCTTTGTATAATGGATTTTGGCGTATGACGGTTGGATAGGATGTCTCCGACGGCAGCATTTTCAGGATATGGGTGGGATTTCGTACATGATGGGTCATAGCACTCTCGATACCAATACGGAACTTTTTCTTTTTTCTTCGACCTGACGCAGGCATAATGGGGCTTTGAGTGACAGGATCGTGATTTTTTGACTTGAGTCTATTGAGGACTGACTTCTGAGCTTTAGGCTACAGGCAAGGTTAGCCTGAGCCTGGCCTAATATTCCATAAACTGACCCGCCACCCTCATCTTAGAAGCACCTGAGGCCAAGGTTATTGCTGCCAGGCAGGGCACGAGACTTGGCATCTGCTCCCTTGTTTAACGTAGTCAATGCCCGCGGAGATAATTTGAGTTGGAGAAAGCTTTACCGCAACGCGAGTTCATGGGCTGGGACACGAAGCGTCTTCTGGTTGGCGACGATGTCTGGGATGCTCTCATAAGAGCCGTCCTCTTTCTCATGGCAGCAAGGAAGAGAGAAGTACGTTGCCCGGAGCTATCGAAGGGGCTCTTCCAAGCAGCTCGGATCGGATTGCGAGAGGTTGTTAGAGGCAGGCAGCAAGGAAGGAAGAAGAGCACTGTTTCTTGCTGTCATTGCTGGTGCTGTTGTTGTTTTGTTGCTATCTGTGAGATACCCGGAGAGGCTTCCTGAAGTATTACAGTCACCCAACAAGGCCGTCGTGCCCTTCACTGATCTTGGCTATCTTGTGATCGCCCCGACCGCAAACAAGTTGTTTGTATCGACGCTCCGTTCTCGCAAGAGACTACCAGGCAGCACAAACATTTAGCGAGAGGTTGTTTGTTTGACGCAGGTAGCAAGGAAGGTAGAAGTGCGTTATTGCTGATGCCGCCGTTGTTACTGCTGCTGTTGTCATTATTGTCTTTACTGCTGCTGTGTTGTTGCTATCTGCGAGGTGCTGGAGAGACCACCATAAGCATCGCCATCACTTGAGTGGCAGTCGTGCCCTCTTCACGAGACACTAGTTCACCCTGATGATCTCCTTGAGCGTAAAAAAGCTGGTGATTTCGACGTTCCACTCCCGCAGAAGGGGTGAGCAGCTCATGTCGGACTTCAAGAGGTCGAATGGATGGCGTCGCTGCTGCAACTGTTGCTGCTACGTATCTTCGTGATGTTTGGAAAGGCTCCCAAGCAACACCATCACAAAAAGGCAGTTGTGCCCTCTTCACGGGCCCCTGGCTCGGCTTGATGATCGTTTGAACGCAAACAGGTTGCTCACGTCCCCAGTTTCATTCTTGTAGAAGAGGCAGGTCGCAGGGACCTGGGATAAGTTAGCATGTGTATCTTAGAGCCGTTAACAATAACTAACTTGCCATGATAAAGCCACGGCAGTATACTCAAGCTAAAGACTTAGCAAACTTACACCACACTCATGTAAGATTCTTTACAGCATCATTGTTGAGAGTAAACAGGATTAGAATCCTGTAGGACGCGGGAAGGTACTTATGTAAATGATAATGTCCTTCACGCATCCTCAAGTCTGGAAGGCACCACGGCAACCGACGCTCCTTCCTCAACCGAAGTTTTGTTATCACGTGGTAGGCACCACAGCAAAAATAGGTACTATTCTCAACATCATGATCATCGCGAACAACAAAACAATTTGCAAAAAGTTGTGCCAAACAGTAAAAGAAAAGTTGGGATGCCCCGTACTGGAATCGAACCAGTGATCTTCGCATGTCATTTCTGGCTCACGCCATACGAGTGCGACGCCTTACCACTTGGCCAAGAGGGCTAGCTTAATTGTTACAAGCTACACGTACAATTACGTTCTATGTTCTCAATAATGACGACGTTTAGAAACAGCAAACCAGACTTCGACAGCACGACACGAAACACCTCTGCACCAGCATTCAAATACCAATAGAGCTAATCATTCATTCAAAGCTACATGGGTATGTGGAACCTTTCTGTACATCAATCAAAAATACCCTTCCACTTTGTATTATCGCCCTGTGGCTGTGTTGGCGATAGTTAGAGTTCAGTTGCTGTAGGCGA
>QGED01000082.1:0-23954 GCA_004367475.1 Fusarium camptoceras | reverse complement strand
CCCGACTGTCCCTATTAATCATCACGGCAGCCCCAGAAACCTTTACACAGCCGTGCCGTGGTCAATCTCCACATCGTCAGTCTGAATGTCACACCTGCAACCCAGACGCTTCCTCGCCGCTTCCATATCTCCACCAAAGGACTCGATCAGTTCGATTGCTAGCTCTGCAGCCTTCATCTTGCCAGACCATCCACTGGTGGAAACATAGCTTGTGATAACCACTTCATGTGCTATGAAAGCACTCAACACATCATCCTCCGTAGCAACATCCATGCCCCGCTCAGCATCCGGAACCTCGACTCTTGACATCACAGACCACGCTTTACAACCGACCTTCCGTTGCATCATCTTGGTAAGAATTGTAACAGGGTGCCTGCTTGCAAAGGTATCGTAGAGGGACATGTCTTCAAAGTATGGGACAATGTACTTGGTAAAGAAGTCCTCAACGACAGAGTAGTCGAATTGAGAGTCCACAAACATGGCCCCAACGAGTGCTTCAACCGAGTCTGCGTATGCCTTGGGTGGTGGTTTTATGTTGCGCCAAAAGTCCATGCGCATGGAAATCCCTTCTTGTTCTGCTTCTTTCCGAGCATCCTCCTCAGCTGCCTGAAGTTCGATCACATAATATCGAATCTCGTTGCTGAATATCGAGTAGTTGGCTAGAAGATGGTGGTGTAGGTTGAGCTTGACACAGAAACAGCCCAAGAAATGGTTGGATACCATTGCCATTTTGTGCTCAGTCAACCATTGAGGGTCCGCAAGTGGAAAATTCATATATAGGTACTCGACAACGGCCATATCAAGGAGAGCATCTCCCAGAAACTCTAGACGTTGGTAGTGTGGTACACTCCCGGAGTAAGTGTAAGATGGATGCGTGAACGCACTTTCGAGCAGCGGCGCCGATTTGAATTGGTATCCGATGGTTTCTTCTACCTTCTGCACCAGTCTGCGCTGGTTGGCGTTTGAATTAGCCTTCTGCCAGTCTGGAACCTTGAACGCTGCATAGTAATCATCAAAGGCTGCCATTGAGTGATGCTTTGATCGGGTCATCTGTGTCACAGCTTTGACGGCCATGTTCATCTTGTCATCCTTGCTGGATAGATACGCAGCACCAATGAGAGCTTCACAAACATCTGCGATTGTTTTGTCGGCCAAGCTTTGTTTTTTCTTTGCCTGCAAAGCTTTACCTTTGATTAGTGTGAGATCGGGATACCAGGTTCGTCTATTGAATGCCAGAGATCGAATGTACTCTGGGAGTTTGCTGTCGACAGCAGTGTTGAAAAGGTTCTGGTTGCAAATGAGCAACATACGTTCAACATGGTATAGGCATTCGTCGCCTCTGGGCTTTCGTGTGAAGATGGCGATTGTGGTGGCCATTTTGAGAAAAGAATCCCCGAGAAATTCCAGCCGCTCATAGTTAGAACCCATGCCAGCTTGAAAGTTGATTTGTTGCTTGCCATGTTCATCAGTGTTGTCGCTATCCTTGGTCATTGCTTCGAGAGCTAGCGCAGGTGGGATGGAGAGCTCGAGCACTTCACACGCATCAAGAGCGATCAGAGCGGAATCTATCCTGTGAATGATCGCTGGGAGTTTGAGCGCCATGGAAACAACGTCGAGCGGTAGCTAGAAATGTTAGATACGTTTTTAAGCTAGGATACAACTTACGGGCGATACACTGAGCGGCTCCAGAATGACGAAGCAGTCTTTGTTAACTTCCTCATCGACCTGAAATTTATCCAGTAGATTTCGTCGTAATGAGAGGAGCTCTGCTCGAACAACAGGCTGGTCTTCGCTCCATTCTCGCCTTTTCCGGGATGCGAGAAAATAACTGTTGCTGTATTCCTTGATAGTCGCTTCCACAAACCTATAAGCACGGCACCTCGCTTCGGGTACACCCTCCGGTGTAGGATCAGAAGGCTTTTTCGTCTTGTCGATACCTTTGAGAATAAGTTTGCGCCCTCCATCATAGAGATCAACTACAAACTTGTCGACAAAGAAATCATCTGGCGCGTTATTCCAGTCGAGGTATTCGTTCTCTTTGACAAGACTGACTGCACCCCAATCGATCTGTGGTGCTTCGTGGCTACCTTTTGCCGAAGGTGCAAGAAGATAGGGGAATTGATCACAAGTTGCTTCAAACTTTTTGCTAAAAACATCATCAAAGATCTTGAGTGTGAAAGTAGTCAGTCCTTCAGCTTGTTGTGTGGTTATACTGAGAGGTTCTTGGGTGCATGACAACTCAGCGACACCTGACCGTCCGTTACCAAAGAATAAGGGGATTGAAGGTAACGGCGGAAGAGCTTTACGAGAGAGAAGTATTAATGGTCTGCTTTCTCGTTCTTGTCCCGATTTCATGTTGAGAGTAATCGTTGTCGGGTAAAAGTCCGTCCATTCTCCTACAGAACTCCAAATGTTGGGCCTCACACGCATGTCATGCTCTGCCTTCTTGTTCGGACTGATTCCCACACGAGCATTGCGCATTTTGTGGGCTTGTCTTATGAACTTGGGCTGAAGATGCTCATCGATGTGTTTTCCCGCAATGAGTTTCTTGCAGGCCTCGAAAGCCGCAGAACACTTGGCCAGAATCTTGCTACGCTGCGGGTAACCTGTCTGGGAGAGGAGAGGGGAGTTTTGCGGTAGGTGAACAGTGGCGATATAATGTGTCGTCACCCTGTAGACGTGATACTCAGCTTTGATGTTTAGACCATCACCTGCATGTAGGGTCGCAGCGAATCTGGACAACAGTTCGAGGCTAGAAGGGAATGTGAGACGCGCTCCTGCGTTGGTTTCGTGTACGTGGTAGCTCATCCGCTCGATCTGTCTCTCCATCTCTTCACTCCATGTCTCGTCTGACAGCTTACGGTCTTCAGGTTGTCCGAGACAAAACTTTTGGACAGCTGTTACATCTCTCAATGCTTGCTTTATAGTGCGGACTTGTCTCATGTTACCGTCCTCCAACATGGTGATGAACCGCGAAGACTTTGACCTGGCGCGTCCTTTGGACTGCACATACTGAATAACTGAACTGTAGAGGTCGAATCGAACACAAAGACCACACTCGGGTACATCAATTCCCTCCTCTGCCACTGAAGTTGCAAAAAGGCAGTTGATTTCATTATCCGTGAACTTTCGGAGCGTCGAACATTGCTCTCGAAGAGACATGTTGCCAATGTGGCCACCCCCCGCTTTATGTCCAATCTACCTTGGTTAATGTATGGTTGTGGATAGGGAAGTAGAGCTCACCATGTACCCGGCAATCATCCCTGGGATTGCCATTGACGCCTGGTTATAAAGGTCCGCAAGCAAGCAGGCTGTGCGTCTTTGGTCAACAAAAACAATGCAGCGTTTCGCATCATCGGCTGTGAAGGCATGGACCAGAATTTCATGCAGGCATTTCACCTTGGAAGACAAATCGTTGGATCCAGGGGTAATTGTCTTGAATTTGTGGGCTGCAACAACTTCTCGGACCTGCTGGACAGCGTCTCTTGCTTTGTCCAGCCTTGCCAATACGTGCTCTGTATTACCAACAAAAGACGCTTTGGTCCTGTCGCTAAGCCGTTTGGTCTCGTCCTCAGTGATCGAAAGTTGCCAATACCGATCTGCACACCAGGGGCCAAGAGTTGATGATGCTTCTTTCGTAAAGTTGAGAGGTACTTCAAATGCTTCGTTTCGAGAAACGAGTTTACAGATTGAATCCCAGAGCGGCGTCTTTGTCTCATCTGGTAACTCAAGCGTGTCGTACCTGACTGTTTCTTCAACTTGTACCTGTAATGCCATTGCTTCCATGAGCATCTTGTCGGAAAGTACTGCGATCTCGCTGTCTAAGTTTCTCTCGAGTTCACGGGCAAATTCTCTCACATCCCTCGTCTTGGAATCCACAGGGGAAGCAGTCATTCCGAAAACTCGAGGCCTCTCACTCTTTTGAGTAGTGAAATAGTATCTTCTCATGATTTCTACGTAATCGTGTTTTTTCTTTGCATGGTGGGCTTCGTCAAAGATTAGGAGATGGATGAGGTCCATGGTGATGAAGGCGTTGTTGAGACAGTCGAGTAGAATGTGGGCAGTACAGAGCACGACGGCGTTTTCGCTGAATTGAGTGTCCCAGTAGCTCTTGCTCTTTTTCAAGCCCTTGGAGTCACCTGTAAACATTTCGATTGGATGGCCCCCAACGGAGTTCTTAAGAGCACGATATTGTTGTTCACAAAGGGCAACCTTTTCTACTAGGAAGAAGGCCACTTTCTTGGGGTTGCCGATACTGCGGGATTCTACTTCTTCTCGAAGACAATGTACAAGCAGGTTAGCAGCGATTTTGGTTTTGCCGGAACCTGCATCTATTAGCGGCCTGTCACCAGCTCTAAGGCGAGGAGACTACCCGTAGGTAAAACCACGATGATGTTTTTCCCCTTGGCCATTTCGGATAGCTCTGTCTGATATTCTCGATCGGGTAGGCTGCCAAGACTGATAGAATAGGCCTGGCTGAATCTCGTTTTGCCAGAATTTGCATAAGCCTTTTCTTGAGACTGTCTTGCAAAATCCTGTAGAGCTTTTTGCCCAGTGCGCTGCCGTTCGGTGATGCGTCTGGCTTTGGAAGGTTTGACTGTCAGGCGATACCGAACGCCTTGGTCATCTTCATCTTCCGAATCACTTTGATCAACTTTGTCGACATCTTCTTCCAGTGTAATAGCAGGTGGATCGGTTATGAGATCACAGACCTCTCCCGACGACTCTCTTCTTCTTTTGGCAGTGATCATGTCCATCGGAGGCCGTACTGAGGACTGACCCTCGTGCGCGACCATGATATGCGGTCGTAATGGTAGCTTTGCGTGATGGTGAATTAAAAGAGCTTTGGCTCAGGTAAGATGTTTCGTAAAGAGGGAAGGATATCCCTGAGGATAAATATGAAAGGCGGCTTGAAGATGCTGCCTAAGAAAGGGGTGCGGATAGATGCGCATCTAGTGCAGCAGCTGGCAGCGGAGGGTGCAAACTGCAGGCACACAACTGCCATTTGGGGGAATCAGGCGGAAGATTAGTAAACATAGTGTTACAAGGAAGGAACCGTCGAGATTCGTCTATTCATTGATAATCAGTTTGCGCGGTACATGGACACAACACTGGTACGATGCAGCGAGGAAACATTTTCAGGTTGCAGCCGCACGTTGCCTTACTCGGGCGGAATATTGTCAACGGATTGTATTACTGCTCTACATTTTGTCAACAACTTGCAAGACCATTTGTCACCACTTGTGTAGGCAATCCTCAGGATATCAGAAGAACTGGCCCCAAAAGCGTAAAAGACGAAATAATTTAGTCACTATATACCATCTTAGACAAGCATTTCCGCTACTTTATTATGGCAGCCTAGGTACCTAAGCCTCAGGTGACATATCTTCTTTTGCCCATCTGTCAATATGGGCTAACGCTTGTTCCTTCTGCATACGAAACAAATTTTAGCTATGGCAAGAACAAACGGATATCTCCCAAGGCCCAAACTTCCCAGCATCAAGCACATAGATCGACCAAAAAAAGTACACTCCAAGTCCACCCTAAGTCCAGTCTAAGTCAACTCCAAATCCTGTAAAACAAGCACCTCTCAAGCAGTACCCTCTGCATCACCCTTCCCTTCTCCCATCAGTACTTCGTTCGCACCGTCAGCCTCAAAAGCAATCCCTGCGCAATCTGCCTTCTCCGCTGTCCAGGCAAAGTTGGCCCTATCAGCATACCGTACACCTTCAGATCTGATATTCTCAAACGCCGCACGAAGTTCGTTTGGCTGGATCTGATTTCTGAGTATCCTTGGTATCTCTGTTTCGTTGTTTTGCCCGCTCCTACGGACAGCTGTTTGAGCGAAATAGGCGCTTGTCGACATGGCGGCGTATATCGCATGTTTGGCAGAAACTGCACTGCTGGCGGAAACCGCACTGTTTCCTGCTGAGACGGGTGCACATTTGGAGGCAAAAGGGTCTTCGCTAGGCATAACGTCCATAGACTTGTGACCCTTTTGCTTAGTTGGAGTGGCGTTCCGAGACGATCTGACGATAAGCTTGATGCGACCAGAAGGAGAATCACTCTCGCCTGGAGCGACCCCTTTTTGTCGCTTCGATGGTGTCTTTTGGGCTTGACCTGTATGATTACTTTCCACTCCAGCTTCAGAGTTTTGACGCTTCTTCTTCTTTCGGAACCCTCCATTCTTCTTCTTCTGGGCCATCTTGTCACTCTCTTTCTTCTTGAGAGTCATCTTTCTGGTCCTTTTCGAAGATCTCTTCTTTGGACAGTACTCCTCATCCTTTTCTGGTTCCGGAACGACCATATTTCCAATACCTTCGTCATCGTCTTCGCTGCTTTCGTTTTCCAGCTTCTTCTCTTCCTCCAGGAATTCGCGATACTTGTCATCAAGCATATCGCGAAGTCGAGAAGAGGGTGTAGGTGGGGGAGTACTCTGTCCATACTGCTGACGCGGAGCAAGAGATCCATTTGGACTCATTTGCGTTGAGAAGATTGATTCTGTTAAAGGACTGAAAGATCGAGTATCCGGTACTAGCTGAGATATATCGAGGTCGGCAAGGTAGTCGCCGGGAGCAACAATATCTGTTGTGTTGTTTCCAATATCAGGCTGCATGAGTTGTCCGTCGGTCGCGCGCTCATCTCTGCGCTCTGTGCCATCCAAATCACCACCAATCCATTTGACACCCCATGAGAGGCTGTCCTATGCCTTTCCATGGTTGCCTTGTGTTGGCTGGGATGATTTTGATTCGGGCAGTGGTTCTGGCTCGGGCAATGGATGTTTGCGCGGTCGACCTCTCTTTCTCGGTGGATCGCTTCCATTTCCCTTTGCTACACGAGACTTCTTAGGTACTCTTGCACTCGTAGCTTTCGAAGGACCCCCGTTCGTTCTACAAGGTGCGGCGACATGAATAGTGTCCCCGCCCGATGAGACGTTGATCGATTTGTCGCTAGATTCTTGTGGGAACAATTGATCTGTTAACCGTGGGACTGCCGATGCGCCCCCGAATTTGGGATGTTGTCGATTTATCTCTCGCGTCTCCGGCCTTTTCCCTTCCAGGATGAGGTCTATTTGTCGAGAATCTTGATGAAGCAACTCAGCTGCGAAAGCTCGATGCCGTCGTAGTTCCTCCATATTCGCAGAGAAAAGCGCACTTTCGTAGTTTGCCGTCTCGGGTCCAGGAATAGCGACAGCTGTGGGTGGAATTCTATCACACTCTGGCTGTGCCTCTGTCTTGTATTCTGGAGGTGCACATATGTAGCAACCAGAACATGAATGCGATTCTTCCGGTCCTAGCCAGACCCCCCTTCGCGCGGTAAATGGTCTCCAATAATTCATGAGAGAAGTATCGAGTAGCTCGTAAGATCCGCCTTTCGTATTGTGCATTTTGACAGGTGGTTAATTCTGCGAGTGTTAGGATGGAAGCATAAGAGACGAAAGAATGGCCTAAGCCTAGACTAAAATTACCATACAACGTTCAGAGTATTTTGTCCTTTGGGCTCTTGACGACCATACATACCTAGGTATGCTGATAACTCATATCGTTTCCACTGCTGTGATCTGGAGGTTTAAAAAGGCATTCCCTTTGCCAATGTCTGCCAGTGCCGACCATAGGTAAACAAGATTAGCAAAAGAATAATATGCTTCACCAAAACAAACAACTTGACTCAAACAAAACATCAGTAACTTTAAGTCATTATGTTTACTTCTTCAGAATTGTGCGCGCTGCCTAAACTCTCCTCGACGAAGTTTGATCGCGCCGCCCTCACGTACCTTCCCAAGCTCCTTCCATTTGAGCTTCGGGATCACAGCAGTGGAAGGAGGTGACGCTAAAGCGATTTTCTTTCTCTCTGCATATCACTGATTAAGTACTAACCTACCTATGAAGGCCTCAGAGTATCAGAAGGAATTGGCCCCAAGAGCATAAGAGACGAAATAATTTGGCCACTTTATGTCAGCCAAGACTAGCATTTAGGCTACTTTATTATGGTAGACTAAGACGTAGAGGACGTTTCTTCTGCTGCCCGCCTGGAGGGAACACTGATCAGCACTTGGATGGTCGTCGAGAGTGTGAGACAAAAGAGTTTGAGCACTGTTCATCCATTTTAGCTTGGGCATAGACCACTTTATTTTGGTGCCCTAATGTAGAGTTTCGCTCGCGCTCGAACACTCCCAAGTCTACCACAAAGATATGCGCTTGTCAACATACTCGTAATTCAAAGCTACAACTCGCTGAGTCCTAACACCAGCACTAATTATACAGGGTATCAAAGTTCCTTCCCAAACGCCATCCATATGTATGCATCCTACTCTAGCAGAAGCACCCCTACATATCCACAAACGGGACAAAAGCCCCGCGTCCCTCAAACCGATCATGGTCCAATGTGAAGCTATCCCTTACATCAGAGTCCCCTTCGTTAAAGCAATCCTCGATATGTCGCTTCGTATGCATCGCATTTTGGGGCGTGGTAGCGTGAGAGGCCACTTGAGACCGTGCACGTAGAATGTCCTCCCAGCTTTGGAGTTTTCGCTTGATATCCTCGTCGAAAGTACAGCAGAATCGCTGTATGCTGATGAATTGAACTGCTGTGATCATATCCTTTCCGAAAACCGCCATGATGTATGCTGCGGCGAGGGCTGCTGAGCGGTCGTTCCCAGTTTCGCAAGTGATAAGTACTTTGCCACGGTGGAAATTGCTAGGGTCGACCTTCATGGAGCCGTCTTGGTTGATCTCCTTGGCCTGACGATGGTAAATGGAAAGAAGATGGTCGTTGATGGCGCGTATGACGACTGAAAAGGACGTAATCAACTTGTCGTATCCTTCTAGGTCGACATACTGTAACGCAATTCCTAGAGCTTCAGCCGCCTTCTCAACGCCATTGAGCCTGGTGCCGCTCATGCGAGAGTCCCTGGCGACCAGAAACATGGTGATGCCTTCGCGCTTGAGCCAGTCGTGATCCTTGGCGACGCTGTTGGGACCGAGATACAAAAAGTCGACCAGGCATTGGGCCTCACGACGTTGCTCGTAAGACCAGTCTGCAGAGCGGTCGGTCGCGATCTGCTTCATGCTGCGGGTGATGATTTCCACGTCCTGGGCTGTCAACTGACTCGGGTCGACGTTTTCATATGAGGGCATGAGATTCGGGACCTCGATAGCTCCGCATTGTCCAGTAGCAGGGATATGAATGAATGGCGGGCTGGGAGCTCGACGAGTATAAGGTGCTGAGGGTACGGCGTAGGAGGGGTGGAAATGTGAACCCTCCATTGTGAAATGCTGTCTGAAGAGCGAGATTTGCTGTGGACGACCCGGGGAATTCCCTGTGGTACTGATGTACAGATTGATGTAGCGAAACGTCTGTCGAGTGGTACAGTAAGAGCACTTAACCGCTGAGTGAGAACCTGTGATAATAAATCAAGGTTGAAGATTAAATGTCAGCGTGAAATACGACGGGACGGGAGTCAAGTGGAGTTGAATTAAGGCAGTTGGCCCTTGAGTTTAGGTCCGGGCTTTGCTCAGCTCCCCACTTGGTACCTAGGCTGCAGCAGTTACAGGGCGGCAGGGGTCTACCAATGACGTTGATCTTAACCTGGTGCCTTACAAGTCCCTTTAATTTGAGTCCAGGGTCCATTCTCTATTCACGGTTTATTCACGGCTTTGTATGTCATTATCCGAAATGGCTTGGTGAATGGTTAAATCTTTCAACAGAGTCTATAGGATTCACTGCAAATGGCCAATGAATGACTATACCTACCAACAGGCTCTGTACAATGCCCTGCTGGTCAATCGTGGCTGCAGGATATTAATAGTGGCGCGGGAATGTACCGTTGAAACAAAAGGCACGTGGCAATAACTTCCCACGACTCCGATCTCTTTGTTTGAGTTCGTTTGAGTTGTATTATACAAATCTTGGTGGTACATCGTTTCTAAATAAAGTTACATCCATGTCCTTTTTGTCATCTAGGCATGACCCAATCCAACGCCGAGCATCATATGCCATGCATTTCCCCTACTGTACTGTACATTTTCAAGAATCATAATCATCCAGTTGTCGGCTCTTGTTCGTAGTCCAACAACTCGCCAAGTGGCGGGTCGTCCGTCTCTCGTTCTAAATCTTTGATGTCGCCATCTTCCAGCCCCAGCTGAGATGCACTTCTCTCCTTCGCTTCCTTTCGGCTCCTCATTCGGTAACCCTTTAGGTCTCTCTCTGTAAAGTCCAGTCTGTCCAACGTAGTAATGAGCTTCTCCTCGACCAGCGATCGGATGTGGAACGCCAGAGCCTGGTCTCGAAACATGCCGCTGAAACGATATGACAGCCAGATGTACTGGTTGATGGCTTGGTGAAGAGATTCGAGTTTGTGAAGATAAGCCATCGAACTGAGCTTGGATTTTTGGTAGTCTATATCCAGGTTCTCTATTGGTATTTCCTTGATGTCGAGAAGATCACCGCGACCACTCTTTGCGATGATCGTTGCGAGTGCACGGAGAACTGGTACTGCGTTATCGGCCTTTATGGCAATAGGGAGGTTGGTGAAGGTGAGTCGATCGTAGATGGTAAGAGGGATATCCTGAATCAGATCGGCAATCTGGAGCTTCTCGGCAGATATGTGGAGTCTAAACATCCTGCCCACGGATGCCAACTCTCGAATTCGCATGAGGATGAACGAAAGGGGCGTCTCTCTGGGAAAGTATGTTGAGAAGCGCTCGACGACTGAAGCCGGTGGTGTGATATACGCAGCATCAATATCGTCAACATCGGCAGCGAAAGCTCGATGCACCGATTTGAGATCCTGTGTATCCATTGTAGTGACATAGCCAACCTTGCGCTCCTCCTGGACTGCGCCGTTCGTTCCTGCTGTGGCGTCGCGAGCGGTCTTATATCTACCCGCGCGACCTCCAATCTGCTTCAACTCAGGGTACGAGAGCAACCTGTTCTGGTTGCCGTCGTACTTGGCAACAGTTTCGAGAATGACTCGTCGGATTTCGAGGTTCAGACCCATTCCAATGGCGTCACTGGCAACAACAAAGTCGTAGTCGTTATCGGGATCGTTGAATAGGGCGGCTTGCTGGACGCGTACCTCAGGAGGCAAAGATCCGTAAATGATGGCGCATCGCCGTCCAGTCTTGGTTTCAATCGTTCGCTTAAGGGCGTGAAGGCTCAGGCGACTGAAAGCAACAATAGCATCACCCTTCTCAAGCTTGCTGTAGTCTCCGTTTAGAGAGGTGTCCATAGCCTCCAAGGGACTGAGACGGTTATACCGATGCACAATACACTTGTCGCCAATCGATGCGCAGATATTCTCAATCAGCTGGACAGTTCGCTCTTCACCACAAACATGAACCTCTTTCGCCTGAACACCCAACAAAGCCGTCGCCCAACCCTGTCCTCTGTCGGGATCCGATATCATCTGGATCTCATCAATGACAGCGACATCATATATTTCGTTAACGGGAATCATTTCAACAGTACAACTCGTAAAGTACGTATCCGTATCTGCGGGCGTTCGGACCTCCTCTCCTGTTAACAGTGCGCACGGCAATCCCTTGGCTATTAGGCGGGTGTAGACTTCGTTTGCCAACAATCGCAAAGGTCCCGCATAAACTCCGCGCTTCGAGTTTTCCAGGGCTTTGAGTGCTCTGTACGTCTTTCCGGAATTCGTCGGCCCAACGTGAACGTGAATCGTGCGCTGCATCGCTCTCGTCGCAGGGAACCATTCGTAGGGGAATCGAAAGTCCAGTAATCGTTTTTGACTGGCCTCCATTCCTTTTGAGAGTCGCTGTCGAATAATGAATGACTGGAAAGAGTACTGAAGTTCATTTGTGAGACCCTTGAGGTCCCTCAGAATGAATGCATCACGAAGATTCCAGAATAGAGGGTTCTTGACACGGTCCGAAACATTCTGCTCAGCCAAATCGAATGCGTTATCGAGCACAGCCATGAACTCAGCAGCCTGTCGATGAAACTCATCCTCTCCTACACCGGCAGCAGACACAGCCGCCGTGTTCATGTTCTTGATAACTCCCTGGAATTTTGACAACACTGTTGACCGGAACATTCCATGACGGCCTGACCCATGTGCTCTATCATCAAGTCTCAACCTTGACGCTGGATCTTGACCCTGGCTCAACTAAAATTTTGTTAGTGGCAATTTTTCATGATGAGAGAACAACATACTGCACCACCTCTTGAAATATCAAGGTTTCCATTTCCCTTCTTGATAGAAGGTTTAGATTTTCCTTTCTTCGCCTGCCTGTCAAATCTTGGTGTTGTTGAAAGTGCCCTCGCCGATACCGATAATGAAACCAGAGGAGCTCGCACGGCTCCAGCCCGGAGCAAATACCTCATGATGAAAAACTCAAGAATAAGCTCAACATGGTCCCCCTCGAAAGGAAAAACGGTAAAAAAGAAACGACAAAATTTTGTCTAAATTTGGACGATGGCAAAGTGTCGCCATCATATTCATTCAATGCCGTCTCAAAATTTCCGATGAGTCGGGCCATCGTTTGGCCGAGATCCGCAGTGCCTGCGTTAAGTTTTATGCGAGCGATTTGGGAGAGTGGGGCTTCTGTTGCGGATGACGATGACACGCCTGGGCAACTGAGGCGTCATTGTACGTCGCATTGGCTGGCTTAATTACTGTACCTACAGGCACCCTTATCCTGTTACTACATGCAACTCTGTCTGCTTCGTCCTTTCTAGTCTCGTTTCATCGCCAAAAGCCCTCAGCACATTGCGATCCAGATAATTCATCACAACAATCACTAATACAATCGCCCATCATGGCGTCCTCTTCAACTCCTTCAACTCCCCTTCTTTAGTACGTCAAAGATCGTCCGCAAAAGTCAACAAAGCTAACATTCTACAGCTCATGCATCGCCCACAACACCACCATCCTCTCAGAATGCACAACATCAGCATCCTCCCAAACTTCATCTCTCGCCTCGCTCATCCTCCCTAAAATCGAACACACCAACCCTCAAAAGCTCACCTACACCCATGGCCAGCACCAGATCCACTACATCGCCGAGTCGCCATCCGAGCATCGAGAGCACCCATCAGCCGGCGGTCTCACCTTCCTCGTCATCGCCGACTCATCTCTCGGCCGTCGCGTTCCCTTTGGATATCTTTTCGAGATCCGCAAGCGCTTCTTGCAGCAGTTTCCCGAAAGTAGCGATTTCTCAGACATGCCCAACTACGGCGCTGCGTCCTTCAATTCGGAGCTCAAGAACCTCATGGTAGACTACGGTACTACGAGCGGCGGCCGCGACGATGCCATCGGAAACGCCAAGCGAGAGATTGACGACGTCAGAGGAATCATGACCAAGAACATCGAGAGTCTGCTCGAGCGCGGCGAACGTCTGGATCTGCTGGTCGACAAGACCGACCGCCTGGGCGGTAGTGCGCACGAGTTCCGTGTACGCAGCCGCGGCCTGAAGCGCAAGATGTGGTGGAAGAATGTCAAGCTTATGGGACTACTGGGTCTCGTGGTATTCCTCATTATTATGGCGATTGTGATTGCAGTCAAGAATTGATGTGGTCAAGGTAGGATGTAATTGTCCTGAGCTCTCTCGAGCGTCGAGCCATTCCTTTTCATTTTCTTTCCTCTCGAAAATGTCTGTATTTCCTAGGCGAACTGATGGGATAAAGACCCAGGCAAGGGTATAATTATGCAACAAGGTCCTCTTTTCAATCAATAAAACTGATACCCCGAATCAACCATCTTTGTCGTGATCGTGAAATGTCGTAATTCTGCCGCAATCTGCTTCTGGGTTCATTGCGATTTGTTGTGGTTTGCTGTTGGCGTCTCCCTCCCTGCTTCACGCCGGTCTGAAAACCCGTCGGTTTTGTCCCCGATCCATCATAACTTGGGCTTCCTCCTCTCGCTCTCCTGATAAACATAACCCTGTGTAACAGGATTAACAAAAGATCCCACAGCCAAAGTCGCGGGTGCCCTTCGTAATCTATCTGTGAAGAATGCCGGGTGTAATGATGATGCGCATGGAAACGGTTGTCTAAGCGGCGGTGGCTGCAACGCGACAGGTGTCGCTGGAGGGCATGAAGAGCCCATTTTATTTTCTGACTGGAAACGGAAGAACAAAGGCTGACGCTGAAGGATTATGACATTCTTGGTTGTAAAGGGGAGGTAGCATTATAAGAAACTGGTTGCATCTTATTCCTTGCTCTGCGCCGAGGTCATGTTGATCAACTGCTCCACATGCTTCGGTAATCCCCCCGATGACCTTAATTCTAGCGGACCAAATAGAAGGCTCAGCGTGTACAATGACGGCGGGCGGGGAGCTTGTCCCCGTGCCACCCGACACTGCGACTCGTCCATCTATTACTACCTTACAGGTAACCACTTGATATCACCCAGAACTAAACAAGAGATACATTCATTCACATCAATATACTACTACCATGTAATAACGCCCACGTAATACATACGCTCCGCAATCTAAGCGATCCCATTCCATAACGCCAGGTATTCCCACCAGAAGCACTCAATATCGGTATATTAACAAAAGAAATTCAATCAACGCCGCCATCGTTCCATCGGGTTCTCCCTCTCTTCCTCTGCCGTCGATGGGAACGTGGGGTGGTAATTATCGTGGCCTACCGTTCTCTCTCGTACCCTCTCACTCTCAGGTGCTGGCTCTGGCATAACTCTGTCTTCTCCTTCTCCGTCTCCCTCTTCAACATCTTTGCCATCGCCAAATACCTTCTCCACGTTGCCATCTTTCTCAATACGCTGCATCAGATCTTGGTCGCTGGGGAAGTAGACTCGCCGAATGGCCTGGACCACCAGTTCAATGACAATGAGCACGATAAGCTCCAGCAACACAGTCGTCCACCATTGAAGTCTGCGACCATAGTTGTCAATGAAAGCGTCTCTAACGATGTATGGTCCAAAACTAGTGGGCTTGATACCGCTAAGAGCCAGCATCCACAGGAACCAGCCAGCAACAGAGATCAGACAGCCACCAAATGTGATCCATGTCTTGGTATGCACTTCAAGGATTCTGCGAAAGTCAGTATACGTCTTGCCGCGGGAACAAAGAAACTTACAGGAGTTTGATGTTGATGAAAATGACAGCGACAGTGAAACTGACCATACCCATAGCAAATATGCTTGTGTCCTGGTCGTAGCCTGCCTTGTCGTAGACACACCATGTAAAGTACCAGATAATGAAACTGCCCACAACACCCATAACCATCCATGCAAAATACTGTGAGAATCGGAATCCAAGGTTCATCTGACCAAAAGTATAGAGCTCGGGCACTTTCATCAACGTCTTGGACTTAAGATCCTGCTCGAAAATACCAAGCAGAATAACAGGAAGTGACGTAAAAGCACTATTGAAGACAGTCAAACTCCATGATTCGTACAGCGACGTTCCAGAGTATCCCGTATAACGCTGGTAGTGAGCTTGCACGATGAAGAATAGGATTTCCTTCCAAAAAGTGGCGAGGACATATTTGCCAGTTCTCATGTAATTCCATCGGCCGTGGACGAAGAGCAGTTTCTGCAGGAAGCGGAATTGTGCGATCGAATAATCCGAAATTCGAGCAGCCTGTAAACCCTCGCGACCAGAGATACCAATACCAACATGAGAAGCTTGAATCATGCCAATGTCGTTTGCACCATCGCCAATTGCCAGAGTCATACTCTTGGGGACGTATCGTCTAATGGAGCGGACCAAATTTGTCTTTTGCGAAGGGGATGCTCGACAGCATATGACAGAGTCGACACGTACGACAAGGTCGTAGAAAAGGAGAGATAGCTCGTCGTCTTCGTCGATTTTGGCAAGTGTTTGACCATCGACGACCACAACAGAGTGAGGGACCATACCACGACTGACATCGTTTAGAGTCATGGTGATAGTCTCCTTCAACTCACCCAGAGTCGCATCCAGCACGTAAACCTCGGACCATGGCTTGCACACACGTGCTGAATGGCCGATATTGATAGCTGTTTCTCGCTTGTCACCAGTAAGCATCCAAACTTTGATGTTTGCTCGTCGCAGCTTGTCGATGGTATCCGGGACTCCTGTTTGAAGCTTGTCCTCAATTGCAGTCGCACCAGCAAGCTCAAACTTCTGTTCGATAAGCTCTCCAGCAGCTTCAATTCTCTCTTGACGATCAACCAAGCTTGTCTCAGCCTCTCTGTACTTCTCCTTCCATTGAAGGTAAGAATCCTCTTCAACGTAGCGGTAAGCATACAAAAGAGTACGAAGACCTTCGCTAGCGAAATCATCAACGTGCTGGAAACATTTCTCGAAGATGGCTCCCTCGTTTGACGCCAATGACTCGTCGATCTTGCTATCGGTATCTTCAAATGACGGCATGCGACCAAGACTCTGCCTAGGACTTATTGGGCTCATCATATCTGTTGAAGCGCGAGGCGAACGAGTGAGCTGCTGGGATAGACGCTTAAGATCAGTAGACCGACGTCCCAAGCTCAATCTGAGTCCTTCTCGGTTGGATGATGATTCAGCTCTGGAAAAACCAAAACTGTTGCGAGGACTTCCATGGGGACTGCCGTAAGGACTGATGCTTTGCTGAGTGCTCATCCTTCGTAAAGCCTGATCCTGACGAGAAACCTTCTTCAGACTCGAGCGACGGCCGATATCCTTCGCTTTCTCCTCAGCAAGGTTGCTCAGCTTCAAACGTTGCATGATAACATTGTCGGCTCCCTTACAGAAGACGCAAATACGTCCATCGGGCATGCGAATAATAATGGACATTCTCTTTCTCTTGCTACTGAATTCGATGACATCCAACACCTGATAGACTTCAGTACGGGGAGAGCCGTCGATGTCGCGAGTCTCCAGCTTAATGGCTTGGGCAGGTCGATCGATCACCAAGAACCCGAGATCTCTGGCAGCGTCCACAAGAGCCGGTTCATCAGGAGAAGCAGCTTGGAATGTGATGTCGCCTTCTTCTGACTTTTCGGGTAGACAGGTGTGGCAAAGAGCGATACAAAGCAGGAAGTGCTTGGCTCTTCGCGAAAAAGGAGTATTGGGCTTTCTCTGGATATAGTCGAGCAATTGTTCAGTCTTCATGTCGGTACTATCGGGGGTGTTAACAGACGACTGCCAATGGCTCTGTGATCTTGTCGACATAGTTCTTATAGGCTGTGGTCTCGATCCGCTAGCACCATCGTCAAATTTTCCATCAACAGTGATGGCAGGTACCGGGTTTTGTGTTGCCATCTTGGACTTTCCTTTCTTTGGTCGCTCAGACTCCGCTATCCGCCTGTCCATCTCCGCCTGGTCCCTCTGCACGTCCATGTCATGCAAACAGGCAACACCAGCGACTGATAACTTGCGGAAGCGCATGATGTTCTCTGTAAGCGTTCCTGTCTTGTCAGAAAAGACATAGCTGACCTGTCCCAGGTTCTCAAGAATCGTAGTCGTGTTGGCAACCATGGGCGTATCAGATATCGGATCGTACATATCCGCGTCCTGCAGAAGATACAGCTGTCCCAATTTAATAATTTCAAGACTGATGTACAGCGACAGTGGGATCAGTGTGTTAAACATGATGATGAAGCCGAAGAAAATCTCCTTGAAAGGAATCCCTCCATCCCAGAAACCGCGACGTCTGATGTACCAGGCAAAGTCCTCGGTGCGATCTCGCCATAAGTAATAACCAATAGTCAAGCCCATGGTAAGCATGAGAACAATAAAAATCTGTACCATAATCATCTTGTTGATAACCGATTGCATGGCAGGTTTCTTGGCGCGAACGTTCTTGTTGGCGTTCATGCGGATCTTGCACTCCTCTCCCGTATTCACAATGATACCGAGCGCTTCAGCTGTGTTCCTAAGAGTAGAGCCTCGGTAGACAACATTGTTCATGGACAGGGGTAGAGTTTCGCCATTGACAGTTACTCGACCATCGTAGCTGTAGAGGTCCAGATTCGGGTTTTCGGAAATGACAGTGGCTTGTGTCGCTCGTAATCCTTCCATAGTGTTACATCGTTCAGCAAGCAGAGGACATGCCTGCTTACTCTTGAGGTTCGTTTCTCCATCGAGAGCCATTGTGTCGATGTAAGCGATGCCATTGGGACCTGTAGCGTGCAAAAGCACAATGTCAGCCGGGACAGGATCGTCACGGCGTAACCGAATAACATCGCCCACGCGAACGTTCTGCCACTGAACTGAAGTCCAATCTCCTTCGCTCCCAACTTTCTTCATACCATTGGCCCCTGTTTCGAGATCGTCCATCATATGTTCTTCGCCATTCTCCGATACCTTTTCCTTTCTCCTCTTCATTTTCTCGGTATGTCGTATGCGGCTCTTTTCCGTGGCTGCGGCACGATCCGACAAGATCCAAGCCTCACTGCGATTCTCAAGACGATCCAGCCTGTAACGCCTGTAATCGTCATAACCCTCCTTGGCCATACTGAATGCGACAAACACACCCAGAGGCGCAATTGTAGTCCATCGTCCGACGGTACTCAAACCAGGAATCATCTGAATTGTTCCAACCACAAGGAAGTAAAAGTTTCCAAGTTTGCTGAATTGGTAGATAAGTTGTTTTGGGATGAAGTCATAAACGGTATAACGGCTCGATCGGATGAAGTTGCTGGTGTAAGGCTTCCCCGAGCGCTCATCGACAAGACCTTGGGAATTGCGATGCGTAGGATCTAGAGGTATATGACGACCGTCCGGTAAAGGTTGAAGCGGTTTTTGCCGTAGTAATGTTTCGATAATCACTTTCTGGTGAAGTTCTCGAAGCTGTTTGCCCGTGCGCTCTTTCCATGTTGGCTTTGCGTTTGGTCCAATCTTTTCCTCGCGCCTTTGACGAAGGAACTTTTTAATATCGGCGCGCACCGAAGACTTTGCGCCTGAGTTGCCATTGTACGCGATGCTAGCTTTGTCGATAGGCGAAACTAGCGACTTGTCGGTTCGATCAGCATAGTCGGAAGGGCCCGTGAGATCCGTGGATAATTCGGTTCTCGAAGGAATTGGTCGCAATTCGTATGGTTGGCTTGGTCTTCGACGTGATCCATCGTCAGGTCGTCTAGAACGAGACCTGGATCCAGATCTCACGTTTGTATCGTCAGCCGAAGATCGACGCGGCGGGCGATCATTATTGGGATCTGTATAAGAGCGACGTGGATTTCGCGGTCGAGAGAAATTATTTGATGTTCGGGGGTATCTTTCGTCAAGAGCAGCAAGATCGCGAGCTACTTCGTCATTTTCATCGTCATTGGATTGCGGCGGCCGTCGTCCGTTGTTGTCAGGGTTGCGAGCCATGTTAAGGCTGTTGCAACGGCTGAAGCATCTGGGATAAGCGTAGCGAGCAGTGGAGAGTTGCGGTTTCAGTTATAGTGGTGGTTTGATGTAAGTAGGTATTGGAACAGCGACTTGCAATTACAGGTCGAGAAACGAGTAAAGAAGAAAGAATAAGAAACAGCTCAAGAATAGTAGATTATGTGGATGTTTTGTCAGAATTGAGTTGGGCTGAGCTGAGCTGGGGTAGGTACAGGTACTGTAGATTAGTCTATCGGGATCGTATAGAGCCCGAAGTAGCGATCACTGATTACATGCCTTAGCTTCAAGCCCAAACCCAGCACTCAGCGGGGACTATAAGCTGGTAATGTCCGACAGCCTTAATCTTCTAGTTTCTATCAACTATATACTGCTGCACTTGTTCTTCAATCCAGTACTGACAGTATACATCCATATCAATACCATTACTTTATCTCTCCGGATACTCGGATACACAATCATCCCCGTGTCTTTTCCTCGCAAATCAGGAATTGAGGCGCAGCAAATCTGTAATTATCACAGCCCAAAAACAACCAAATCACATCCTCGCAGTATGTAACAGGGCCCTTGACACAACGATGCGCTTACACGCCCTGATTGGCACGGCATGGTCCAGCCAAGTCGCTAACTCACACCTTAATCAACGCCACCAGGTAACAAAATAAGCTCCAAATCTCCAAGTTCCGAGAACTGGGGAATAAACCGTTTCAACAAGAATCCTCCTCAGATTGCTTCTTTTATCCGGTAACTGATGTCATAGAAAGCTTGTCTGATTCAGTATTGTCTACACACATACCTACGTAACTATCTTGCGAACGCTGTTTAAAATAGTCTTGCCCATCCCTCATGCCGACCAACAACTATCACACGTGCAACTCAGATCCAATCATCTCTCTTCCTGCGCCTCGAAACACGTAACTCTATTCACAGCCACTCAGAAACAACAAATCTTGAAACTTTCAAACATAAAAAGAAAGTATGGACACGTAGGGTTACAACAACGCCATACAGTCACCGGCGATACGCCGTTACAGATCTCTTGCACGGACCGCTATCATTTTAACATATCCCGGGTCAGCCGAAGAAAACTACCGAATTATGAGACATTGATAACCGTCATTTCATCCAAGTTCAGACAGGCTTGTTAAAGCTGAACAGTTGTCACACTCACTAAATGCGTCACAGCTGCGCCTTGCACGTTGACGTCTTCTTAAACATGCTTGTACTCAGGTTACCGTCTCCGAATCATCCGCGATCACCATGAACTTACGCATGTACACCAGTTCTGCGTCATGGCATACGAATCTACATTAACAGTCACAGCATCGAGTCACGACAGCCACAGCAAAGGAACAAGATTGAACATAAAACCCCATTTTTAAACCAAGTATCCTCTACCAAAAAAAAACCCATGCCTTCGTGTCCAACTGTAGGCTTCCAAGTAACGTCCTATTGACGCCTACCGAGGACAGCAACCCAGCTGCTCATAAACTCCACAAGGTACTTCAGATGTACCTCGAAGCACAAAAAGAAAACCCTATCTCCCATTAAAGAGTATGACCCAAGGACCCTAGACAAGCCGCCGGGGCTTTTCCCGGCATCCAACGTGGTACCGTGACGAGGTACCAACAACATATTAAAGTACTATCGTCCATAGTTTTGTCCTCCAACAATGTGTACGTATTAAGCCCGAGACAACGCGTGATGGTCAGGCAACGCTGCTCGAGTAGAAGTCGAGACCGAATGACAAATACTTTTCAGTCCATGAATAAAAGTGTTGAACAAGACCACCCAGGAAATAAACAGGTCGCGGTAAAAGATTCAAAGGAACTATCTCGACGCGGAAGAAAAGAGTTGGAAAGTTGTACGATCGCTGTGTTGTGCCCGACATACATGACCGATGTCAAAGAAGTGTATCGTCATGCAAGTTCATCATGGCCGTAGATGGGGTAAGAATCGATTTAGCTTATACCATAGGTAGTAAAGCTGCAAAAAAGAAAAGATGAATTTGTTCAAAGAAAGTCGCCTAATTCAAAAAAGGCGAGAAAACAAGAAAGGAGATCCCATTGGTATAATATGCCCAAAACGCCCTGGTATGATATACATACAGTAAAAACACGCCACCAACACCTATTCCCGCCCAGTATTGCTCGCTCAGTTTCCGTGAGCGTGGGGCATCGCCTCGGGGGATAGGCTTGAGGGATCAACTGCATCAAACTGGACAAGCTGTTCCATGTCGAGGTCAGCCTGTTGATGTTGAACGAATCCAGGGGAAGCAGTGTGCATGGGCAGGTTGATGGTGTGTTTTGAGTACATCTCGTTGAGACCGGTGCCATCGTCAGAGACGGCGCAAGAGCCATCGTTGACGGGGTAGAGGTCAGCGGAACCAGGGCGTCCCATCATTGACATGGGAGGAGACTGCTCCATGATGGAAGGCTCGCCAGGGCTGTTGAAGGAGAGGGGAGACACAGATGTGGGAATACCCGACTCGTTGTTGGCCATGGGTGAGAGGAATCCTTGGCTGTAAGGCGTGTTGTAGCTTGACTGAGGGACCTCAGGACCGGGAGGGAAGAATCCGGGGCTGGGAGGAAACTCAGCAGGCGAAGCAGTGGTGGCCGACATAGGATACTGGCGCATATCCAGTCCAAAGCCTGCCTGAGTATCGATACGCAGGTTGGGTGCCATCTGGCTGGGGGGCTGAGGCACAGGGGCGTAGATGTGAGGGTTGTGCTGAGGGGGAGGGGCCATCTCTCCAGGGGGCTGAATGTAGAATGAAGGCATGGGCTGGTTCTGGAACATGGCGAAATCGACAGGTCCGGGAACGGATCGACTACGCTGGCGCTTGTGACCATGGCCAGCACGCATGCCAGAGTGCATCTGGTGGATACCCCATTGTTGCTCCTGGAACATGCCGACGTGAGGGTTGAAGCTGGGCTGCGACGAAGGTCGGGCTTGAGGAGAGACGGGAGCCGAGACGGACAAGGCGTGAGGGTCGTTGTAGGGGTTGGGGTTGTGGCGGTTCATGAAGGACTCGAGCGAGACGAGCTTGGCAAGTTGACCACTGAGAACCTTGGGGTTTCCACCAAGGTGGTGAACCAGGCAGTGGGTTGCCTGGAGATCTTCAGTAAAGTCGCCACACTGGAAGAATCCATTGGTGGTAGGAGACGAGTCCATGAAAAAGTTCGGAGGCCTGTTGAGCTCGATAACAATTCCGCCAAGCTTGGTCGGGTCTCCTTCGCCATTCTCGAGGAAGATGTTCTTGATGGATGAGAAGGGGTACTCGATCTTGTAACCAGCCTGCTCATTGTTGATGTAGTAGGTCATGGTGCACTTGTCGGGAGAGTAGAAGATGATGAGATCCATCGTGTTCTGTCCAACTCGAGTCCACTTGCCAATGCTGAGAGACCGGCAGGTAAGATGATGGATCACTGCTGTTAAGTTAGCATACTCATCTCGAAGCGTATCGGCGGTTGAACTCACAAACTTTGCCCTGACCTCCCTGATCACCACCAAGCATCATGTTACCGTGCCCAAAAGGTACCAGTCCAGTGCGGCCAAGGTAACTTCCACCAAGACCCTTACCAGACTCCATAGCTTGCATGGCGAGGTAAGCTCGCATCGACTCGGGGATTGAGTCAATATCTTCACCGGTCTCCAGACTCTTCTTGGCCAACAACTTAATCTTGGCACGTCTGCAGATGTTAGCGGGATTGATAGATGAAGTCGGGTTGACATACCGGTTCTGGAACCAAATCTGAACAGACCTCTCGGTCATGTTGATTTCATCAGCAATTCTCTCACGGACAGTAGCGGTAGGTGTGGGGTTGTTGTTGAACTCCATTTCCAATGTTGTCAGTTGATCTTGAGTGGCACGCTGTCGCTTCTGGTTCTTTTGCTGCTGAGTGAGAGTGCTCTTGCGAGGGGGTCGTCGGGAAGCATTGTTGGAGTTGGTGGGAGAAGAAGGCGACTCCTTCTTCATTGAGGCTGATACAGGAGTGGGAATAGATGGTGAAGATGTCGAGTTGGGAGTGGTAACTTCTTGGACACTGCCCAAGGCCATGGAGTGTTCAATTTCCGTAGCCATTGTTGAAAGTAGATCGCGGATGTGCGATCACTTGTTGCTGTTAATTATAAATGAAATAAACAGAGATCGCGAGTCGATTGCGGTAGCGTGGATATACAAGCGGTTGTCGTTCGATTAAGCTTGATTCACAAAACGCGTGGTGAGTGAGCCGTATTATCTGGGTAGACTAAGGGACAGGGTGCCGAAGTCGAGTCGTTGCAGGGAACGTGGTGAATAATGGTTAATTCGGTTATCAATTCAGATAAAGAATGTCGTCCTGATTCTTTTGGTTAGAAAACAGGATATAAGATATAGTATCGTTGTGGCGGTGGTCTCGAATGGTTTCGACGTTTTAAAAACGTTGCGGACGCGGAGACAAGTCTGGTGTATAAGCGGTTTGAAGGAGCTTAAGCCTAAAGAAAGGAATGGACCCGGAAAGAGTGACGGGAACCGAATATGGTTGGGAATATTGAATAATTCAAGAGAGTGACTTTAAGGAAAGAAAAGAATGAACAAAAGGGACGGGGGAAGAAGCAGAAGAAGCGGTCACAAGGAAGGTAAGGAGTGGACTGGCGATGCGAGATAGAAAAGAGAAACGGGGGGGAGTTGGG
>QGED01000081.1:0-330375 GCA_004367475.1 Fusarium camptoceras | reverse complement strand
GTCAAATGATCCTCCTCCTTGTCCCCCAAGTGACCACTAGGAAAGCGACTGTAGTAGCCCCTCGTCATCCATTCCCAGCGATCGTGCTTCAAAGCTGAGTCGAGATCGTCCAGCCAGTTCCCTCATAAGAGGCTCGATGATGTCAAATCCACTCATGTCATCACTGGTGCTTCCAGCTTCCAGCTCTTCACGTGTTCTCACAAGCTGCTCCAGAAATTCCCGCTCAGATGTGCCTGTCCTAGTCATCATCCGGCCTCGACTCGACGGTCGGATCGTGGTTGGCTTTTCCAACTGCGACTGGTCTTCATCAGAGACCCAGCCCTGTGCTTTGCTGGGTTTGTCATCGTTCGAGTTGGCGAGTGTACGATTGAGGTTGTCCAGCACTGGCACTAGGGCCCGCAGCCATACGTCTCCGTTTCGTTCCAGTCGACGGACACGGCGCTCCATCTCCCTGATGCGGTACTCCCTGTATGCTTCGTATCGTCGAAGAACCTCTTTTTCCATACCAGCCATCTTCTCATCATTCTCGTCTCTTGTAGTAGCTGCTCTTCTTGCTCTGGGCTGAGGGCTAATGCCTGATGCCGCTTCTTTACGCTTGCGCTCGTTGTCGCGCGCAGCGTTCCATTCACGGCGTCGAGAGAGAGATGTTCGATCTTGAGACACCTGCCTGTGAGTGGGTGATGATCGGGCTGATTGAGGCGGTGTTGGAGACCCATTCGCGTAAGAAAGGGGAGACGGTGAAATCTGCCGAGTTGCCGCATCTTCGTCGGTTCGGAAGGTGACTCCGACCGGCTTGGGCCTTGAGAGGGGTTTAATTGTTTCCGAATCTGCGCTGCCCCTTTTCTCAGGCGACGTGTCGATGGTAGCTGACGGAAGAGGCGATGGTTCAACATTTGCGACGACCATGATGGGACACATGCTCTGTCGTTGAGGTGACCGTAGGGGAAGAGGTGGCGGCTCATTCGTGTCATATTCCGATGCTTCCTTAATGGTATTTTGGTCAAATTCCTGCTTTGGTCCTGGCGTATTAAGGACCATGCTGCGTCGCTTCGCAGAAGCAGCTTCCATATCCTTTCTTTTCTTATCCTTCACTTTGTCGCGGCGGCTTTGTGATGACTTGGTCGAGGATGTGAGTGTCTCCCTGCTACTTTGGTTGTTGGAATAGTTTCGAGATGTGCGCAGTGGGCTTTCAGTAACAACAGTAACAGCAGGCTCGCCAGTCTGCTTGGCTGGTGGCCATATGCGCGACTCTCTGGCTGCAACAGACCTGGTCTCCACAGGCCTAGCCTCTGCAACTACAGGATCATTGTCGCTTGTAGTCATGATGCTTTTAGAGAGTGAATGTTGGTAAGATCCGTCTCGGGAGACGGGGCGGGCAGATGAAGTAGATTCTGGATTGATCTCATTTGTGACTGACTGAGACATCATGGTATCAATTGATAGGTCGCCGAGATGCACGAAGCGACCCCCGGCCGAGCTGGGGTTTCGTGAGGGAACTTGTTCATGCTGTACCGGGTTCGATGCAGATGAGTTCTCTCGATCGTGGTTATGGAATTCTCGGGACTGCTCATTGGCTTGTCTGACTTGGTCCGGAGACACGACCCTTGGCGGAGGCGTTGCGAGAAGGTTCAATTGCCCCGGTGCCCTGTTCTGGTTGCTGCTATTAATAGCCCTTGGGTGATATTGCCCCTCGGCCATGGTATTTGGAGGTCTCTGGGGTACTGAAGACAGGAGTAGCTGAGAGTTTGCTGGGCTCACTGAAGGACTTGTTTCTCTATCCTCCTTGACAGTCCGTAGCACCGTGACGACACCTTTGTCGTTTAAGACCGCCCTTGTAGGAGCGTACTGGGAACTGAGAGGTCTGATATTCCGTTGCTGATAAACAGGATATTGAGACCTAGGTGTTTGGCCAAATGGCGAGGCATCTAATGGGATAGAAATTGCGATGTGCCTGTGTCCCCCAGTTGTGGTGCCTGAAACAGCCGAGTCTGGGAGGCGAATTGTTTGAGGCCACTTGGAAAGCGATTTGCTTCTCTTGCCCAGCTTTCGTAGCCTGTACCATCGCCCCCTGTCTTCGGGAGAGATGTCATCAGGGATAGACATGAAGTTGCCGGATGGTGGACTGTGGTTCCTCAAGAAGTCAATGAGCTCAGCAATGCCATCATGCGATCCGCCGTTGTCGTCCTCTTGGCCGATGAAATTATCGTCGTGAAATTGTAGACTCTGTTCCTTGTCCTTGTCCTTGTCCTTGTCCTTGTCCTTGTCCTGCTCCTGCTCCTGAATGGGGCGGCCAGACAAGTTTGATGCAGACTTTGCTCTCGGCCGGGTACGTGCTTGTGTTTGAAACTGGGAGCTTGACCGCGGTAGGTTTTGGTACGAACGTCGGTTCAGTCTCTTGGAGCCAGATGCAGATGCAAAAGCAGACGCGGAGGGAGATGTAAAAGCTGGGGGGACTGTGCGAGGATAGGAAGCGCCATTGCCCGACGTGACAGAGGCCTCAGGATCAAGGCCAGTAACTTGAGCCATGTCGGGCCAACAATTAACGATACATGGGCTTGATTGCCTGCTTGTTTCGTCTTATTTTGCTTGTCTAGACGTTTCTGCGCAACGATACACTTGCATCCATGGAGAGAGCCTATAGGATCGTGTCAGCAAGCGGTATGTATAACATGCGCGTTAAAGCAAGAAGGAAGGGAAAGGGAAAAGAAGAGAGATCTCAGTTTAGGCGACCATACCCTTACCCTACTATAGTGTATCGTACCGAATTGTCTCTTCTGTCGGGACTTTTCTCCGTGTCCTCTCTCTTCTGAAGGATAAGGAGGCGGGTAGTCGCAGATGGATGATTGATTGTGTGATAGTGGAGATGAGCAGTCTGTGTCACTCGCTCGGAGATCGTATACAGACGACGAACCGCAAAGTAGGTAGGTAGATCAGTTAGCACTTTGTAACCAATCGAGGTCGATGGCCAAGAATATGACAAAGATGAAGAACCCGAGAAAATGATGGCGTCAAGGGCAAGAAAAAAGAAAAAGAAAAGAAGAGGCCAATTGATTGATTGATTAATTAATTAACGTTAAGATGGAGGTGGACTAGGTAACATTATAAGACAGACTGGGCTGGGGCAGTGACGCCTCATCCATGGTCATGCCCTTGTCTCATTCATAATTAACTCAATCAATCCACTCTTCAATCCAGCCAGCCTAATACAGAAATCAGGGCCCTTCTTCTTTTTCTTAGGTATCCGTAGCCTTGGGGATCCTCTCTCAGGCTCAGAAAGACTCACAAGACAAGCAGAAAATGCCGTCACTCGTCAGTCCCTCTCCATAAAACCCTGGACCAAGGCCAAGGCCAAGATACCGCTATTACCTCTAGCTAGCTCTTGATCCAACCTATGGATGAAATGGATGCTATCAGATGGAAGGGAGACCATCCATCTCTTCTTTGTTCCAGGCTCAACTAACTATTACCTACCTAGGTAGGTAATAGTAATTTCTGTTATCGTTGTCCACTGTCCTTGTAACGGAGGGGCAAAACAAAGTCACCCGGCTATTCGGGTCGCGACCATGATCGGCGTGCATCGTGCATCTGCAGTACATACAATTTAGGTACAATCCCACCCAGCGTTGAAGTGCCTAGGTACCTTAGGTAATTACCTAGGTAGGTAGCCACATTTGGCTCTGGAGATCTCATTTTCCTGCCTGCCCCGTATTTACCTTCATTCCCGTCAGTCACGTCTGCTTTCCCTCAATGAATTGTTATATACAATGGTTTAATGGGTACTAGGTTTACAAAAGATTGTCTCTCAATTCTCCCACCACTGTGAGCTATGGACAATGTATGTCTTAGACCCCCAGCCTTTCCCTCCAAGTTCGTACATGCAGTCAGTACGTACGAATGAAGTACAGCATTCTTCAATGATACTGGGTCAATGCTTGCAGGTGGCTGTCGTCACCGCTGGGCTGCTATGTATGTATGCATGACTGTAATGAAGTAAATGGAGGTGTAACTGCCGTGTGGTCTGGTCTTGTGGACAAAGACAGAGTCACAATACGGCAAGATAAATCAGCCAACGTTGGCCTGTGCCCATAGACACAACAGCTTGGATCATGATATCATCGTTGTCTCGTTTTGTTCGATACTCATGGCGTTCGTATCATTTGTTACACCACCTGAATTTGTGTCCCAAGTACCGAGTAGAAGGGAGGGGGAAGGGCCATTTTCTTTTCAGCTCTCATCATACATGCTCCTTTAAACTCTGACCCTCAACCGCCAAACAAAAGCCACCGCCGATCTCATCTGCGGGAGACCGTTAGTGCCTCTACTATGACTATGCCAAGTTACCGAGAAAGAGGGAGGGATTGTGTGCCTGGGTGATCTTTCTCTACAGTACGTACAGTAGCGTCATGCCCACTACGTATCTCTACTCTAGTCTCCCATGGTATTGGATATATTCTGAGCTGAACTGAACTGAACTGAGCTGAGTGCCCTTTCTATCAAAAGCCCAAAGCCACCGAAAGGCTATAGGCTAGAGCAGCCCACACACTGTCGTCAGCGCATCAAGTTACGACGGGCCCTTTGCATCATCATGCTGTTGTATCCGTACGCCTCGAATTCGTTGTCGCATTGCACCTACCATGATAGTGTAAGTGCACAACTTTGCTGTTGTGCTTTGGGCTTTGAGCCATGACTGGGATCGGATATTACATTACCTGACCCTGCCCACTACTGGGGACCCCTGCCACTCCCCCCTGATAATTGAGATGCTAGAGCCCTGGCTCTTGGAGATCGTCTTTACATATTGTACCTACCGGATGGTTAGGCGAGCTGGCCCTTGCTCATATGCGTCAGCATCCATCTCATCTGATCTGGGCACCTGGCTCTTCGTGTTTTAGCTTTTCAACATCACGTGACACAAAACAACCTCATTGAGCTTGAGAAACATCGGTTTGGTTCAAGTCTCAAGTCGTGCAGATGTTTTCTGCGCATAAACTTGATGTATGTGATGGAAAATGGCAATCCCAAGTGTTGCCGTAGTTTATCGTCAAGTCGCGTCATGATATGCGCCTTAACCTTGGCACTGAAAGGAGCCTGCATCCTCCCTTGCATATCACCGTAACTCACCCGCGTATGCTCATGCTCACCACGCTGATTTGGAGCTTAGCTTCTTGCCATGCTCCCGAGCCAAGAAGAAGCGACTGTCCATGCATATCTAGTAAGCCTCCGAGAGCTGTGATCTTTGTACCCTTTACCCGTGCTCATTGTGAATGCCTTTACAAAGGAAAACGGTGCAACTCCCCCTCTAACGCCTGCAAAATGCTTGAAACTATATATACCCTCTCTATCTTAATAGTACAGTATCACATGGCGCCGTTCCGTATGCAGCTCTATCGCTTCTTTGGTACAAAGAGACTTGGCTTGCCCTTCTTGCGAGATGGAGGCGGTGGACCAGGTGGACGTCTGGTTTGCTAAGTCAGGTGTAAGTAAAATATATGACCAAATTGTGTGGTCGATCGACCTACTTGGTTGTTTCCTTCATGAGTCTGGCGAGGTCCTGGATTCGAAGGTCCGGTCGGTATCTTTGGGCCAGTCGGTATAGGGAGACCAGTCGGTATTGAAGCGGGTGGCCTTTCGGGAGGCGCCAATCCCATTACCGACATCGCTGAAGGATCTGTAGGGGCCTTCGGCGGCCGGGGCTTTTGTCCAAATTTGCCCATGAGACCACCGCCTCGAGGTTTGTTATCACTCGCTATCTATATCACTGTTAGCTGATGGATATGTTGCCAGGCCTTCTGATAATGTCGACGCACCTTTTTGGTCACTGGCTGGTTCGTTTCCTGCCCGTCGTGTGGCCTCTTTCTTACTTCTCCCGAAGGTTTGCTTGAAGACGTATGAATAACGGGAGGTCCAGCAGATCGTGGTACAATTCCTAATTCCTCGCTTCCTCCAATAACAGGTATTTGGGGCGATGTTGTTAACTTCTGGGCTGCCGCGCTGTTCGGCGAATTTGAACGGGAGGAAGGTAACGAAGACGTTGGATGTAGTGCGTCTCGCATCGAAACCTCTCGATCCTGGCTTTTAGGCGGCGGCGGAAGGTATGCTCCAGGTTTAGCTTTCTCCAGAGGTTTCCTGAACATTGACAAGATGTCACCCTTGGTGTAACGATCTCTGGACTGGGCATCTTCGATAAGCTTTTTCCAGAACTCGCCCTGAACAAGCGCCCTCGAGTCGCCAAGAATCCAGAGGGATGACTTCGCACGAGTCAGACCGACATTCATACGTCGAATGTCAGTCATGAAACCGATACCACCAGTAGAGCTAGCACGAACACAAGAGAAAATAATGATCTCACACTCACGACCCTGAAAAGCATCTGTCGTATTGAACTCGATGATGTCCGTGATACTGTCGCCGTACCGCGATCGGAAGCGGTTCCTCAACTCATAAAGCTGAGCTTTGTAAGGCGTGATTATACCAATCTTGCCTGTCAAGTCACACTCGCGGTATTCGTTGCTGAAGCGGTCATAAATTTGCATAGCAACATCCAGCTCCTTGGTGTTGACCAGGGACTGTCCTCTGTGACCTCGCTCCTGGACACCTTGAACATCGAAGAAGCGATAAGGTCCAAGCAGCGCGCTCTGGTGCCAGGGCTGTTGCCGGAGTTCGTGCATATTTTGGCCATCAGCAAGTTGCCCTTCATAGAACTCACGACTTGGGAACATGCTAATTTCGGGGTGCATACGATACTGCATGTCGAGCAGGTGAACCCAGTCAGGGTGGTTTTGCTGCATACGGACGAACAAGCTTTGATCATAGCCGAATTTCGCTGCTGACTGCGACAGAACTGTCGGGGGAAGCTGTTTGGGATCACCAACAAGGATACACTTGTAGCAACCATACTTGAGGGGAATCAAAGCACTCAACTCTACACACTGAGCGGCTTCGTCAATGATGACGGTTTCGAACTCGACATCCAAGTTTCGGAACATTTCATGGCCACTACCACTCAGAGTAGCGCACAGGACCTGGGCGTTGTTCAAAATCTCTTGCTGGACTTGACGGCGGCGTAGTTCCATCTCTCGGGCTACGGAATTGCCGCTGCTCTTGTCAGCATCGATTTGTTTGCCAATATCCATCTGGCGTCGTTTCAGCGCTTCAAATTCCCGGGCATGTTTGTTGTAGGTTGTTCGATCCTCTTGGGTTTTAGATGCTTCCATGAGTGGTCGAAGAGCGGCCAGTTGCTCTTTGATCTCTCCAGCATCCTCATGAAGCTTCTCGCGGTTGGCCTTTGCCTTGTCCTTGGTTTGGTCGCCTTCCATTCGGGCCTTGACAAGTTCATCCAGAGTCACGTCTCTTACGGCGGCGTTGATAGCGTCGCTGCGGCCAAGTCGTAGCACATTGATACTCTTGGTCTTTCCCGAAATTGTCTTAACTCCAGCTTTCAGTCGCAGTACCAGTTCGTCTACAGCAGCGTTGCTGGGTGCGCAAACGAGAAGCTTTTTCGATCGTTTTTGGTTGCTTGCCGACTGTGGGCCTGTCGGGCGTAAGGGAACGCCCACAGGGATACCTTGATTGCCTGCTTGGCTAAGTTGTTCAGAGAGCAAAGTGCCAACCATGGCCACAATAGTCTTGGTTTTTCCAGTACCAGGTGGACTGCTCATGTTAGCTTTGCAAACAATTGTACCCAAGTTACTTACCCTTGAATAAGAGTGAAACCGTCATTATCATGTGCACCAAGAACAGCCATAGCTTGTCCGTGGTTCAGAGAATAATTCTGCATGCAGTTGCCCACTTTCTCCTCGTCATATCGAAGAATAGGAGACGGCTTTGCGTTCAAAATCTCGTCCATCAAGTCGTAGTACTGCAGACTTTCCAAAGCAGCATACTCTCGCTCGATTGTAGTCATGTTAGTAATTTTTACTCCGAACACGCTTACATTGGGAGTCAACACCTGGGTCATAGGGTTGTTTCGAGAAGCCACACGATAGGTGACCTCAATCAACTCTTTTTTGTAGGTGATACGATGCACTCTTGCCAAGCAATGTCGAGCTGTTTGATCTCCTAGTGGGTTTTCTGACTCAGAAACCAGAAGAATGTCACCTTCGGAAACGCCACGCTCCCTGTTTTGCATCACGGGCATGGTGAATGTCGCTTCCAGATAACTGTCAACACTGGCACGGCTTGCAATCTTCATGCCAAAGGCTTGAGATGTTATTTCATCTTTAGCTGTGACAAAAGACCGCCAGGCTTCCGAAGCCAGCAGTGGAAAGAAGGTGTCTTGGTAGAGTTTGGGGTTTGAATATTTGGTGGCAACCTCGGATGCAGCTGGACCGTTAGGAGGGTCGTTGCCACCGTGGAAGATATCCCAAGACAATATAGTGTTATGTAGTCGATCCATAGGTGGAATCAGTCTCGCTCTCATCTCTTTGACTGAGCGCTGTTGTCTAACCTTCTTGACGGGTCTTCGAATCATGTCTTGCATTGCTTTTGAAAGACGTTTCTCGGCTTCGTCCATGGTTTTCTGTCCTCCGGTGCTCAAGGCAGCAAGTTCGTTATCGGCGTCTTCTTCATCCTCTTCATCCTCTTCAGATTCTTCTTCCGAACTGTGGACCATTATCTCGCTCCTGCCGTGATCTTTTCCACTGAGGCCGAGACCATGTAAGCCCGAACCCTCACCAGGCACGGTTTCTCCCCGAAGAGCTTTGGCTTTTGCAATAGCTGCAGCATCCCGCTTCGCCTTTTCGAGCTTCTCTTTTTGTCTACTCTCTTTCAACGCCGAAATAGCCTTTTGATCAGGTACCTTGGGCTTAGACTTAAGCATAGCGTTGGCTTTTGCTTTCGACCTTGCCTCTCCTTTGGCTTTTTGAGCATCGAGCTGCTTAAGAATAGGGCTGTCGATAGATCTACTGAGGTCGAATACATCGTCGCGGTTGGATCTGGAAGACGGTGTTGTGATTGTACCGTGGGACGAGGTGCCGGATTTTGACCAAGCATCGATCTTGCTCTGTTTCTTGACAGCATCCTTAGATTTGACTGAGGGGGGTCCTCTCTGGGCGGTTCCTAGCTGGAAAATCTGTATCTCATCGTCCGTCTGTCCAAGAGCTTGGACAAGTTCTGCCCGTTGTTGGTCGGTCATATTTGTGGATCTGACGTACTTGCCGGGTACACTCGTAGGCAAGCAAGCATCCGTAATCAGCTTGCGTGAGGCAGGGGCTATCTCGAGTTTGTTTTCTCGGAGACGTGTCAGAATTTTGCAGATGACTCGGACAGTGACATCGACAAGCCACTTATCCTTCAGGCGGATCATGATCTCCATGCCAGAAAAGTACTGCTTCGGGGCACTAAGGATTGAAGTCATAGTGTCCTCTTCGCTTTTATTCAAGGCCTTGGAGATAGCTGAAGTGATCAACCCGTCCTCCGCCACTAGAGCTTCAGCTAGTTCCATGATTTCTCGACAGAACTCCGTCATGACGGCGTTCTGTATGTACCGAGACCATCCATCGATGTTTCTGCATGCAGTAGACACAAATCGCCATTGTTCGTTCCACCAACGCAAGACTTTGGCGGCTGACATGGATCCGAGGGTTTTGACTCGTAAAACTCCGGAGATGGGGTCAGTCAGTCCACGAAGAATGTCTCTGCTCATGTTGAGGATCGGACGGATAGGGCCCCAGGGGTAAGGGGGTTTCAGGACTCGTTCCAAAGCCCACACTATGGATGATAGCGTTTGATCGGGGTGAAGCTGGGACATTTGCTCAAAAGCGCCACTCTGAGATAACTCACCAGTCCAGCTCTTGAGCAGTTCCACGGCTGCTTCAGCAAGCGCTGATTCTCCATGGGTCGATAGTGTTATAGTGCCCTGGAACGCAAGGCGATCGTTGAAAAGGGTGTTCAGATCCGTTGCATCCAGCTCTGATACTCGGCCCAGGAGATTTCCAAGGATTTCGACCGTTTCACTCAGGGTCTTGTTGAAGCTTTTGCTCGAATCGCTCAGTTGATCGTTGCCCTTCAGAGCTCTGACTTGCTCAACACCAACCAGGGGTTCTAACGACAGGATGATGTCTCTAGCAAGGTCAATCTGCTCACTTGACACATCAAACATCTCAACAACACCTCGCCAGAAAACCTTGGAGTCCCTGGTAACAGCGGACTGGAGTTGTTTGCCATCAAGACAAGCTGAATATTCCTCTGCAAATATCTTCATATCCAGTTTCATGGCGGTTTGCATGGCCTTCCTAGCTGCGCTTGCAACTTGAAAGGTTTGCCAACCCTCCCTTTCCTGTCCCGGCGCGCGCAAGTTTCGGAGTATAAGGTCTTTGTACGTCATGGCCAGGTTGAATGCGCAACAGGCGTAGAGGTGGGTGGTTCCTGCACCAATCTTGGTCTCTTGGTCTACAAACGTTGACATAGTGAGCTGCAGCGCATCGAACCCAGCTCGAACACAAGCCGCACGACCCGGTTCTCCTATAGCCTGATCCTTGGCAAGGGTCTCGAGTAGAGTATGCATTAGGCCATCGCAAGCATCATATCTATGATCACGTTGGATGGATTGTAGCCATGGGTCAACCCAAGAAGTAGGGAATGGCACATGGGATGAGCCGCTGTCAAAGCCAGTCCAGCAATTATCCAGCGATTGGCGAAGCAAGTTCTTGTAAACCCGACTCTTCAAGACTAAATCGGGAATCACAGTAGGACGAGCATCGCCAATTACATCCCAAAAGGCCCTGGGCGCTTTTTTAAAAAAGTTTGTAAGAACAATGATGTTCGAAACCAAGACACCTTCTGCGGGACAGTCTTGGATGTGACGAAAGAGAAGATCGTATACACCAAAACTCCCGGGCTTGAGCTCCAGATTCCGCAGGCGTTGAAGGATGACATCTGCGCTCAGAGTTCTCATTATTTCGTTAAAACTTTGCCAGAATTGTTCGATATCAGGCCATGACTCTGGGGCGATAGGGTCTCTTCTACTGATATCGTCAATGGCTCTCGAAAGACCACCACTTACAGCCCAATCGAACTGGTCCAGGGTCATGGCGTTACTGTCGAGGTTCTGGTAGTTATTTGTTGCCCATATGCGTCTGTCTTGATTTCTGAGATCAAAAATGAAGTATGTCATTCCAGGAAGGGGTTCTTTTGTTCCAAGTTTAAGGCCAGTCTTTCCTTGAAGGCGTTGAAAAACAAACTGAAATGTGGTTCGTCGCTCTGAATCCTCCATATAAGGCATGCAGCACAATGCCTCGTAAACGGATATGTGAACCTCTGGAAGATGTTCACCAAGTTGCGATTTCTTGAAGACAGTGCCCGCTGACAATATCTTCTCAATAAACGCCTTGGCCCATTGTAGACTCAGATCGATGCGTTCAATATCTTTGCGTTCAAGCATGGACTGGATATCGGCGACAACTTCTTCGTTCCAACGATCTTGGAATTGTTGCAACAGGGCCCGGCGCTTCATGTGCCAATTGTAAACACAGTCTGAGCAATGCTTTAGGCAAGCATTGAGCCGCTCTTCAAGCTGTTCACCCCATTTCCCTTGGCTGGATCGATCAAACCCAAAAATCAGACAGTTCCAGTATGTAATCTCCAAGCGTTCATGTCCCTGTTCGATCCGCTTCGTCTTTTCTTCCGGCGTGATTGTCGAGTCGGGGTCGTCTTGAATTCTGTAGATTTCGCCGTCTTCATCTGAGACACGAGGACATAGCAGATGACATTCATCATCAAAGGCTTGAATCTTCTCGTACCACTGACTAAGTTGTTCGTTGAGATCCATTATGAGATTCTGAATTTACTGGTGCGTTTGCACATCTCACGAGATCGTGTCTAGGTAAGCTAAGGTCTTCGGGTTTAAACGGAATGCTGGTTTTGCATTAGAGGGTCAGCAAAGGTTGCCTCGGACGAGAAGGGCGCAATGCGACGTGAAGTATTTATGAAAAGGGTACCAGATCGATTCTGGGTGCTAAACTTGCGACGTCGTGGATTTTTCGGTAGCAGGTGTGGTAGTTGAATGATGGTTGAGAATGTAAATCGATGTCTGTATCAAAGCCCGTTGCTAGGGGCACTTTCAATTTTGGAAATCAAACAATCTGTTCAAGGGCTTGTCGATAGCAGTGTGAAGTAAAGGAGTGATATAGCTACGAGAAAATAAGTCAATGTAAGCGGATGAGAGTTCTCGTGCCCTACCAAAGCCTTTGTTGACCAGCAAGTGATGAGCATACAACATGCGATGCAGGAGAACGAATGGGGTTGATTGGAAAATAGTTGCGTAGATGAAGCTTGGAGTTCGATGGAGACGGCCTTGGTTTTGACGCGCCTGACTTGCCGCGCTTCTGCAGGGGGCTTAATGAGTAGGTAGGTAAGGTGGGGGGCCCGGCGTCTTTGTCACCGGGCAGCCGAGCCACTAGGCTCCTATCTACATATGGTGTGGTTGACTTCTTTGTTCGAGGTAAAGCCTGAGATTGTTCACGTTTCGATGTTTGTATTGTGCGCTTATTGAACCCTATCACACAGTGTATAGCAGAGAAGTTTGCAAGAAAAGACAACAACACTCTTTATACACAACCTAACCTAAATGGAACCTAAGTCATCCACTGCAGTTATTCAGTTAATCACTGTCTTCTTCCTTCAAAGTTTTCTTTGACCCTCCTTTACCTCCATACTGCCGTTTGCCTGTTCTCTCCATAAGCCCGTCAAGAGGACACTCTGATTTTTTCCATTCCTCACTTCCCTCGCTCGTGTTTGCTCTGCAGCGGATGCAACTTCGCCCATGCTGAACAAACAGTTTATGGAGCCCATACTTCAGGTGGTCAGGTATACGGACTTCCAAGTGGCTGAACGTTTGATCTCGTGTGGCTTTGGGTGGTATCCATTTCAACCATCCACTAATGCGGTGTACATGTGTATCAACTGCGAAGCTGGGCTGCTGTAGGCAAAATAGAATAACACAGGATGCTGTTTTAACACCAATCCCAGGAAACTTGGTGAGAGTCTGCATCGCTTCGTCCGGGGCCATTCCATGTATGTGGTCTAATGAGAGAATCTCCTGATCTGTCTTCAGGATCTCTAGGTCTTTTTGACCTTGTGTTTTTCCATCTGCTCCAGACATCCCCGATGATTTGCCTCCCTTCTTCTCTTCTAGGAATGCCTCTCGTCGCTTCATGTTCTCTTCGTAGACTAACTCCAGGATCGCTTTGATGTCTTTGCCTTTGACCTGAGCCAGGCCACCGGTTTTGATAGACTCGACAATGGTAGGTAGAGGAGCAATTCTGACTTTGTTCCAATCCACACTGCCTTTTCCAATCCCTTTATCGACAGTTCCAAATGTGCCCACCAGTCCCCGAAATGCTGCGCTTGAGTTCCGATTGGAAGTGTTTGCGCTCAGACGAGTTCTGATCAACGCATCTAGGACAGACGGAACCTCCCCGCAGCCTGAGACTTCAAGAGACGGTGCGGGTATCTTTTCGGGGGCCTTGGCTTCTCCATGGATTTTGGCCAGTCGGTGATAGACTTCCTCGCAATCTTTCGCCGATGGAGCTTTCCATTCGGCGAAAGGTGTGATACCAGGGGTCAGACCATATGGGTTCTCCTTCGTCTTCTTGGCCGTCTTTCTGACCGGTGTTTCCATCACCACATTGACATCTTCGTCCTCATCTTTGGCCTCTTGCTTAATGGATGAAGATTTTCCTGTGACTTTCGCGCCGCCCCCGTCGTCTGACTCGAAGTACGAAGATTTAGCGGCAGCTCGCCGTGGCCGCAATGACCTCCGAGTCGTTGACTTTGTCTCTTCAGGTGAATGTGGATTCAGAACTTCGGCGCGTGGTTGGGGTTCAGGGGAAGCCTCCTCTTCCTTGATTTTCTCGACTGACTCTGTCAAATCCGTTGGTGGGGTCGGGATTTTCCCAGCATTCTTTTGAGGTGGGCGAACAGGTCCAAGATTATGTGGAAGTTCGTCGGGAGACTTCTCTCTTATCTGCTCTTGGGCACTTGTCTTCTGCCTCTTTTCTGGGGTTTCCTTAGAGCCCGCGGCTCCACGTTTCCGCAAAGCCCGTGCAACCATCGTCAACTGTGCTAAATGTAGATATACGCAAGAAGGATAAGAGGCTTGACGTGGTGTATGTTGGTAGTAAAGATTACGCGGCGATGTAGAAAGCCTAGTGGTGGATAACAAACAAGCTCTTTTCATCACCCAAGATAAATAAACAATAAGACAGAGTCCTTCATTTCGACATATTATGCATTTGAAGCACCTTTTTAGTTGGCTTCGCAATCATGGTTGATCGCATCAATGACCTCAACAGTCGAAACAACGATCGCTGATTTGAATCCACTAAATCTCCACTATCAGGTACTCATGGATCGGAGCTGCCCTGACTAACCCGATTGGGCACAGCTCAACCCATTCCAACATCCGTCATTTAAGCCACTTTACCCTGTACGAGGTCCCATCAAGTATTAGAGAATACCATCAAGCAACAGGTCATGCAGAATTATGTTAGATAGGCCCCCAAAGCGACGGGATACTCGATAGATATCCTGCTGAGCTTAAGGTAAGGTGCCAATCCACCCGATAAGAATGGAAGCTTTTAGATAACTGCTGGTTATTGCGTCAGTGAGATTTAATGCGTCTATAACGATCTGATTATAAAGCGAGCAGAAGATTATAACGGAAAAAGAAAAGGAAAGGAAAGGAAAGGAAAAGGAAAAGGGGGAAATAGCGATAAGACTAACACTAACACTAAACTATTTCATTTTTTATTCTCGTGTTATTTACACAAGCCCTTTGCTCCTGAAGGTGAAAATATTTAATACAGTAAGTTGTTTACCTCTCATCTGGCAAACGAATGACAGTATTTAAAATGAATGCACCAGACAATCCATAAAATATCAGCAAGCCAAAGGTATTGCTGGAAAGTCTTCGAATGTTGCACTTATCATGGGGATCCAAATAATAGTAATGCCGTCGCTAGTATTATCGTTGGATGACAGACCTAAGCTCCCTTTAAATCGACTACCTTATGGAGATAGGTAATCAGTCTAGTAGGTATGGATGTGGCAATAGTCACTCTCTCTGTGGATTCTTGTGCTCAGATCTGTATGATATAGTGTTGTGCTTGTAGCGGACATTTGTAAGTGGGTAGGATATGTTTTTGCAGTGCCCAGCGGTGTTGGTAGATTTGAACTCGGCTTGACCTCTACCATTGGTGACGTAGAAAGATGTCTGAACGGGCTACCTTAGTACCTATAAAGGGCTTGGACCAGGTATCTTGAGTACAAAGATAACATCTTTGAGTCACTACTTGCTGGCTGTCAACACAAACCTCTGTTTGAGCTGCAGTAGTTGCCTTCAGAGTTTATAACGGATTGATAGAAGCCTTCACAAGACAAACAGCCCAATTCACACTGCACAGACCATATAATCCGGGGTAAGATTTACGCTGCCTTGCGTGTGGGGGAGTGAATCAGTAAATGCACGCAATGTCTCTCTCCGGGGTCTCTTAGGTAACCTCTTTGACCAGACCTCCCCTCAACTCTGCGCAAACAGGGGGTTTCCTGGAATTTCTTTCCACATTTTTCCTGCTAACCCCCCCTCTCTCGACGAAAGGTACGAAACATTTTCCTCTCTCACCCGGAAATGTACAGGTGGCTCACAACTTAACACAGTCCTTTTCTCAGGCTTAGCCCACCTCGCACAGCATGCCGGTACCATGTATCGACCTCGAGCGACGAGAGGAAGCCGAAGAGGTGATCTTTTTGGCAGAGAAGCCAAAAGAGTTTCCAGGACGTAGAAGGCGTCTTTCCTCGTGCACAATGGATGATAATCACAACGTCGGAGGTGACGAGAGCATTGATCTCACATTGGATGCTCCAGTCTTCGGCTTTATTCGCCAGGGGGAACTGCCTTTGGAGCGGATACAGATACATAACACGACAATAAAAGCATCATCGTTCATTCAGGTTCGAAGGTTTTCTTCTGGAAAATACCAGGTTGACTATATCCTAGTCAAGGCAGTGATCCGGTGCCAACTCACGAACACGATCAAGATCCGCGGCACACCCTTCATTAGGGCCCGCTCAGCTTGTGCAAAGCTGCCCAGGAAGAAGAACGAATTGGGTATGCTCATTCACCTAGAAGAAGGAAAGAGTGAAGAATACGTTGATATTGCTCCAGCCGATGTTATCCAGTTGTGCTGTCTTATCATCACAAACGCCGTTTATCCCACATTTAACGGACGTTGTTTTAACCCTCACTGCCCACGAGAGGGAGACCACCCGCGGAAACAGTCTACACACCTGACCTGCCGCTAGAAGCTTGAGGTCTGTTTCACTGGACAAGGTAGTCGCAAGAAGCAGACTGAAGAGGCTCTTATTCACATCCATTCGACGGAAGCCCAAATACAATTTAAAGTTTTCGATGAAGTCCTTCGCAACCGCTGGCGAGGAAGCACCACCAGAGGAGGATCTTGGCTTCCTTCGGCCCCGGGTAACAGTATCGATCTAGAGTCAAACGCTACAGACACAAAAGTCCGGAGCCGCGGTCAGAAGTACACAATGTTTGATTCATGCTCAGGCGCTGGTGGAGTATCTCGAGGTGCTCTTATGGCCGGGTTCAAAGTCCAGTATGCTATTGATAAGGCACCGGAGGTCTGGAATACCTACCAGATTAATTTTCCTCATACTGAACTGTTTCGAATGCCTCTTGACCAGTTACTCCTGGACCCTCACATCGGTCACATGAGAGTAGATGTGCTGCATTTCTCTCCGCCATGTCAATTCTTTTCGCCGGCACACACTCATGCGTCTGTACATGACGATGAAAATATCTTTGCTCTCTACGGGTGCAACCAACTGCTAAGGAAGCTCCGACCACGCATCGTCACGGTTGAGCAAACCTTTGGCCTTGCACATGACCGCCATGAAGAGCATTTTCATGCCTTCATCCAAGACTTCACCCAGCACAATTACTCAATTCGTTGGAAGGTTATCAGGCTATGTACTTGGGGCGCCGCACAAGACCGCAAGAGATTGATCTTGATCGCTGCTGCGCCCGGTGAAAGACTACCGCCTTTTCCAGCGCCGACACATGGCAATGAAGACGGTTTGATGCCGTACAACACCATCGGGAAAGTCCTCAGGGTAATTCGGCCTGGAGATGATCTTCACGACCTTGACAATGTCCACTACTATAACCCCGAGAGACCACCCTACGACCCAGAGCGCCTTGCAGGGACCATCACCACTAGAGGGGGAGATCTTTACTATCCTGATGGCTCGAGAAAGCTGACTCTTCGCGAGCTTGCAAGTATGCAAGGGTTTCCTAAATCCCATCGTTTCCTAGGAAACATGACTTCCATCAAGCGACAGATTGGGAACGCCTTCCCACCGACAGCAGTACGTGTTTTGTATAAACACATCGAAACGTGGTTGTTGAAGGAAGACGGTATGATGCCTGGCGATAGCTTCGACACTATCGTTATTGAAGACGGTACCGAGGCATCAACTCGAGTAGATGAACCGGCAGTTTACCGAGGACGCCCATTCGGGATGATGGAGGTGGACATGGTGTAGGGAGATAGCCAGGGTCGCTGGCAAGCTGAGGACATGGTGATTGACTTGACCTGAACGTTGGGAAGCCGGGTGCATAGGGATGGGATGGGAGGAAATTTGAATGAGTGACTGTATCTGCGAAGACTTGGAAAAGGTTTCCCTAAAAGGACGGAGATTGGCAACATTAGAGAGCGCCAAGTATTGTAGCGAGCGCGAGCTTACTCGGATAACTGGGTGTAGGGGGTTGGCTTCTACACATTCGTCCATAGTCGTTGTCATGAATTCACGTCTTGATCGTATCAACGCTCCTAATTGAATTTGAGAACTACACTATTTCTCAAATAAACAAAAGGTTAATACATAACATGTAATAAAGTACAGCCAAAGTAATTGACAATCAGTTTTTACTCGGACTAGTAGAACTCGAGAACACATCCCTGGCAAAGCAAGATCGTAGGTTGATACACTTGCTTTATTCGGCCGTTAGCCAAGCTCTTCACAGAGTCCGAGGGCTAGAGGCAGTATATAATGCTCATGACCCATCTATATGCTTGAAATTCAATTCCCGGGCGCATCATCACCTTATACTTTTGCCGTAGGCAGGTGCCCCTTTAGAGGAAGCCCCTTGCCAGTGAATCACTGCCACATAGGTAACTTTAGCTGCTCGTCAAGGTGTCAGAAGAACTGCCCGGCCGCCGAGAGAATAAGAGACGAAACAACTAGGTCATCCGATGTATGCTTAAGCTAGCAATTAGGCGACTTCATTTCTGTAGCCTACCTGACACCCACCTGCTGCTATACTTCCACGTTCAGAATCGTAAGGCCGAGTTCAAACTCTTGCTTTAATATCATTAATGGAGCTACCGGCTACAGCAGCTGTCAGGCAGTGGTTGCAGTGTTAACGGCTGGCAACATACGGCAGGTGCAAACGCCTGTCCGCTTTACGCTTTCCGTGACTACTGCCTTCCTGCCTTCCTGCCTTCCTGCCTTCCTGCCTTCCTGCATACCTACACGGTCTCTCAAACTTTCTCCTCTATGTTTGTTTCTTTCCTGCTCCATAATCTCCGCACGACTTTCTTCAGCTCATCGGTGCAACACTCTATCGAGCAGGAAAGGTGTTGTGTGTGAATAATCACGGAAGGCATCTTCTTAGCACAACCTTCTCTTCGCTTTGCTCATCTTTTACGTTTATTAGCTATCGTACCTACTTAACCTTCTTCGCGGCCTAACTGATGCTACTTAACCAGTTGAAGATCTGGTTCCGCACCCTGTTGTGTTCACCCATCTCTTTGGACAGACAAATAGGAAGCACGATTGATGCTCCTTGTGTTGCACGGGATTTTCACCATGCCTGCTGCGACAACACCATCTGCTCAGCATTTGCTGAAAGTAAGTACAAATGAAATTTGGATGGGCCGTGTGGTCACTGACGCTCAACCTGAACAGCCGCTCCCATCGCTTTGCGTATTGCCGAAGTCAGAATATGTGCACCGGCATGAGCAAGGTACTCTTATCGAACAGAAGAACGAGCTAGAAGTCCTGGTCCGCTTCAATGAGCAGCGAACAGTCTTCAAAGCCTGGCCTGTAGCTCCGATTTCGGTTCTTACTACCTCGTTCCAAGTTTCGTGGCTAGTTCTTGTGATGATTCCGAAACAATCGGAGGGTCTTGTATTCCCCAGCCTTGAGGACAACTTTCATATCGATTTTGAGAGTAGAGTTGAAATGCCGAATGGGACGTTCTCCCTGGTGAATCTACCTGCCACCCGCATTGTTAACCCTTACGAAGATACAGACCATCCCGTCGGCATGGGAGTAGCCAATTGTGCAGCCTTCAAGGTCGATGTTTGCAGATCATGGAAAGATGAGGATGGTGAGCAAGTGAGCATTGACTTGATGGCAACAAAGCAAATTTCTTCTTCTCTCGAGGATTTTGAGAGCATCTTTTTAGATGAAGCAAAACAGCAGAAGATTACGATTACTTGGGATACCTACTCAAATACCTTCGAAGCTGAGCTCGCAGCCTTACGTCGACTCACAGAGGAGTGCCAATTGGAAAGCCGCAAGGTCAGCCGCAAGTCCAAGGCAGCGTTTGAGATGATTCTTGATCTGAGAGGTTCCGACAAGACTTTCATAGACCTTCACGATTTCTTCCCCCATCTGAAGAACCCCGCGGCAAAAGAGCACAATATTCGTTATGATATCATTCGAAAGTACAGATCATTCAATCACGACCACCTCACTGCATTCAAAGGATTGACTAGAGTTCCAAATGGTCTTTACTTCATCAACGGATGCCCCGGCGCAGGGAAGACTGAGTGGAATATGGTCGTCTCTGCTCTTCTTCAGTCCAAAAGACGCCCTGGCGCTAAAAGAAGAAGCCCGATCCTGTTCTTAGTTGATTTAAATAAAACGGTGGACGACGCAGCTGACCGTTACTACAATTTGTGCAAAGAAGCCAACTTAAACTTGCGCATTGTTCGAATGCATGGCTGGCCGTATGAAATCAGGAACAGCTCAAAGTTGAACACCGGCGGCTCTGGCCAGAATGGCAATGACGACCAACAAGGAACGGACTTTACAAGGAAATTTCTTGCTACGATGAATATCAACAAGAACGTTCAGATTGGACGCAATCCCAACAAGGCACCGACGTTGGACGAGGCCGCTTGGGAGTACTATGAAAAGCACAAAGACGGTGGCTTTCTAGCACTGAAGCGAGTTCTGATGAGAATGGACGCTGGCGAAGTACTGGACCATGACAACTGGAAGACACTGAGGATGCAAGTCACAAAGCTCTACACCGCATATCTGAAGCAGACAGATTTCATTGCCACGACGCCAGTAGCTGTGTACGGCAGCTTCTCGAAGTACTTCAAACCAGATATCATCTTTGTCGATGAAGCTCCCCACGCAAGGGAACTAACCACCCTGATCCCTATCGCTTTTTTTGAACCCATTGCTTGGATTTTCACCGGGGACGTCAACCAGACCCGCCCTTTTGTAAAGAGCGGCGACGTACGTGATATGGTCAAAAAAGGTTTGGAGTTCAACCCCTACGCTGAACAGATGCGCCTCAGCTTGATGGCCAGGGCAGAGAAGGTCGGAGCTATCAACAGCAAGTTGTTGATTAATAAGCGTGCGTACGGCAACTTGCAGAAGTTGCCATCGACACTCTTCTACCATGGGCGCATGATCTCTGGTTATCCGGCAACAAAACAGTTTCCTGAAACGGTCAGATACTTGCGCACGTATCTCGAGAAGCTTGGAGGCGGAAGCAAGCTCAGGGAGAACCGAGCGGTAGTTTCTCTTACAATGAGTAAAGAGGAAACGCATTGCCGCAGTTTCTGGAATCCCGCCAACCACCACTGGGTCATAGACCAAGTAAAAGAACTCCTCCAAGACCCCGACTTCCGAGATGTCACAAACATTGAGCAACCTGGAAGAGTAATGATACAGACTCCTTACAGCGTTGCCATGCGGCAATACGCCCATGCGGTCAAGCAGTGGCCGGTTGAATGGCAGAAGAGGGTCGAGGTCTTAACTGTAGATAAGGCGCAAGGGAACCAAGCTGACATGGTTTTTCTCGACATGGTGCGGACGACCAGACCCGGGTTCATGGATGAAGCTCATCGTATGAGCGTCGCTATCACTCGAGCACGACAAGCTGAGGTGATTCTGATGCACTTGGGAATGACCTTCCGCCTTGCTGGCGGTCAGCGTGTGCCAACTGACTATACGTCCAAGGTATGGAACGATGCATACAACGACGGCCGTTTATTCGTGCTGTAGCTCTACAGGCCGCAAAGGAAGTAGAACAGCCTATACTGGCATGATCATGGAAGCTCCTAAGCTAGATTGGTTGGTTTTTCGAATTGGTTTGTTTTGTCTTTGTTTGCGTATTCCATTTCTGGCAGCTGAGAATTCCGGAGGATATCAGAGGTGACAGGGCTCGTGTATTGAGTTTCCCTTCTGGTAGTTAGTTGTGATATGAAAATGGTAAAAAGAAAATTTGCTCAATTGATGATGACGTGAAATTAAGACAAGACCGTACTTCGGCAGTTTGGTGTCTTGAATACCGCTAAGCCATAGATCAACGATTGCCAATGTAGAGATGAGCTTGGCACTCGATGGCAGCTTTACAGAGCAGTCTTCGTTGAGCATGGATACAAGCTTGTATTGAAATATAAGAGGAGAATCGTCAAGTAATCAGCTTGATTGATGAGATTCTGTGGGAGAAGGATTTCTCAGCGCTACGCCAATGGGAGCATGGAAGGCTTGCCATTCGGCGGTGGGATAATGTCAGGAAGGCTTATTGTTGGATTTGGGGCAACAAATGATCAAATGTCAATGGGCTTTTTCACGGGCAACTGAAGTAAATCGCGTTCTTCTAATCGGAACTCATAATCGGTTACCTCACTTTCATGTAGTCATCATCTCTTATCAACTTTTTCTGGCACCCCCTAGCCGGATGTGCTGTGCAAGACCTCATCACAGCCTACAGGTGCATGACTAGCAGCCAGAGCTTTGACTTATTGATCGATGCAGTTAGAAGGATAGCTGGTGTTGTTCAGTGAGTACCGTATCACGTACCTGATGGGACTCATGATTGCAGGAGTTGCAGGAGAGAAAGGCATGGACTTTTCCAGGTCTTGGTATGTGAGGCTAGCGAATAAGAGTCTGATCTACGATTCGTAGTTTGAGGTTCGAGTTGAAGAGGGCATTTATGGAAAGGTTATTTGTGACTATGATACTGGAATCGCATCATTTCAATACTACCAAGGTAGATCAGTATAGTACTTAAGTACCTGTTTGATGTGGTAAGTGATGTACCTTCTACCTGTCTAGGTAAGGTACCTAGGTACCTAGTATTTTGTTTGTATTACCATAGTCCTTCTTATCAAGTGCAAGCAGACAATCGATAATTTGGTACCTCTGTAGATAGGTAGAGAGGTATGCACTTGTGTCACTCTACGAGTAAGCATGGCAGGCTCAAGTTCAGCAGCGGTGCATTCTCAGCTTTTCAAAGAGTCATGGTCAATTTGATCTTCACAAAAACAAGATGTTCTTTTTATAGCGTATATCTAAATTGTCATCTACATAAAGAGGGACCAGTTTCTCTAACGAGCCCTTCAGGGGTGGGTGACACTAGCCCAGGTCGAGATGAGTGTGGCTTAGACTGCGGAGCTTCGGACGGTACAATACTGTACGCGGAGGCCTAGGTCATCCCCTTGGCCAATCAAATTTCGCTTGTGTGAGCTACTCTCGTTATGGGAAGTTGAAGGCCCTGAAAGGTGCGATGAAAAGCGATTGTCAAGAGGTGCCGTGCGCGCTTGCTATCCATGCTGACGACCACCCCCGGATTTCTTGGTCGTGCCATGCCGTTGCATCTCACCCGTGCATGGTTCTCATTCTCTTCCCTTTGCTCACGATGGATGTCATTAACAGAAGCTAAAGTGATCATCCATTCCCCTGATAATAGCTCCATCTTTCGATTCTTCGACTGGACCCTTGGACAAAGCACGAGCCTTCGACTGACTCCAGATCGGATTTCTCTCGTGTCTTGCGCGACTGCGACGGCGGCCTCCCAAGACTCGGGTCTCCATTACAATACCAGCCGCCCCGCCCAATAACTAAACGATCAGAATACGACAAAAATCAATCAACGCGTGATTAGGTTGCCGTACCGAATATCTGCTTCTATCAGCTCTCGCCAGCTGCTGCTGGCTACTTCCGTTATCGCCACGCAAGTCTTTAATCCCCCCAGGGTCCAATTCGATGGATATATTGCGACATCTAAGTGCGAGGAAGAGCCATGAGACGGGCCATCTCGAAACGAGGGGAGTATTGTTAAGAAGGAAACTGAGCGGTGGAGGAATCGCCGGTGTCGTTGTCGGTGTCATCGTGGGCCTTGCGCTGGTAGCTCTCTGTTCCTATCCATTTATCATCCGTCGCATCAGACGCCGCAAACAAGACCATTCTCATGGACTCGCTAATACGAACGACCCTGAGACGGGTGAGGTTCCAACGACGGGAACAACAACCACAGCTGATCATCAACGCCGTTTGTCATCGCAGGACTCATTTAAACCTTCGGGAGAGAATATCCGCGGAGGAGTAGAGGGATCTGTCAAGGACTTGGACTGGACTCGCCACGATGCTCTGATACAGTCGAACGGGCATCAAGGACTGGATCAACATAACACTGGACCCCGACTCGATACTAATCTGTCTTCGCACCCTTTCAACAATGCTCAGCCGGACTTCGACAATTCAATACCGCGTTCGGCGCCATTCAATGGAACATATCATGAAGAATATATGCCACAGTCTATTGGAGATGCGCATGATGGAACCCTTAACGGAACCAGTGCGGACTACTACAGCCCGGCCGTGCCCTCAGAAGCATTCGGCATGTTCACAACCGAAGAGCCTCGACCACAGCCAGAACGTTCATGGTCGCGTGGAAGTTCGTTGAAGCATAACTTGAAGCAATTGTTCAGTCGAAAGAGTACGCGTGATCAATCCTTCGGTTCCCCAACATCGCTGTCTTTTGCTGAGGGCCTCGAAAATACCAGAGCCACTCATGCCACTGAGGATGTGTCTCTCCAGAGGATTACCACGACCGGAGACCCGACTGAGTCTCCTACTGATATCTCTGCGCCTGCTACTGATTCGTTACCAGCACCACCCCATCCTGCCCCGGCGCTGGGTTCACCGATTGCATTGCCATCTACTCTACCTAAAGGGACCGCGCCAAGCCCGCCAGAATCTTCACCAACCACGTTCAATTTCAATGCATCTCAGTCTCCTCCCAGCCACCCCGCTCCCGGTACTGTGAACCCGATGGATATGATGCCAGCTTCAACGGAGAGCGAATTATGGCATAGAACAAACTATCAACTATATGTAGCACAATCATCGCCGCACCAACTGCCACCATCAACGGAACCTTCAAGAGACGAGAGACCTGTTGATTCACCCTCACCATTGACACTGGCTCCTAATACTCCCCAGCCCCAGCCTCAACTTCTACCTGTTGTCCAGTCACCTACACCGACACAGAGCGAAACTGCATTGAAGGAAGAGCCTGATGAGAGCCAGGATGTCTTCATGTCTGATATTCCATCGAATAACCACTTGAGTCCTATGCCCGACACCGGCGCCCGACACCAGAGCTACCCTTCGGATGCTTCAACTCCTCAACCAGGACCGGCATCTACTAACCCCTCATCACTAAGCACACCCGCAACTCAGCTCGATACCCCTTCTCCCCATTCTGGTGTATCCTCCGACCATCGCCCAAGCGTGTCACCGGGTAACGGTGCCAACAACTTGTCGCCAAAGAATGGCGTATATGCATGTGACGAGCCTGGCTGTCATCAGGTCTTTGACCAGGCACACAAGCTTAAGTAAGTATTTGCTCGCGAGCATCAGTCAATCTCTTACTAATTGCCCCTAGACATCATCAGCGCTACCATACAAAAGACCACAAGTGTCCGTACCCGAATTGTGGCAAAGGCTTTGGAACCAAGACTCATCTTCAGCGCCACGTCAACGATCGTCACGAGAGGAAGAAGAAGTTCCATTGTGCCGTCCCAGGTTGCGATTACTCAAGACAAGGTGGGAAAGGATTCCCTCGCAAGGACAATTGGAAGCGGCATATGACGAAGATCCACAACATGGATCAAAGATACCTCCCCGACCCGGTGGAGGTTGATCAAGAGATGGGGGGCACATGAACGCCTGTACCTACTGGAGCGAACTGAATATGTTGGTATTGCACCAATCATTGTAATGGGTGACCAGCCCTGGAATATCGTCCCTGGTTGAAAGCCAGTCCAAGCTGGTTGAACCTGGCTGTCAGCTATTTCTTACTTCTTAAGAGCGAGCTGATTGTTATATTTATTTAAACTTGACATTTAGGCATAGAATTCCAGGCTCAGCATAAAAAGCGATATCAAAGACATGGAAGGATTATTGGCGTTCGGTTGTGGAAAAGACAAACTCGTCTGACAAAAGACGAGCCAGATGTATTCGTTCTCGGGTATCTATTATAGTGCGACAGTTTTTAGCTGATCGGTTTATCAATACAAATAGTGCTAAGCAGCACCGCAATTTTCACCAATGCAACTTCGTTAACTCAGGTCTTTGATGATTTTCCTCACCAGCTTCTTCTGTCCATCAATATCCAGATTCTTTTCATCCGTCCCTTGTACTGCCCTCCCTACAGCGATGACTGTCTTTGCACTCTCGCTATCAACCCAGAATTTGCCGTTGCGTCCCGTTGCAGTTTCGAACTGTAGGCCCGCATTGCCAAGCTCTTCCAATACAACAACGCGGCCCTCCTGCACACTCTTCGGCATCATGAGACGTCGGGCCATTCCGAGTGACACGTTATAGAGCATTCCGCCTGTTAGAGGACCCAGACCCTCAGACTTTCCTGTTGATGCAGACACACACTCTATCTCTGGGTCCATGTGACGATTGGCGAGAGCCACACGGGCGTAGACAAGCGCACCAGCAGCAAGCTGGGGGCGAGTTTTCTTGGTAGCGCCTTCAAAAGATAACTGTGGAAGCTGGGCAGGTGCGGTATAGTCGGAGAGAGTAACGAAAAAGAAATCTGCAGCGCTACGCTGGACCGTTCCGATGACGAGTTCACCAACGCGTGGGGTGTACTGCTATGAGTTAGTATACGGAAACCGATTCCATGGAAACTAGATGCTTGCCCTTCCTCTAGCGTTCTCTACTCGAATTGCATTCTTTTGTCGATCGGTTACAAGTTGTCCAGCAAGTGTAGGAATAATATCGTTAGGAGGAACATGTCGTAGCCCAGGACCGAGACGAAGAGGTTTCTTAGGATGTGAAGGAACAAGAGACGGGTCAATGCTATCGCCAGGCAGCACGAATAGGGCGTCGGATGCCATCTTATAAAGATTCTGGCGTTGAACACTTGTAGTGGAAAGGGAGTTTTGTTTCAAGCTCGAAATAAATGCGACAAGCTACAATCCAACAGCCTTGTCGTCAAAAATGGACAGAGACGGCGTAGTGGGACATTGATAACGATAAGATAGATACGTACCCGTTGCTTTTCCGAAAAGAAAAAGTGGGCAATTAAAGATTAGCGGGCAGTTTTTTTTTTCCAGTCTCTGCGGGAAAAGGAAGAAACCCCCACTACTATTCATCACCAAATCGCCTTCCAAAACTTGACACTCACCATACTCTTCTTTTTCAACTCGGAGCAGACAACGAGTTGTTATTTTCCTCCTCTCCGCACACCAAACCACGACCACTATTTACGACCGACCTTATGAGTGACAACGCTGGCGCTAAGGGCCCTGAGCCTGGTGATCGAGTTGCGATTGGCATCACCTTTGGCAACTCAAACAGCTCCATCGCCTACACTGTTGATGACAAGGCCGAGGTCATTGCCAACGAGGATGGAGGTATGTTTGAGAAGGAGCAGAAGAAGCAGAATCTTCTTGGAACTGTTCTCTGGGCCACTTCTGCAGTGAATTTTGCTAACATATGTACCTTGGATAGACCGACAAATCCCTACAGTTCTCTCCTACGTTGATGGCGACGAGTACTACGGTGGCCAAGCTAAGGCCTTCCTTGTTCGCAACCCCGATAACACCATTGCCAACTTCAGAGACTACCTCGGACAAGAGTATGCAGGACCCTTTCCCTTTCAACTTCAACTCTAGAACCGATATACTAACATGGCACGCCCAGATTTAAATCTATCGACCCTACCCACTCCCACGCCTCCGCCCACCCTCAGGACGTTTCTGGTTCTGTCGCTTTCACCGTGAAGGATAAGGCCGAGGATGACGCTTCTACTGTCCCAGTTTCTGAGGCCACCACCCGATACTTGCGACGACTTGTCGGTTCCGCTTCCGACTACCTGGGCAAGAAGGTCACCTCTGCCGTTGTTACTGTTCCCACAAACTTCTCCGAGAAGCAGCGAGAGGCCCTGATCAAGTCCGCTAACGAGGCTGGTCTGGAAATTCTCCAGCTCATTTCCGACCCTGTTGCCGCTGTTCTGGCTTACGATGCCCGTCCTGAGGCCAAGATCGAGGACAAGACCGTTGTTGTTGCTGACCTTGGTGGCACCCGATCCGATGTTGCTGTCATCGCCTCGCGAGGTGGTCTCTACACCATTCTTGCCACTTCTCACGACTATGAATTCGCTGGTGTCCACCTGGACAACGCCCTTATGGAGCACTTCGCCAAGGAATTCCAAAAGAAGCACAACGTCGACCCTCGAAACAATGCCCGCAGTCTTGCCAAGCTCCGACTCGAGTCTGAGGCTACCAAGCGAGCTCTGAGCTTGGGCAGCAACGCCCAGTTCAGTGTTGAAAGCTTGGCTGACGGTTTCGACTTCTCCGTCACTATCAACAGAATAAGATATGAGATGGTTGCCCGCAAGGTCTTTGAGGGTTTCAACCGACTTATCGAGGGTGTCGTTAAGAAGGCTGGCCTCGATGTTCTTGACATTGACGAGGTTATCCTGTCTGGTGGTACTGCCCACACTCCCCGTGTTGCTAACAACCTGCGCGGCATCTTCCCTGAGTCTACCGAGATCCAGGCCCCTGCTACCAGCGTTTCTGCTATCAACCCCTCCGAGCTCCTGGCTCGTGGCGCTGCCCTCCAGGCTTCTCTTATCCAGGAGTACGAGGCTTCCGATATCGAGCAATCTACACATCCTGCTGTCACCACCGTCAAGCACATCTCCAACGCCATTGGTGTTATCACTGTCGGTGCCGATGGCGAAGATGTCTTTACCCCTATCGTCGCCCCTGAGACCGCCGCCCCTGCTCGACGAACTGTCCACATCCCAGCCCCTAAGGAGGGTGGTGATGTGCTCATCAAGATTGTCGAGGGTAACACTCATATCAAGGTGACCAAGCCTGAGTCTAAGCCTAAGGAGGAGAGTGGTGACAAGGACGAGGACGACTCCGACGAGGACGACTCCGATGAGGACGAGGAGACCCGTGAGAAGATCTGGAAGATTGGCAACACTCTCGCCGAGGCAGCCGTCAAGGGCGTCAAGGCTGGCGGCAAGGTCGAGGTCACGATTAACGTTCTGGCTGATCTGGGTGTTACTGTCACAACCCGTGAGGTTGGCGGAAAGGGTGGTGTGCGAGGAAACATTTAAGAGTCTGGAAGTGAAAGACTCAAAAACAGGAACTTGATTAAAAAGCCGCAATGATTTTTATGAGTGGACATACAGGTGGATGGATATCCAAAAGCATGGGTTTATTAGTAGAATCTAGAAGACGCAATAGAAGGTCGTCGGGATGAATTGAATGAGATTTTCAAAAGATTTTCAAAAGAATGGGTCCCTTTTAAATAGCAGGCTGTCTCAATTAACTACTGGTGATTGAACGAAAATGTGACTTCTCGAAAACAGCTTGGACCGTATTCCTATAAGATGAACGATACCTTACATGACCTGATCGCCTGGTAAACGCCAAGCAACGAGATCGTTTCGCATATCATCCTCTCTGACCTCGCGGGCCCCTTTATAATTTACTTCCCGCATGGGATCGCTATCCATTGTCATGGTAGATGTCATGCTCGCCATACTGCGCGCGTGGTCGAGATGACGCTCATGGATGCGCACACCTTTACGTCGGTTGGAAGGCGTAACTGTGACTGTGGAGAAGCTTTTGTCGCTCGAGTTGCTCGGCGTGCGACGGTGTGAAGAGCCATGTGGACCGTTGGCTGGTCGATTGCGTGAAGGTGATCGATGGCTATGGCTATGATGATGGGGATGAAGGAGGTTATGGGTTATGCGACGGACGTCACGAGCTCGAATAGTATCGCGGGCACCGATATCATCATCGTCATCTTCTTCATCCGTGGCAGGCGAGGCATTATGTGGCTTAGTTTTCCAGCCGTTGCCACCATTGAAAATATCATCGATGACTTCCTCTGCAGAATGCTCGTCGGGCTGACGACACCACGAAGCAGTCAGGACACTCCGGTAGAGATCCTGCAGCTCAGCGGCGTCCCGTGGTTTCGATAGGTTAGGCACTGCAGCAGCTATTGCTATATAGAGTTTCAGCTTTGGCATACGATGGGCTCGAGTGGCTTCACTTACGTCCAGCTTCGTCCTCTATCTCCTCACCCATGATGCCGCCAATACCGCCAAACACGGGGGCTGTCTTGAGAGGAGGGGCTACGTAGCTGCGTTCGCCATCGACTTGAACCATGAGGATGCTGACTTTCAAGGTACTGTTGACCTTACTCTCTTGCATGAGATATCTTCTCACAATGCCGTCCTCAACAACATCGGAATCGCGGCGCGGCCGTGACGTGCCACCGGCGTGCGGACTGACACCAACACTGCCGCTACGTATGCGACCAGGCGACGCGACATCCTTGACAAAGGCTTCGCTTTCTTCGACATACTCGCTGAGGTTGAGACGAACAACACCAAGTGTGACTTTTTCGGCCACACCAAACTCTTGGATAACCTCGAATTCCATAGGGCATTCAGCAAGGTGGTTATTGCGATCTATTGATATGCGGATACCAGGGACTGTAGTGACAAAGCTGTAGTCGACCCTATGGTTGGCGATTGGGCATTTTTGAGTGCGACCGCGATGTTCTGCGGTCATTGAGTGAGAGAGGTGCCATTTGACGAATGATTGACCGGAAACGAGTGGCACGTTGTTGAGGTCATATATCTAACAAGAATGAGTGGGTGATCTCTAGGGAGTTAAGCAATGCTCCATTGCGAGGAAAGACATACCTTCATATGAAGGTCGAATTTTGGCTGAGAGGGTCCATTAGCATGACGGTGAGAGGTGACGGGATGAGAATGCTCACCTTTCGAGCCTTGCCAACTTCAGGTTTGAGAAAGCCCATGTTAGTAGGAGGTCCTAAGGTGCCTTCTGTTCAATGAATCCGCTGTGATTAGGGCGAAGATATTTCAGTTTGATGAAGAGCTCGCTTGAGCGTAGTTGTGGCGGTATCCAATCTTACGTTGGGACTTTTGTAAAGTTATGCTGCAGTATCACCCAAAGCTATAGATAGTAGGTAGGCAGGCAGAGGATATCATTCCCCAAATATGGATGTAGCGAAACTCTAAGCTCTGTGGGGTTGAGGCTTACTTAAAGAAACCATTCTCCTTCTGCCTTTCAGGCTTTGGCTGGACTATGGCGTAGATTCCGGCCTTGATTTGGCGAACGATTCCAGCTCTAGTGGGCGCCGTCAGTGCCTGGCCTGAGGATGCGGTTCCTTGGGTATTGAGCTGTCTACGGTGGGTCGTCTTGGAGGTATGGTGCCCAGTTAGGCAAAAGTGATAGGCGGGAGAGTAATAATGAGAGTATCACAAACTGCTGGCCTTGGCTGTATGTAGGTATGATGAAGATATCGCCACATGCAATTCCTTGGACACGGATCTGGGCATCCACATCCCACGACAATGGGGAAGGAAGGCTGCTCCTGGTTCCTGTGGTCACGACGCCACAGGACCTAGATACCTACCTAGCCACGAGGGGCTGACGGGTTTTCTCCCCCCCCGATTCTTAAAGAGAGAACCAGGTCCATTCACATGCAGGTCATTTCTGTAAGCTTGAACCCGACCTGACGGTCAGCCACCGATGCACTTGTTTCATGTAGAAAGGGACATCTAACCCAAGTTTGGAGAACCGATCTCAATGTCTTGAAATGTCGTAATGCATATCTCGAGCTGCCCTGACTACCTCCAGATAGTTACTCCTTCGCAGTACAGTATAAATGTGACGTGACAGAAAACAATGGCGCTATCTACCACATCACGGTCTATCTGTATGGATGCTGTGATGGGATTGATTCACTGCAAATGTCGACGGTTGTTGAATCCAAGACGGACTAGCCGGTTCCACAGTCGCACAACCATAATAAACCCATGTTTTTGAGCTGATGTTACAAGCGAGGCTAACTACCTGAAACAAGCCTGGCCAGGGTTATCAAAATCATTGATAACAGCGACAGCTGGGAGAAGAGACAATACATAGTCTTGGGCTTTGACAACAAACCATAAGGCTGTGAGCGTGAAATGGGAATTTATGGTGTGTATGGATTAAGCAAAATAGCACGGAAATAGCTACAGCCTGTTTACCTAGGTATAGTACTGTACTAGGGTATTGTGATAAGATACATGTTATCATTCCAGGGAGTATGATTTCTCCCCCCACGCGTGCGCTCTCCTTGCTCTCCTTGGCCACAACGGTTCCTGGTTTAAGCCAACAGTTCTCTCTCCTCACGGGAGAAGAGATGACAAGAGAGAAAAGTCCCGCTCATTTATGACCTCTTCGCTTGTTAGTCTCAGGTTTATGTTTCCCGATTTGTCTTTCTTTTCCCTGCTGGAACTACAAGTCGCATCGCTTCCTGTGGATGGCGTTTTTGGAAAAAGCAACAAAAGACTTCAAGTATGTTAGTTTGGTGATGTTCTTAGAATCGGTCACTTGCTATCTGTCACTTGTGCGAGTTTCGCAATGACAATGTGACTGGAATGGAAGACCAGATATGTATTAAGGTGGCCGTTCCTGCAGAAAAGGGGACGATCATCGTTGAACTCTCGAGTATTTTTCTTTCACCCCGTACTATTTGCGATGTGTAACTATTACTATGTACGAACTGCCCGCCTTCTTTTATCCACTGTTAAGGGTCTCTCAATTTTGCTAACCAGCATGCAGGTTGAATTTCGATGTCACCATCATGCCTGGGTTGTGAGGAACTGGTGTCCAAAATATGAACGATCTCAGAGGCCATGCACCCCAAAAGTTGTTGATCCCCCAGAATTTTGGTATGTTGTGTTCCTGATCTAAACCGGATCTCAGACCAGTCAAGACATCCAGCTGACCACCTGATTCAAAGGGGCCATAAGATGTGCTCCAAGTGTCAACCACCCGGACAACTGGCTGAAGCTGTAAGAAGACATTATAGCGTTATTGGCTGATGTAGAAGAGAGCGTATTGATTATTGTTTGAATTTGTTTATGCAAAGGATATGGCTTCCGTGTCGTTTATGGTAGCGGTCATGAAAGGGCAAAAGCAGTTGATCTTGGCAGATCAAAGACAAGGTGGAGAAACTGGAGAACGGCGTATTTGATGTTAGAGATACCCTTTTTAGAGGCGATTTTATCATGTTCCATGTAGTCTATGTTTTAGGAAGCTCGCAATTCTTGGGACATTTGTTGTATTTTAATGCTCATCATCTTTAGACCAACAACGATCCAGGATGCAACAAGGGTCCAACCATGTCCCTTCGAATGATAATCCTTTCATATTCACTCTAAACCCCCAACGCCCAAAGGCGATGAAATCCTATCTCAGAATGAAAAGCAGTTTTAATTCAGCAAACCATCATGGATGGATGACACAGGCTGGGCTGAAGTGGGTTGGAGGGGCCATCATATTCTATCTATGGAAGCTAAGCTTATCGATAAAGCTTTATTTTTGCGTCAACCCAGCGCGTCAAAGTGAATTCTTATCAGAACCTACCAATTTCAGACTCACAATTTCGATACCCATACAATCGCTCTTCTTTCACCATGGCTCCGGGATCATCTACCGGAGCCCAATCAGGGACGGATAGCCGAAAGCGAAAGGCAGATGCTCCAGCATCAAATTCTCGAAGCGACAACGTTCCCCAGAGGCGCCAGATGGTTCACGCTGCACGAAGCATTCCTGCACAACCTGCTGAGGCCGCACTTAAAAATGGCGAACTCGATCTTCAGGCCTTTGTAGCTGCTCACGAATTTGAAATCCGCGCCCTCGAACAAAGCATGGCGACATCCAAGGCTGTCGGTAGCAGCCGTGCCTTTCAAAAAGTCCCCCGAGGTTTGCGCCGTCGCACGGCAAGTCATAACCCCAAGCGGGTGCCTCGTCGGTTGAGAAAGCGCGCGGAAAAGGAAATGAAAGATGACAATACCCCGGTAGTGGAAGCGAGACGGAGAAAGCCCAGGACAACAAGAGCAAGAATACGAGCTGAGACAGCACGAAAGCTGGGCATCCTGGCAGCTAGGAAACGCAGAAGTAGTTTGGCGAAGGCGAAGAAGGATGGAGATGCCGATATTGGTAGATGCTTGGCTGTTGTTGGACGAGCACCGAGACCGAAGATTCGACGAAACGAACTCAACGAACCCCCTAAACCCAAGGCCAAATTTCGAAAGCGACAGCTCAACAAGACCTGGTTACCGACTCACTCCTGGCACGCGAAACGAGCAAAGATGACTGACCCCCTGGATCCTCTATGGCGGTTCGCTATACCATTGACGCCGAATGAGAAGATTTATAGACCAACCCATCGAGCACAGGGCGATAGGGGGGCAGTTGTCTGGGAGATGAGCTACATGAGCACAATTGGCTTGTTTGGCAACCGCGCAGGAATTGAACGTGTCTTGAAACGAATAGGCGTTGTTCAAGATTCATGCTGGAACAACAAGGGAAAGAAATGGAGACTTGGAAGTAGGTCATGGTCCGGGACTTTGACTCGATCCGTCAATGGAGGGCAGTCGAACGATGACAACCGAATTGTCGGGCCATGCACTATCCTATGGAATCCCCAGTCACCCGCATCGGAAGGGAACCAAGAACCTAAGGAAGAAAGACAAGTATTCTTAAGAATACATCCATCAGCCTTCCTCGAGCTCTTTAACGAATTATTGTCATTGATAAAACAGGAAAAACCTCGACTCTACATCGAAGATCTTCGGTTCGAAATTGGCAGTATAGATTTGTCTGGGCCAGGTTCGTCAGAAGCCCTCTTGGCCGTCCTGCATCCGTACCCCGAGAAAGACAAAGCCAAGAATACACACGCAGAGGTGTTTAAGGAAATGGCAGGCTTGACCAATGCGGCAGTTTTACCTGCGGGCGCCGTGCTGAGCTTCTTTGCGCAGGACCCTCGCTTCCATTACCCACCACAGCGTATTGCGGTTTCTAAAGACGATGAGGCGCAACTGCAACTGCTTGAAAAGATTGCGGCCTGGCCAGCAGAGGATGATCTAGAGCCGTATGCCATTTTCGACCGGGATATTCGTCACCGGGCGTCCTGTCTTCCATCACAGAAACAGGTCGATAGACGTAAAAGTGCGAAAACTCCCGGGATCGTCTTAAAACCTTCAAAAACCGACCCTCCTATTCCTATCACTCTCCTCGCCTCACGTACAGGAACTGGTACTCAGACACAAGGCACATGGACCTTGCTTGCTCCATGGAAATGTATACAGCATATCTGGTACTGCTTGGTGCATTGCCCTCTGTCTTCGGGGGGTAACCCGCGGTTTGCGGGTTTGAACGAGGTCCGCCAGGTCGCCTTTGAAAGGGGCCAGCCTTGGTTCCCAGCAGATTTCCCCGGAACCAAAGCTGGTGCCGACTGGGAGCTTGAAGAACGCCGGAAAAGAAAAGTGGCTTGGGAGAAGCGACCAAAGAGTAAAAGAACAGCCTGGGAATCTCTCGATCTAGGTGGAGGGAGGAAGGGCGAGATCGGAGACGGTTTCGCTAGTGATTTTGAGATGCTTTTCAATGCTCCAGACTCACAAGAGAGTGAGGAGAGTCACGATCAAGATGCCATGGACATTGATACGGGCGAGTTAAAAGATTCAGCACAGGGACCGAAACAGCTGAAAGAGACTCGCATATATCAACTACGTCAGCTTTCCAAAGACATCTTTACCAGATGCATTAGCTCTCTTATACCGCCCACAATACCGACAAATGCTCTTCTATGTGTCCGTATATCTGTCATCTCTAGAGGGTCAGTTACATCCTGTGCTCGTATCTACCGGCTCCCTTCTCGACCCATAAGAGCTCCGCAATCCTCTGAAACCGAAGTCCCTGCCACTAACCCTCCTGCCACATTTTCCTCGTCCTCTCTTCCATACGACCTCCGTTCGCAATGGCTTTCTCAAGTTCCCTCTTCTACTGCAAACAAAGCAAGACCATCGAAAGTCTCGCAGCCGCGCGACTTGGAATCGTTGAAACGCCAACTTGCTGTCGAACTGACTGCCAAACCTCCACTCTCTCTACCCGCGTCAGCCAATGAGTCCGACATGAACGGCCATCCCCTTGTACCAAATGCCGAAGACCTTATTGGTTTTGTCACCACTGGGTCTTTCAGTCTCAGCGAAGGGCATGGTATGGCCATTGGCTCTATTGCTGCCGAGAAGGTTCTGGACGACGTCAGAAAAGACCCAAGAGAAGGAAGATATTGTGTCGTTCGTAACGCAGGCGAAAGCGTTGGGTGGCTTGCAAAGTGGGAAGCTGTTTGATGCCACGTACCGAACGCAGGTGAAAGTCTCTGATACCCACTACAGCTAGCAGATGTTCGCTTGCTGCGCCTTTCGATAACACAAGTAGAACACCAGCACACCGGAAACTATAAGATCAGTTATGATTAGGCTTTCAAAAAAGCAAGGAAGTGAAAGGCGCCATTGACACTCACTGTTCGTTTATAAATGGGCTTGGTGAGGGGTCTTACCACCCACCCAATACAACAAACTCTAAGCACTTCCTGATATCATCTCTCTTGCCTCAAACTACTGGCAGCGAAACCATTACTCTCTTGACCAACTCAATGGCATCAAAGGAATATCCTTCGACCGTTTCTGGCGGATGCCTTTGCGGCTCTGTTCGTTATAAAGTGACCTTCCCAACCAATCACGATTGGAAGAGAGGCGTGAATATCACCTACTCATCCCACCCACTCTCCTGCTAACACATTCTTGAAGTGCTCAACATGTCAATGTTCCCAATGCCGTAAAAATGGTGGCTCACTCATTGCATGGCTACATAAGGTGCCCGCGTCCAGCGTTGCTTTCACCTCTCAAACGACACTGTCGCGATACCATGCGACCCCGGATGCTGCGCGCGGTTTCTGCACCAAGTGTGGTAGCTGGCTATTCTGGCGCAGCGAGGCGTCGAACTCAATGAGTATATCGGTCGGCACGTTTGATAAAGAGGAGCTTAAGCAGTGGGGTCAAAGGTTGTCGTACTCGGAGATACACTTGTGGTCCGAGGATGCTATTGAGGGCATCTCTGATCATTTGCCTGGTGAGAAGTGGAAATATGATGACGAAGGGGAGGGCGCCGAGAGAATCGGATAGTGCAATTTGACAAACTTCATATTTTTATATAAGATTGGGGCTCTATATCGTGCTCTTGCTATTTACAGTATTATAGCCGAACTTGTAGACCACGGAAGAGTCTTGCTGGTGCTAGTGGTATCGCTAAATATTACGACTCGAAACAAGCCTTTCCAACGCCGAGTTGATCATACAACCGTTGACAGAGACTGAGCCGTCTTGTACAAACGCCAATTATGCCCGAAACCAAACTCCTTGAAGTGTATACCTTAGCGGTCAACTATATCCTAGTCCTCTTCACTGATCTCACTCTCATCGCCATCGGGGCTCTCCTGTTGACTATTTTCGAAATTCTCAAATGCGTCTTCAAGTTCCTTGGCAAGATCGACCTCAGGTTCTTCTTCTTCGACCTCCTCTTCTTCATCCACATCCATGTGGTCAGGTCCTATCTCATATTGGCTGCGGTTGTTGACAGGGCTTGGTAACTTGAATTCAAAGTCCGGCTCGTCATCCTCTTCACCGTCAGCATCATCGCCCTCGGATTCACGCTGATCCATGAACTCGTCAAAACGGCGGAAAGAGGGAAAGGCAGGTGAAAAGTCAGTCCTACGCGCTACGCTGGTATCAGCGCCAGGGTTCTCCACCAGAAGGCCGCCGTCGTCGTCGTCATCCTCTTCTTCCTCTTCTTCAGGAGCTGGCGTGCGTCTCTTGGGTTCGGCAGGCTTCTGCGGCTGTGCAGGCAATGGCACGGGGAGTGAGAGAGCGACATTCTTCGGCGCCTGCTTCTTCTCGGGTTTGCGCTTGACTTCCTTCTTCTGGGTGGATGGTTTGGCGCGTGCCTTTGTCGAGGGTTTCTCTGTACTGGTGGTGCTCTTTTCTATCTTTGCGCCAGGTCTTGACGCGCTGCTGTCGATTTGTGGATATTGTCGTCGTAGACTATCGGAGTCGCCATTGCCAGGCAGTCGAGTGATATTCATGTTGAAGGTAGAGTCGACGAGGTCGAGGATAAAGGCCTCGCGGCTGGGATCGAAATAGAGTACATATTGGCCGCTGTTGGTATTTCTTGTGCCTGTGAAGGCATACTTCTCATCGTTGTCGGTATAGGAGAGGTCGTAGGATGTCGTTTTACCAGGAACGGAGGGTTTTATGCGGGCCGAATTCGGCGCTTGGTCTGACGAGAGGGTAGGTTTATGGTTGTCTAAAAGAGATGTGAGCACTGCACGGACATGTTACAGAGGCTGGTTAACCATACATTTGATGCCAGTGAAAATTTCGTTTGAGGTTTTGCCCAAGAGTGCGTCGCCGAGGATAACGGGATAGTTGCCCGTCTTTGTCGGGTCGATGAGACCAGACGCCGCCATGGTGTGATGCGTGATGGACCGTGGGAGGATCGAAGCGCAAAGGATCGAGAATATCAATGTCGAAACGATACTGAGTCGTACACAGGTATCGTATACTGACGACTGATGATATCGAAAATGAGTGCGTCGAGTGTTAACCAATATTCAAGTTGACGCGCGGGTGTAGGAGAGGAAAGTCTGGAAGAGGGTCTGGAGTCTGGAACCTGAAAGAGATGGGGCCAGCGGCTGCAAGTAGCCTTCAAGTTCAGTATTAGGGACCTACCTAGGTTAAGGTGCCTTAGTGCTAGTGGGGAACCCCGAGGCCAACAGGGGTGAGGAAGTGGAGGCTATGGAGGTAAAGGGACTAACCTCCAAAGAACCTGAATATGGAGACTACCTCTACATACCTACCTGTATAAGAAAGGACTTTGCTGTCTGTCCAAGGTCAGCAAATATTAACCTGTCGAAGTCACAAACGGAGCGCGATAATTGGGCCTCGTGACACAAGATTTCAGTTATTCATTGGGCATTCTTTAACTGATTAACCGCCCTAGGTCATCAACGAACCAACTGAGAAACCGGCAAAGAATCACTCAGGTATTCATAACAAAGAAAGCGGAGTGTGTTTTTCTCGCATTATCTGAGGCTGATTGAGTTGAGAAATGAATTGATGTTGGAATCTTGAGTCCAATCATTTCATTGATTCTCTGACGACGGACTTGCTTAAATACTAGTCTTGCTCTTAAGTTGGGCCAACATTAACTCCGCCGACAAGACAAGTTGATGACTTGCTACTGAGATCAAGCGTGCTTTCCAGATCAGAACAATAAATTGGAGGAACTGATTTGCTCAAGCACCATTTTCCCGTAGTTTGTTGCTCGACTCCACTATGCCGTGCACATTGGTATGTGGTAGTATTGAACTATTAAAGAAGGCTTTTTTGAGTTGTTAGAAGCACAAGTTATGAGAATACTGAGATATATGTGTCTCAATACCTACATCATCTGTAACTTCACATTAGCTCCAAAAAAAAAACCCTCTATATTCGATCCATCCACTCTCCCAGGTAAAGATTCTGGCATTGGTAGAAATTCTTCAGACAAGTCAAGTCGAATCAGAGAGGCGCTCACACAACGTTGTCTTATGACTCTCTTCCTTTTTGTTCTGTGCTTTGATATCAACAGAACCCTTCAACTAGCCACGAACAGACGGTTTTTGTGAATTTGACTCAAGATTGACGGGCTGTTTGTTTCTGATCAGCAAGCCACTTAACATTCGCACTTTATTGATCCGGACGAGCTCCGAGTGCCAATGAGAAAAAGAAAACGGGATATGATGTAGGGAAGCGCAATTGTTGAGATGGTAACCCGGTCCGAATGCTTGATAGCCTAGGAACTTTGGGCCTGAGACACCTGACAATATGCACACTCAAACCTGCATTAAAGAATCAAGTGTCCTGCATACCCATCACTAGGTATCTACGGAAACAAACCATCATCGGAAAGTATTTTCGGAAGTGAGGATTGTGAGCGGTCCAGGATCAGGGTTTATATCCTACTATAAGGCTAAACAAGCACAGTCCCCTGCATCTATTTGCGTCCCGCACCTTGATTGTTCCTGTTGACTCAAAGAGAATGGATTGGTAATTTGCTTGCAAGCGTAGTTCTCCGATCATGCTTGCAAACTTGGGCCCGTCCCCGGCCCATCCCCTGCTTCTCTTCCGGTCTGTTCTTGTTGGATCGCTGCGCGGTATCTAATGAAGGCTATCGACCAATAAACAGTTGTTGGCGACGAACTCGATTGTAACTGTTTGTTTGCATCGACGGCAAGTCGTTCGTTGATCACAATCCGCAGGGCAGAGGCTTGAGCCCTGCATATGCTGCAAGGTATCCGTAAGATTGCGAGAGACGGAAACACGCATGGTTATTGTTACAACCATGACTGACAGCTGTACGGATAGGCTTTTCAGATATATTGAGATGTGCCCTGATACTATAAAGGAGATCAGCCGTTGGTGATGGACTTGGTTTGGCTTCGGGAATCGTCGATCCGTGTCGATCACTCCTGCATTCCATCCGCATCCATCCTTTTATGTTGATTACCAGCGATACCTACCTGGTGGAATCCGTACAGCACAACAAATAGGCCTTTGATGGTGTGAATTGGTCTCAGGGCTGTACGGCGTCAACGTCAGGCAGCGGCGAGTGGCTACTAGTCTAGGGTTTTGAGGGCTTTGTAATTATCACGATAGACTTGGCTTCCAAGTAAATTGATTGGTGGATGCAGGATGAGAGTTGGGCGATGCAGTATCTGATCGAGTAGAGGTACCACGAGACCTTCAGACAACAAAGTGCTTGATTTAGACTCAACTTAACCCGACCACCAAGTACCCTAAGCTTTGGCTCAAGTCAAATGTGTGTGTGTGGCCCGAACGAGCTGCTGTAACCTTTTTTCCCTCTTACCTTTGACTCTGAACCTTGACTAACGCTTTAGTTCCCGCGAGCTTGCGGATGAGGAGTATAGCTCCCGCCAATCCCAGGCTGAGTGTTTCTCTCGAGATGGCGTCGGCCTTGGTTGAGTGGTTGCAGCTACTCTAGCGACTGGGTAACTTTACCAACCATTAAGCTGATCGACTGACTTGATTGCCTGATCGGCCGATGCTTCGGCCGGGCGGAAGGTTTGGCCGTCAACATCAACGTCAGGCTTGTGACATTTATCGGGTAAAGAGTTCCAGAGTGACCAAGTGCCTTGAATTAACTACCAGAAAATGACTTGCATCTACATATGCATCTGCATCTACAATGTAACATCATTTGCAATTGTATATAAACTCTAAGAAAACCCAGTTACAAAAATACAACTTGTGAGTCCTTATCTAGGGACAGAAAAGGATCTGAAACTTGCAATGCATGTCCCAAATCTTACAATCACATCACATCCCTTGCTGTTCCAATTCCAGATCTCGCTTGCATAGCACTACAGCTACAGTTGCAGTAACTCGGTTAGACTACATGAGCCTGTCCGAATCTTTGCAAATTCCTCGGGGAAAGAAATCCCTTCATCAAGGGCGTGGGGTTACTCTCGTCTAGTTCTCATCAAGACCATCGCTCCGAGACATGCGGGTGATCTACCGTAGAGGGATATCAAGATCTGCGTAAATCACAGACAATTCACATTCTCATGTGTGATACACGAGCAAACTCTTCATCGATCGAACATTCTACGGACTTGTCATGTTTGTTTCCCCCCCTCTTTCTACAATTGGTATTCAGGAAATGAAAATAGGGTGATCTCTATATGAAAGAAGAAAAAAGACACCTTCGAGTTCGAGCGCACGATGGTTGCTCTACGGTAACAAAAACAAACCGGGTCCGTTCGAGGGTTGCATTTAATGCATTGACAATTCTGTCGAGCACAGCAGTAATGCGACTGGTATTGACGTGAGTCAGATGCGGTACGTTTGTTCGGCATCAGAAGAAATCTTATCCTTAAAGCGAGGCTATCGTGAGTTGTCGAGTCAGTACCCACTTATCTACCAGATTTTAGGTAGGTATGTCAAGACATGTCTGTCTTCTGGGTGGTTGTGCAAAGTTTCCATGGATGTCAAAATCGTTTATCGAGATCTGCACAAGTGATAATTAACAATCCAACGGTGTCGTTGAATGTGGAATACGTAAAGATTAGTACCTATCCGTATCCGTACCGTACCGTAGCATCAAATACTAGAGGTACACTCGACATTGCGCCAAAGATAAAAAGGATCGACACAATTGACAAGCAAAATTTGTAGACTGATTTTAGAGCAATCAGCAAGTATACGGGGCTTTGGTCCACCGCAACCTTTCATTTTACGTCATGATAGGCGAGGTGATCAACCTCTTGGATTTTCCACATCAGGTACTTGACCTCGGTACACTCTACAGTACTAAGATAGGCTACCTAGGTAGGTACTAACCTTCTTAGGTTGTGTGCAAGGTTGCTCATGACATGACTTGCAATCCAATACATATTATCTAGGCAGTTTGCTAAGTTTTGTTGGTGGAGTTTACATCTTTATGTGAGGTACTTTATATAGTTGTCACTTAGTAGGTAGGTAGGTACCCAGTAGGTTAAATAAGCTACTGCCTATCCAAGAGAGTGAGTAGGTAAAGTCAGTCTATTATAGTCCCGACCCTAAGTAGGTAGAGTGAGAAAGCATTTGCTGACGAAGTCTGGTAAAGGTAGGTACCCATCAAAACGCACAAACAGTGCCCAGAAGCTAATGGTAGGTACCTATTCTTGGCGATGGGCCTTTTCAATTATCTCATTCGGCAGACCTGACCCCCCTGCTCAGCCTCTGGCGCCTGACCAGACCTGACTGCCGGGTACTGTACAGGGACAGTATGTTCAGTTCAGTTCAGTTCAGGAACAGGAACGGCTTTGACTGAAGACAAAGGTGATGAGGTTACATCCAATTTACGGCACAGACGATTCAAGGCAACTCCCCGCTGTCGTGAGACGATAACAAGGCTATACGACACGAGACGACACCATGCGACAAACTGGATGTACTACTTGCCTAGAATCGTACATATGCTGTCTTGCATTCACTTGTGTACAATACATGTAAAAGCTAGGACGCTAGGACAGAGGGAGAGGCTTCAAGCAAACTCGGATGTAAATACACCAAGGGAGAAAGAAGGCAAGCTTTCACCATCCTCCTTACATTGTTCAAATCTTGCATGCGATTAATATAGCTACACATTCTTCCCGTGCCTTTAAATCGCCCTTGTTTCTCCAATTATCCAAGGTAGGGACGGACCATGTCGCCCTCGTTCCTCAATTCCCTACCCCACTGTCTGTGTTAGAGAAGATTCTCACGAAAGAGGTGGCGATACTCGATGTCAAGCAAGGACCCTGGTCTCTCAACTTACTACCCCTGTCTTGTCTCTGTCTTGCCGCCCTGCCCTTGTAAGTCAGTGATTCAGTCGCTCAGTCAATCAGCCGAGCCCTGGCATCGACGTCCCGAGATCATTGATTGATGGCGGCATGTTGTTTGCTCCTTTGCTTGGACCAAGTCGGTCAGCTTTGAAGACTAAGAATGACGCTGGATCTCAGTTGTTGGTGGACACTATCTCTCAGCTATTACCGCGATCGATGGGTGCCCAACAGCCAGCTGGAGCTGTAGAAGGGCCAAGGCCGGACGAATTTGAATGAGGCGGATGAACAATCATGGATATTCCCATACAGAGATCGGATTCTCCGTATAGGTCATAATTACAGCATGAATGGTTTTATACCGAGTCGACCGAGGCAAGCAACCCGAACAATGAATCGATAGTACCTTGGTAGGTTGTTGGTCCCTTGGTGCATGCGTATCCGTAGGTACGGATACAGTTGTGATGATTGCTCTGCCTTGTTTCCCCAGTGTAATGGATGGCATCAACAACCCTGTCTTCTGTACAACTCATCTCGACTCGTTAATTCAACTCAACAGCTCAACTCTCGTCTTGTCTCTGATCAGCTCTTCTCGTCCTATTACGGTTTGGCCTTGAACCTTTGAAGACTCTTTTCGGAGCAGATATCCCTCCCACCTAAAGAGGGTCCCCTACAGTACAGGTAACTTACCGTAGACTCCCCTCCCGTGTCCTCTAGTCTAGGTGGTACCTACCTACCTACCTTAGTAGGTAGTCTGAGTGGTCGATTAATTAATTAATAAGGAAGGACTCATCCCGGTTTCTTGGACCTGCCCTCGACCTTGGTCTTTTACGTTTTGCTTACCTGTCAAGGAAAGAAAAGAAAACCCCGACAACTCTATTTCCCATCTCTCCTTCTCCCTTGGCCATTACCCACAACTAGGTAGGCACTGCCTAGGTAGTACTGCCTACCTACTTATCTATCTACCTATCTACCTACCTACCTACCTACCTACCTACCTACGCACTGGTAGTATCTGACCCGGATCTCGGGTCTTTTAGTCTTGCCTCTGGCTCATCTTTGCGCCCATCGGAATCTTTCCTTCCATATCGAGTGCAAACATTCAATATTGCGATTACTTACACATTCGTTATTGTCTTTTTTTTTTTTTTTTTCCTTTTCTTTTTAAATTACTTTTCTATCAAATATTAGCTTGTGCGTGTCCAAAGCGAATCAGCAAGAAACCAAAAAGCAAAGTTCGACCGGTCTACGGGTAATGGTGGTTCTCTTTCATGTAAGGGAGAACTAAGGTTCTTGATAGAGTAAAGAGCTCGCATACAAAAAGTCTGAGTTTTAAGCGGAGATATGGATCCTTTGGAAGTTGACCCATACAGTACAATATCTGAATTGCAGGCAATTAGTAGAACACCATCTCGATAATAGTTTCTTTTGCACTGATAAACTGGACATCAAGAAACATGGAAAAAAGAGGGAAAGGGCCGTTTCATGCCAGAATAAAGCATGAAAAGACCGTGCGCGTCTAATACTCAACCGGCCTTTGTTGCATACTTGGTTTAGTCGTAGCGCAAGGTGACGAACTGGTGATGATGATGATGATGATGATGACTTTTTAGCCAACTTCCACTTTAGTATGGAGTACGCTACAGCACAGTAAAGAGAGTTCTCGTGTAATTGAAATTGGTGGCGATAAACGTTTACTCTAAAAGCACCGAGAGGGTTGCAAAGAAAAGTCTGCTCTATTTGATAGGTGTTAGTGGACTCTAAAAATGGTTGATTGATTGCGTGGTTTATGGAACTGGATCATGTCAGACTCGAGTTAGTTTGTTTAGATTCTTGCCTCTGTTTCTCGGTTTGTTTTTGTTTTTGTTTGTTGTTGCGAGGCGGCTGGCTGGCTGAGCGGGTGAGTGAGGCATTATTGGAATAGTACGGCAATGTTCCAGAATAATTGTCGTTGAGTCAAGGGATCGGGTCAAGATGAGATGAACGAGGCTGAGGAAGGATGCTTGTGAGACCAGTCTGTCTTGTGTTGTTCTTCAGGTGAGCCAACGCAATGTGATATGAATGTGATAATGGCTGTGTGATGTTTAATCGCGGGTACCTTGCAGACCGTGTCTCATTTTGGTGCTCTTTTGGCTGATCCTTGATGACTCGAGGGAAGAATACGGATATCGATTGGATCAGAATGATAGCTCACAGAGACCCAACTCTAAACTACCAGCTGTAGCGTAGCCCTTGGTTACTTGGTAGGTGCCAGCTCTCATTCAGGTCAGGTCAAATCATGACCGAATACAGTAGCCAAGCTGTCAATGATTTTAGTGGTTCGCTTCTCTTGGCTGGCCGCGGCTCAAAAAGAGGCCTGATCCACTTGATACTGAGCTGAGCAGACGGGATGTTGTCCGATGATTGTGGTGTTTTCTTTGTCTATAGCCACATCTCGTCTTGGTCATCCCTTGCGCCCGGAATGTAGATCCAAATGCAAACGCTTTGGCAAACAGATTCTTGTAGGGGATCGTGATGTAGATTCTGTGAGGGAACAAGACGGGGTAGATCCTTGTAGAATGCGATCACCTACCAAAGTTTATAGGCAGTCTATTGGGTCTACCCTTGTCAATTGAGTAGATTGTCGAGATCAAGGGCCTTGGAAGTTCAACCGTGGAATAGACTCAAAGGGCTGGCAACCTTTTGAGTTTGAATGCATCTGGTTAGGGAGGGATCTTCTGTTGGGTATTGATGCTGTATGCGAGTATGAATTGCCAACATTTCTTTGTTGCCCAAGGTTAACCAAGGTTAGCATGGGGAGGGTTACATCCGATGTATGCAATATAATTCGCCAATCAATCGTATTCTTTGTCTCTGACCTCTACCTGATCTTTCTACCTGAAGATGGGGAGAGTGATGTGTTGTATATCGGTCACGCACTCCATCATGCAAGTTGAAATTAACAACCCGTACTTCGTGGACTCTCAATTATCATCATGTGTGCCATTGGATTGCAACTGGTTAGCGTTGTAATGGTTAGTGCTGTAAAAGAGTGACGGTGTGTAATCGGTATCGAGCCATAGAGTTTTTCACCGTCTATCAGGCTAGAGATCAACCCCTGCAACAGCCAGCAACAGCCACTGTTAGCGAGGCATTTTGATCCACCTCCACCAAAAACTGAAGTAGCGGAGCGGGTTCTTGCCGTAGCCAACGGAAAGAACGTGGATCCTGTGGATGATGTGGCTGTCAATGGATGGGGAAGGAAGAGAAAGAGAAAAAAATATCTTGTTTACTTGCGTAGCATTATTGATCAATGAGTCTGAGAGTCGGTCTACTGTAGATATTCTAGACTAGTGATTAATATGTATATCCCAACTTCCACACATTTTTGTCTTTCTTTCCCTCTGATCGTCTAATGATTTAATATACCCTCTTCTTGAGACTCACTCAGTTCGCATCAACTGTTGTTTCCACCTGGACACGATACGATACGATACGATACACACGACACTGTCTTAACCAAACAAAAGAGAAGGATTCTTAATGTGTTTATGTTTACGACTTGAACGATCCTTGGCCATCTCTTTGCATACCCACAACTGAATCTTCGCCTTCAGCCTGATATCAACGAGATTACATTGTCTCAGTAAAGTCTAAGACTGACTCTACTGTCCAACGGCGACTCGACTTGGATCCAATTTTTGACAGTAGTCGAGATTCCAGTTCAACTTCACATTTCGAAGACTGGCTCTGCTTGGGTCTCGTCTCGTTCTCCCTTGACCTGGCACGACACACACGACCTGATTAGGATTGATTTGCGCTGGACTGGACTGGACTAATTCTCCCTTGTCTTCTACCGTATTCGTCTGATCCGTCTACCTACACTATATTACCGACCTTACGGCCCGTCTCTCTTCGACTCCTCCTGGCTTGTTCCTCACCTGAAGCTTTTCTAGGTTCGGTCCAAGGTTGTGTCCCCCCCGGCATCAGCACTGCTCCCTTGCATTCGCTGCTGATCACTCCAACCAAGCCGGGGTCTCACTTACACTATTTCAGTCGAATAGGCCCACCAACCTTTTTCGACAATAACCAGGCACTTCGGCCTTGGTTTTTGGCATCATAACCATTATTAAACGTTGGCCTTGGATTTCTTTGTTCTCACAATCGACTAAACAGCATCATGTTGCCCTCCAAATATGGTAGTGTGCGGCAGAAGCAGCCTACCGAACGCCGAACCAGCCTACGACTTGACGCAAGCATTGTGGCTTTGCGATACGAAAAGACTGCACCAGCAGAACCTCCAATTATGATTATTTCACGAGATCCTTCTCGCCTCTCGCGCCGACCTTCATCATCTTCGGCATCATCTCACAGCTCACGCCACCGTCCTATTGTCATTGTTCCTCCAGGCATCGTTGCACCACCTCCCGAGGACCACCCAGCCTTCCGAGACTCAGCATCAACTTCAGCTTCATCTTCGTCTTCACCATCACCAAGGACGTCTCCTGTTTCGGTGGAAGAATGGAAGCGTGATTCGGGAGTTGCTAGAAACAAGTCCACTTCAACCATCCATGAGGAGGAGGGTGAGGACGACTACGCTGAGGTTGCTTGCAGATCAAGAATTCCTGCAGTGGAGTCGAATGTGTCTTCTTTGATATCGTCCGTTATGTCGCAGCCAAGTACGACAGCTCAGCAAATAGAGGATCCATTCGTGGACGAGAATAGTATATTTGAGCCGCTAACATCAACATCGAGCGAAGCCTTGTATCTCTTGTACAATGCTCAAGGCACGACACCGTCCAAGGCGCCCTTGGTGAATACTACTGCTGTTGCTCCTACATCTCCAATTGCCTGCTCACCTACATCTACGCCTGCAACACCTACTCGACCCAACAGAGGATCCATTGTTCCCATCTCTCTTGCTTTTGCCGAATACCTCCCAATGAGCATGCCCTCATCCCCCACAGGTCCTGCTCCTGCTCCTGTTCCCCAATCTCCCTGCCGATCAGTTCCATCATCACCTCGCTGCTCTACCTCTTCCTCAGCTGCCCCCACCCTCTCCAAAAGTCCCAGCTCACGATCACGCTCAGGGTCTCGGTTTGGTACATTTTCCCAGATGTTCACTACTCCGATCCAGCCCTTGTGGCGGGGCTCTACGAGCACTAACACCAGCACCCGCGCTATTGAGAACTCAAACTCAAACATTGGCAGTGCTTTTCCCAGCACCTCTAGCACCCATACAGCCAATGCTCAATCCACTATGGCGGCCCCTGGCACTACTGCGAGCGCTACCGTCAGTGCCCCAGCCACTGATGCCGCTTTGGCCACAGGCTTGGCTAAGACTGAGCTAGAGCAATCGCATCCGTCAGGAAATGACCAGGGCTCCTCCCATTTTTGGAACAGGTCCCGCTCTGCCTCCACAACCTCGAATAACAGCACTAGCAATGCTACTTTGGCGGACACTTCATCTAATAACGATCTCCCGCTCCCCTTTGTTCCCCTCGACGTCTCCATCCCTTGCGAAAGCCTCCTAGATGATGCCTTTATGAGTTCTGTTTCCTTTTCCAAACGTGGAAGCATCATGTTTGCGCCTCAAGACGCCGCCGCAATTGACGGCGCTATCAAGCAGCAGCAGCAGCACAACAACAACAACATGGCTTCTACTGATTCGTCCTCTTCCACCTCCTCTCCAAACGTCGACACCCTCGCGACCGCAAACAATGACGAGTCCAACTCTGACCGTGCTACCCCAACTCCTACTCCATCAACGACCGTTCCTCATGACCTCACTCCTACTCCCACCACTCCTACGACCCCAAGGTCTCAATCACAAACCTTTCCTCGACCCAGCGACGAGTCCAACGACATGAACAACTCCCTGCAGGGGGCAGACGATGCTTCGGGTTCCCTCCAGGACTCGACATCAACCCCCGACATTCGTGTCTTGGCCGCCGACATGGAGAAGGAATCTCAAAAGGTGAGATCGCTCTATACTGTTGGCGATGGTTCCCGCGGTGAGCCTGGTAGGAGACACTCGTATCACGAACGTCTTGAACCAACTCCCGAGGTCCCATCCGAGGAGAATGAACTTGACCCGTATGGTTTTCCTTGTAGTCCCAATTATCATGGTCGCGGACAATGATTTATGCTAACCTGTCTTTGCTCTAGTGTGCCAAATCGTCTTTCCCCAGCATGGCAAATGCCCGCATCTGGAAGTTCTTCTTCCCTCAGGTCTAGAGGCCTCGAAGATTGGGATGATCTTCAAGGTGCTCACGTTGATCGATATGGATTTATCACCATGCCGCCGCGACCTCACTCGAGAATGGGCACGCCCTCAGAAACAAGGTCCGTGTCGGGGTCGCCTAGGAAACGCAACATATTACAGAAGCGAGATCCATATAGCTTAGCATCCACCCTCAGCGGCAGTGGTCGAAGGACGCCAACAAGAAAGGTGTCTGCTAGATCACTCAACACCCAACACTCAGAATTGTCAGTATCAACGTCGCTTCGATCATCTCGGTCGGTCATTAGGCAGGCCAGCAACCTACTGCCACATAACCGCGACCGGCGATGGATGGACGAAGCAGGTGACATGCTTGATGCAGCACCCAGCCTCCAGGATATTGTTGATGAAATCCAAGCCGAGAGGTTAACAGAAGTTATGAAGAGAAAAGAGTGGGAGAGATCAGAAAAATGGAGAAAGATGGCCAAAGTTATTCGCAGGGGAGGTGAAGGTGAAGGCATGGGCTTCGAATTTGATTCAAAGAACCCAAAGCTTATCGAAAGAACGTGGAAAGGAATCCCCGATCGATGGCGGGCCGCAGCATGGTGGTCTTTTATGGCCACTAGCGCCAAAGAACACGGCGGTATGCCTCCTGAAGATAAGATCGTGATGGAATTCCATCGGCTCCAATTAAGGAGCTCACCCGATGATGTCCAGATTGACTTGGATGTGCCCCGAACTATCAGCCGCCACATCATGTTTCGACGTCGCTATCGAGGTGGCCAGCGGTTACTGTTTCGAGTACTTCATGCCATCTCTATCTATTACCCTGACACAGGATATGTCCAAGGCATGGCATCGCTGGCGGCCACTTTGCTCTGCTACTTCGATGAAGAGAAGAGCTTTGTAATGCTCGTGCGCATGTGGCAGCTGCGTGGACTAGCACGACTGTACCGCCCAGGTTTCGAGGAACTCATGGCGGCTATGGATGACTTCAGTAAAAACTGGCTCAACAAAGAAGTAGCCAGTAAGCTGGTAGGTTTGAACTCTCTATGACAGCCACAAGTTCAAAGCTGACGATTTTAGGACGAGCTGTGCATTGATACTACTGCATACGGTACACGCTGGTACCTAACACTATTTAACCTTTCGGTTCCTTTCCCAGCGCAGCTGAGGATTTGGGACGTGTTTCTTCTATTAGGTGATGGCTCTGCTGCCATGAGACCCGACAGCAGAAAGTCCGAGAACAAGCCTACCTCATCGGGCGAATACGATGTTTTGCATGCTACCAGTGCAGCACTGGCTCAAGCCCTGCGGGAAGTCCTCCTGGGTGCGGAATTTGAGAATGCCATGAAGGCATTGACGTCGGGGATTCCTATAAAGGATGAAGACCTTTTGATGAAAGTGGTCAAGGCCGAATACAAACAACATCACGGCAGGAAGAAGAACTAGCGTGCCCTTTTGCCATGACTCTGGTTCAACTGGGTAATCTCCTTTGTCTTTTGGCTTGATTCCTCTTTGTACATGCGAAGCTGTATCATGATACCCTGCAGGGTGCTTTCTTGTTTTAGGTTGCGTTGCGTTGCGTTGCGTTGCTTTGAGTTTCTTTGCTTTGACATTGCTCGATACCCTTCCCTCATGCTACGGCGTCTGAGGGATCACATGCCTAAACAAGGCCATTCTTCTCTATGTATCAGTTCGCGAGAACGTCATGGATTCAGAAACAGACGGAGTTACTCCCTTTTGGTGGTTGGTAGCGCTTGGAGCCACAGAACTTAATCCTATATACCCCGTTCCTGGCACTACTTGTTTTATTATCTTGCTTTGAGGGTTGCTCCGATAAGGCTTGGGAATGATATGGTTGTGATTGATTGCACTTTGATGTACACATACATGCATGAGGAGGACAAGGAGGGTTTATGAAACGGCATACAGAGTACCCAGATGAGTTGGGAACAAAGGAGAAACCAAAAAGATAAGCGAGATACGAGAGCCATAACCGCCTCGAAGTTAATGTATATGCAGTATTGTTCACAATATCCTGATTGCTCAAGTGAAAACTCCATGTTTAGTAATGAACTTGGCCTCCAAGTTGGTGAACTGTGGCTGACCTGGCCATCCCGGTTCATCATACCACGTTAGGCTTGATCTGGAAGCTTATGGTACCGTGTCTGCCGTAGCTCTCGTCTTACACTTCAAGATGGTAACATCGCGGTATAAGTATTTAGTTAAAGGTCAGGAACAGGGTTCAAACAAAGGTGTCTGCATTCCCGAATAGGTCGAACCTTTGTGATGACCTCAGCCGCATTTCCAGGGCCATCATTCTGTTCACCCCTCTTCGTCTTTCCTCTATGTGCCCCCCTCTCTGTTGGATGTTCAGGATTGCCTCTTTTGGCCTTGCCTTCCCGACCCCTCTCCCGGAGCTCCGTGCGGTGCGGTGCCGTGCGGGGAAGCCGAGCGGAAGCGGCTCGGCGACAGAAGTATACATTCACCGACATTGAGTTCAAGGGAAAGAAGTTATTCATAGATCTCTTAGTTACAGTACTTATATGACAAGAACCTTGATCCCAGTTACTTCCCAGCAGGGATAGGACAATGACGCGAGATATTAGTTAGCTGCAACTATAACTACGAATGCTACTCTACCATTCACTGTCGTTGGTCTTTTCTTCCATGCAGAGTCGATGCGTAGACGGCCGAGTTTTCCCGTTCAAGACAAACCAGACGCAAGCCACACGCCCAAGGGGGCTGAAAGACAAGATGTGAATGGATAATCTTGTTTACTTTTTTCTTCATCGTGTTTGCCTGTCTTTACACCGCTTGAGATTTTCATGCACAGAACCATTGGTTTTCTTATTCATGCATGTATGCCTTTCTAAGCATCATCACTGTCGTTGTGAAGTCTGTAGTTGTAAAAAGGCCTTTCCTGTTTTGGTAAAGTCCTCACAAATGTGGCTTTTTCGTATCCATGCTTCTCTTCTTTTGAGTCCCCTCGAGTTTATAGGGCCATTCGATACAGTATCAAAGGATGTGGTTGGTCTTGGTGTTGCAGTCACCGTCACCATTCATCATTGGCATCCTTTCCTAGTTCATCTTGTTGGGGGCTAGATTCAAAGAGACTCGACTCAAATCCTTGCCAAACTTGCCAGAGGATACGAGGTGTATTTTCTGCTCTAGGGCATCTGATGGGCCCTCGGAATAAGCTATCTGGTACTAATGAAATGGCGTTCGGTAACCGCAACTTTGTTTTGGGGCGTTCCTGGAGCTACTTAACAGTATAGCCAAACCAAGAGGCTTGATGCATGGCTAATAGTGAAGCTTTCGGTAGACCAAAGTGGCTCAACTTCTAGCCGAGTTGTTGATGGAACTAAGCCACCACGGCTATTGATGCCCTGGACTGACTGTTGTGGCATATGGTAATTCTTCCTGCTCAAGCATACCTTGGCCAAGACAATAGTCTCATGCATCCAGCCCTCTTGGTCTAGCATGTCTGTCAAAATGTGTCACTTTGCTCAATTTCGGTTGGAATCTTTTGAGAATGTCAGTTATGCATTCATTGCCTGAAGCTGCGAAACTTTATCCTCCTCGTATCCTCATTCCCGGGATATCTATGACCGCCTATAAGTCTGTACCGGGGGCTTCCTCACCTGCCACCCATCCTGTCAAGCTTGAGCCCGACTCCAATCCGCTATTCCCAATGCTATTCCCAAATACCCCCTTGACTCCTGTCAATAAGAAAACAACGAAATTACAGAAACTCCAATTTTGTACAAGCTCAAGGCTCTTTCATCTTCTAATCCGCCCCCATTGTTGCATGGCAATTTATGACTGCAATGCACGAACTCCCAAAACGGTTTTTATAGAAGAACGGAAATAATTGAAATCGAGTTTGATTGTGGTAATGTGCTGGAAAAGCGATGCGGTTCCAATACGGATTCGCGTAATCGCTCTCCATTCCAGTCGGCCAAAAAACGATCATCTTATCCGCAAAAAGCAACGAGGTTCGCCTTTGTGATTCGTGGGCTGTCATAAGTTAAATTAGATGAATGAAAGCCGCGCTCCAAGAATGAAACAAGTGATAGATCATTGATCGACAAGAACGCGTGCGGAAAGCGCCCTACGCGTCTCCTGCACCATCTCTTGGCTTTGATGCTTCTCTTAAATCTGTGCGCGCCTTTGAATCCTCTGGAGGAGCTTGGCCATATCGTGATCCACCATCATCGACTGTACGACCAGATCCATGATACCGTGCAGTGGGTTGAGGTTCCTCTGATAACATCGCTGATACTGACTGTTTCGACTCGCTACGTTCGTTGCCTGGTCGTTCCTGCCGCGGCATTGGTGTTGAACTGCGTACTGGCGACCTTCGTATTGGGGACCTTCGACGCAGGGGCCCGCCGAAACTCTCCCGTCTAGAACGCCCAGGCCCGATAACTCTAAAGGGTGACATATCACTCCTTTGCCTAGAATGACCTCGCCTTTGCCCATAGAACGGCGTATTCGATGAGCTGCTTTGATGATAAGGAGGTGATCTATGGCGCTGTTCACTGCGTGTTGGGGAAGAGGCATGCCCGGTGGCTTTGCGCTTTCTAGGAGTTTCCCCTATTTGGCACAGAATCTGTGTTAGCTCACAGAGAATCTCGCTTTCTCTTGGTCTTTGACGAACCAGAAGGACTTCCGGGTCGGTTCGAGGCACCACCAGCTTGCGATGTTGGTGGTTGCCAGTGGTGAAAGTATATTGAAGGACTCGCTTGCGATTCTTGCTGCTGTTGACCCTGTTGCATATGTGGATGCATCGCAGGGCCAGCATGTGCGGGCTGCGGAACGTTTGTATTCAAACTTGGTAACGTTGACATGCCCATGGGCCGTCCGATTACACCACTCACGGTCTGACCTCGAGGTCTTGATGAGGGTGATGGGGGGTATGCATATCCTGCGGGTGGTGCAGGAGGAATGCCCTGTTGCTGCTGTGACTGGGATTCTCGTTGGTGCTCTGGCGAGACAGGCCATTGCGCGGGCATTATCTGAGCACGAGGAGCCTGGCCTGGTGGCATAAACTGTTGAGCCCATTCCAGGGCAGCTTGTGGTGCTATACCACCACCCATACCTGCAAAAACCAGAGGAACCATGGGAGGAGGGATACCTGATTGAAGAGACGTTCGCAGCATTTCCATCTCGACTTTGCGCTGCTCTAGACGCAAACTCTCCTGTCTCGTTCGCTCTTCCTCCTGCCTCCTTCGTTCTTCTTCTTGCTTCCTTTTGTCCTCTTCTACTCTCGCCTGAAGCCAATGCTTCATTGACTCTTCTGCCCCTTGCCATTGCTGAGGTGGAGCGGGTAACTGACCCCAGGAGTCCCTCTGCTGGTGAACTGGGGGGCCTAGCGAAGGCTGTGGTGGAGGTGGTGGGTGAGGTTGATGATGTGTAGGTGGAGGAGGAGCACCAGTAGCTGTAGGCGGCTGGGGAGGAAGAGCCATGGCTGCCGGTGGCGGCAGACCACGATGAGGAGCCGACATGGGCTGGACTGGTGGGCTGTGTCCCCGATATGCGGTAGGTAATTGTTTTGTTGCTTGATCTTGATATGTTAAGGGGGGAGAGAGTCGACAGGTTGAAGGCGGAGTTGGAAGATCATGGACGGACTTGTAGCCGTAAGTTGGTGGCTGCTTGACGGTAAGCATTGTTCGTTATATGGCAGGTAGCTGGGCTACGCCAGTGGGGACATTTGTGCGAGAGTTGCGAGAGGGCTTGGAAGTCGAGGCAGGTTCGTGTGCCTATTGGGAGATTGGGGGTTTCCGTTGTTATTGACTTTTCACAGATACGACTGTTTCAGCCAAACACAGAGAATGTCACCCAAGCATGTGAGTGACAATTCAAGGACGTTATAACAGACACAGGTGCGTAGAAAGAAAGATATCTTGAAGTTCAAAAGGTTGAAAGAGGCAACAACAGGAAAGGAAGTAAAGATATGTTGAAGGTGGTGTCAAGTATCTTTCGTCTTTCAGTATCCACCAACGATATTTCTAGGTGAGATATTGATACGAAGGGAGAAGATGACAATGACAAGATCAAAATGGGAAAGGCCAGAAATGGAAGAAGAAAAAAAAAAAGAGCTGCATACAATGTGGGTTATGGACGTTGTATAAGACGACTGGAAGCGACAGCGGGCGGCGAGCTGGAGATGTCGGCCAGCTCCAGAGTGTGGCGGTCGAGGAGAGCGGGGCGGATGAAACCAGTTGACAAGCAGGGCCAAGCTCATTTGGAACCAGTCATGGATGGCTCTTCCATATAGTACACATCGGGGGCACGCGTAGAAAAGAGCTGTCAATGACTGCGAGTTAGTAAGTTCAAGTTAGAAGTGGGGAAGACTCAAGGCTGACAGGACAAGGTGAGAATTTGATTGAGACGAGATGAATGGACTGGGCCGAGATGAAGGATAGAACAAGCAGGGCTCAGTTATACAAGGCGACTTCTGCCGACAAGTCAGGTCAGAAGCTTATAAGAAGCTCACGAGTGCAAGTGTTGCAAGGTTGCTATAGGCGATGCAGCAAGTGCTGCATACAAAGGACAGCACGAATTCAAACGCAGGTGCCAGCCAGCGTAGTCAAATGTCTTGTTAGTTGTCTTCGTCTTTCACACAAGCAACAGGCATACGTTTATATGCTTATTGAGTGAAGCCACCGAGTGAGCTGTCTTTGAAATAGAAAGGAGTGTTGGGCAGGGACCGTGATTTAGGATCTGGGATATTCTGCTTTGTTCTGTCCGTGACTGTGTTCAAGCTAGCTCAGCACTGATAACTCTGCGGCAACCAGGACGAGGGTAGCTTGCAGGTTTCAAGGAAGCTATGACACGATACCAACGGCTTCAGGAACCAAGGTTATTTAAGGAACGAATGGGGAACAGAATAGGGAACAGAAAGAGGTGAAGGTGGACGACGATCTTCAAAAGAAGATGGAGGAGAGAAAGAAAAGGGAAAAGAAGGTCTGAGCAGCTCGAGTGAGCTTCACTACAAGTGGAGAGCAGAGTGAGTGGTGGAAAGTGAAAGTACACGCACACACCCGCACACGCCCACCCGCCTGCTTATACGCACATCATCAAGCGCCGGCCGCCGAGACGTCCTTCTCCGGTCCGCACTTCAACGCATTGGAGTTGTGCCTCCAGGATCAAAGACACCTGAAGTCATGGTGGAAACACTTCCAACGTAGAAACTGGCCCTGGTCAAACAGGGGTTGTCCAATCTAACAGATTGATTAGGGATCAATTGCAAAGAGTCGAAAAGCCACAGCCAAAAGCTTCCGGACAAATAAGTCAAGTCAGGTAATGGAGTCAAGTAGCCAGGTTTAACCAAGTCAGTCCGGCATTCTTGAATTCAGGAACCACAGCAGTTGTTGTACCAGTAGGAAGAATAAAAGCGTCCTGAATCATCTCCCTATGGCAAATCCCAGTAGGGCAACTTTAGGAGATTTAGGATAGAAGTGTGTATCAGAAGGAGATTTGACAGGTTCTGATGGTAGGGACAAGACAAAACACTAAAATTGTGGTCAATACATGGTGCAGGGGTCGAGACTGTAGGGACAGTGGCAGAGGCAGAGCAAAGAAGTGGCTGAGAGTAACTGGGGGCTGAAAGGATCGCTGTAATGTTGAAAACCCGGACTGTCCCATTCGAGCAGTAAAAGGGCCAACAAGAAGACAGGATGGAGGGCTCCGATGGTACTGTACGGTACATGTTTAGGGATGGATCATGAGAAGTGGGGGAGGAATCGGGAACCAGGGAGGGGCGTGTGTGATGAAGGTGTGCAGACGGTGTGGGCACGATAGATGGGTAAAGCGACAACGGCAGTATGATATTCCATCGAAGCGTATTAAATGCAGATTCATGATGTGGCATTGGTGTAAATGATGCCTCCTCTTGTTTCGCTTGTTCTTTAACCCATCCACAAGTGAGGAAAAGGCGATCAAAGATGTAAATAAGAATAAGCCAGATCAATAACTCAAGACCAGCAAGATCTCTTGTGATTAAGCTTTCTTTGTACCTTACCCCAGGCTGTAGCTTTGAAGCTAATCACACGGACGCCGAGGCAATCTGTCCAAGTTACTGCAGCAGTGCAGTCTCCAAGATACAGACAGGTACAGAACCTGGCCAGTCCGGTCCAGTCGAGCCTCAGCCTAGGAGGTGATTCACGGGAGGGTTGGTGAGACATGGGTCCCGAATTCGGTAGTTAAGCGGTAATTAGAAAGCCGTCAACGCTCGTACAGTAAATATGAACGGCTGAGAGTCCGTGGGTAGCTAGGATCGTGAGCAGGTAAAAGTGTGGTCCAGCAGCAGTAACGGCTTATAAGTCAATAGCGTTAGTGCTTAAATCGATGCGGTTTAGTCCCTGATACGGTGTGAAGGCTAGGTCGAAATGGCGACCAAGTTTTGTCTTATTTCTCGTATCTGCCGCTGTTCGACCGATGGATGACTCGAATTTTGTTTCCTTTCTTCAGTGTGTATTTGAAAGCTTTCACTCAATGTCTCGGATCTTTGATGTTGCCCTCCGTCATTGGGGATACTGAGATGCGTGATCTGGACTCGGTAAAGGGTACAATACGTGTCTATCGGCCGTGACCTGGCGGGTTAGGTCTTCCGTCTCGAGGCCCAAGTAGCCGTGACGCCGTACTCATGTATCACAAGAGATGACTCTCTAATCGAGGCACGGGAAGTGGATGGCATGGGTTGATGTCGCTCCTCCTCAACGAACAACCTGGAAGCTGTTGTACGAAGTGCGCGGTTCCTGTAGCTGGGTTTAAACTGCTCTCGGTTTGCCGAGTGCCAGGGCCAAGTACCTGTGGCTTGTGGTCTATTGTTTCGGGTGTGACGGGGATGTTGCATCGAAGGAATAGTAGGCGGTGCTTGTTAGTAGCAGAAGTCTGAAGAGTACCAACAAAACGAGGTTTTACGAATTGGCGTTCTTGGCTTCACTTTATCGGATTTGCCAATCGCTAAGCTCCTTCTGTATTGATTCTGGTCGCCATTTTGCCTGTATCGCTCCTTCTTTCTACGCTCTTCAATTCTTTCTTGCTGTTCTGACTCATTTCCATTGAGCATGCGGAAGGTACCGCTCTCTAAGAAGAAGTAAGGCATTCATCCATCAGTCCGGGCAGGGGAAATAATTATTTCAATCCCCGGTCCTGCCTTAGATTGAGCTTGGGCTCAATGCTTGGACTGAGCTACCCAAGGAAGGTGTCTGTCTTCAACATTAGTTCGCGAACAGGTTCATTCAGCCGCTCCTTCCGCACTCATGTGGCGTCGAGGGTACAGTAAGCTGCTTGGCCTAGGTAAAATGCCAATGGAACCTCCATAGGTCTGTCCTTACTCTTAGTACCTACCTAAGGGATACTCGTATTCCGCCTTGTCATTGCTTGGACTTCATAATGGCAATACTCCCTTCATATCGCGGTGCCGCGTTTCATCCTTGCAAATCTCCATCCCGCCCACTTTACCGAGGTTGCAGGACGTCATTCTTTGCTGCTGTATGTAATTATTTACAGCATGCACAAAGGGAAACTGGCAAAATGTGAGGCAGGACGAGACGCTAGCTAATTCTCTACAGTGCATCGTCCAATAATACAGGCATAGGAAAGAAGGCCAATGCTCACGAGCCGCCATGAAAAGCTCATCGTGCTTCATCATTATTCAACAGTTCCAAACAGCCGCAGATCCATTTTCTCGTCAGTGTGAAAACAATGCCGCAAAGAACACCTGTCCTATTACTCACCTAGTCATTCATGCCCAGGGCAAACAATGATGTCCAGTTTTGGTCATGATGCATTGGTGGATTACTAGCACCACCTTTCTAGTCTCTTTAATCTAGACAGGATGGCAGCCTCAAATTCTTCTACAGGCCTCGAAGCGCGCCTGGAAGCAATCCAGATTAGCTAGCGTCGTCCGATGCTCGTTAGACGAATGGGACTTTGCCTAATTCGATTCGCGAACCCATCGCCACGCAGCCACGCTTGGAAAGTTGTCGTCGTCAAAAGCACGTTGCAGCATGTCTTCCTAGTGGCGGTAGCGAATGGACCAAGAGACGACCATACCGTTTACCTACAGCCCTAGTTACAGACTCTGCATTATTCCTCTACTCATCTGGTGATAAGAAGAATCACTTGTAGTCTGACATTCCAGACTTGAACCTCAAAGGCGAACTTTCGTCCTTTGGAATTGCCTGGAGTTTTCTCTGCCGGGCGCCGCACCCTGGCCGAAACGCGACGAGCTTGTCACCTTCATCGTCATCGCTGGTGAAAAGGTAAGCAAGCTCAGGCCAGTGGCACCCCACCATTCGAGCAAGGGCCCACCCTCTCGAAAACCGTTACCACCCCTCTCGGGGCACGCACGCCGTTAGATTTCGCTACCGGGAGAGCGCCACAACCAGGTCAAGGTTTTTACTTCTTTGGGCGAAATGATGATCAATAGACTCTTCGGTTCACATATTAGGAACTGCATGCATGCATCTTTCCACGTGTCTGTTCTCGAACTTCATAACCGACTCTACGGCCAGAATAGTTTTGTGAACAACGTGTATTTACTACAATACCAGGACCGAAAAGTTGTGCAGGATGCAACTGCTCGAGAACTATGAAGAGATCGACCCCGAGACAATTCCCGTAATTGCCAAGCACGAAGGAGCTGACTTAGAGTGTCTTAGATATCAACAACCGCGCGTTCTTATAAATTTCAGTCTGTTTCGTCTAGAGACATACAGGGCTCACCAAGCTCGGTTCCTTACGTCCAACGAAATGACGCCCAACAACATGAGCGCATGGTTCGAGCAGGGAAGGAGGCCTCATCGGTGATGAAAGTCCGATGTTAAGAACAGGTTTGACGCCAATTTCTCGGTCTGATCCTCGCCGCAGAGTGCGTTCACTGCCGATTATGCCTTTGAGTTCAAATAAGCTCAAAGAGGCTGATGTGATAGCATCATATATATGCGACCTCTTTGCAGCTTGATGTCATTTCTGAGATCTTGAAGGCTTATCGGGGTTGAGTCAGAGATTAGAAGCTTTTCAGAGTCACACTAAGAGGTCGAAGGCGCCAAGAATATCTACTCGTGTGTTACGGTAACACTCGATGGTCCTCAGAATTGACTTTGCGTTTACATGTCTCAGTGGTTTCGTTGTACGAAAGAGATCTGTGTTCTATATCTCTCATTAGTCTAAGTCGCACTTACTTAGACGAGAAGTACAGATCAGACGAGCATTGTACCTCGGACTGTCTTGCTTTACTAACTGGGTAATCAGCACGAAGTCCGTGGGACTCGAAGTTCCTAACTAGGTCATTTACTACAATAGTTTACCATCTCTAGCCTGTGCCACGGGAATGAAGATACCCATTTCCACCAAATAAAACGCACGGATCCGGGCTATTGAAGATTTTCATGGTATCTGATTCCTAATGCGTATCACCGTCAACAAACCAGTAGACAACTGATGACCCAAGGATTGATGAGCCAAGTACTGTACAGTAAATCATCTTGTTTCTAATGTAAGTCAAGGCCAAGTTTTGTTACCTGACCGCTTGCGTCTGTCGATCTCAAATGCAATAGAACTGCATATTCTTAACACAATTGGTCATGTCATCTGGATATAATTGGGCTTATGTGCGAACATGTTTTTGGCGATGACCACAGGTATCGTAAGAACTCTCTGGTGGTTAGCATCCCGAAGTCTCTGGAGAAGGGTGTGTGTGTAGTACATCCTCCCGCTGCCTTTCAACCAATCATCAAGCGATATGGTAAACTTTCCCAGTTCCAAGGACTAGGGATCCTGGGACCCTGATGACCTTGACCCAGTCAGAAATTAGAAAGGTATTTCGGGTCTAAGACGTACCTGCCGCTTGGGAAGCCCTTGTCAAAAGAGGACATCTGAAACACGATACCAACAACCCTTGTCCCTTGTTCCTGCCCGTGTTGCTTCCTAGCTTCCCCTCATTTTTATCCTTTTCGTGGAAGCTCGTCCAAACTGGCTAGCCTGTCTACTGGGCATTCCTTCCATTTACGAGCACATGCACAAATTTCTTTCATCCTTCCTATCCTTTTCCTTAAATCACAATCCAGCCTATTTTCCATCTACTTCTTCTCCACTTCATCATGTCTGTCACTTGAATCCTTGCCTTGCACCCTTGCTTGACTTCAACTGGACGCCTACCTGTCACCGCATCACCTGCCATGAACACACGAACCCATATCTATCACCTCGCAGCAGCCACCAACGTGGAAACGAGATGAGATGAGATGGATTTGTTCCGCAGTTTATCGGAAAAAAGCAACGACTGAGATGCTTTGCCTTGTTCCACTTAGGCGTGGCCATCTGTTGCTGTCATGCGACCCTTAACCACCATTGGCGCTTTGCATAGCTGTTACCGCGCAGCTGACGTTGCTATCGAGGCCGAGATGAATCGAACCTAATTGAAACAAGCGGTTTCTTTGTCACATTAGCCACATGCATACCGGTACATACGCACATCCTGCGCAGAGCTGCTCAGCCGCAAATACTGGCCCGCCATGTATGGCCATGGCCATCAAATGCACTGCTCCCCTTATGGTAGCATCGTGGATCTTCACTTTCCGTTCCCCAGTCATAATGACTAGGTCGACTTCAGCAATGACAGTCTCCTTGCACCAATTACGCCCGCCCATGGTCCGGAGGATTGATCTTAGACCCAACAGCCACCACATCATGTCATCCGAGGTTGTGCTTAGAAGCACCAAGCCACTCGTTCCTCTGTCTTTTGAAGTATTTCCCGAGCCACCTTGTAGCTATCTCTATGAGTATCAGCAGAGAAGAGCTCTTATGACTTGCATAATCTCTCCGGATCTGAGCTTCAGTCTATTTTGCCGTACTTCATCGATCACAACTCTGTCTTAACTCTTCGTCATAGCGGTTCATCTTCTCTTCCCTGTCTTGAGCAACTCAATTTCGCAGATCATTTACCAATGGCGGCCGCAGCTCGACAGGGTTCGCTCAGGCACACACACATGGCCACAACACGGACTCGTTTAATTTGCCGCCGCTTGTGAAGTTGGAAGCTCTTGGTCGTCGCCCTTGTGAGCTGATGGATCGGCAACTAGCCTCTAAGCGATTCATCCACGGTCGTGGTCGGCCCAATCCGATAACAACCCTTGTCGATGCTGGATCTAACTGTTCCGATCTTGGTGCGGGTCCGGTCGGACCTTGATTTCAACTTTTCAAGGACATCCTGCAATTTTCCCTAGGCCAACGTCCAATAATTAGCCAAGAGAAAAGTTGGGACTGATTAATTCCTTCTTGTCTTGTTGCTAACTCGATGTGCCCTGCATCAATGTCAAAGCAATGGCTCCTTCATCACACTACGTTGTGTTGATACTTCAGATGAGTGCACAAACTTGCATCCACCAACAAGCATGTATCTCAGAAACCAACCTTCCAGGGCCTGACCACCAACAACTAATTCAGGATACGAAATTCGGCTTTGTTCAGCGGCAGCCTGCCGATATCAGGGCTTTCCATCTGCTTCCCGAGATCCCTTAGTGACCGGCTACTTGCACTCAGGCACCGTTACACTATGTACCCCCGCGGGTCTAGCTGACACTATCTAGCTACCGGTACCTATTTGCAAGCATGAGCTACTACACGGTATCAATTACCGAAGGGGGCTCTAAATTCTCCCTTGTCATCAAACAATATGCAATATGCCCAGGTTTGATCATCACGCCTCCGGGCATGTCGACATGTAAATGATTCGATAACCCACATTTCAACCGCGCATCAATCATTCCTAGCCTACCAGCCCAGGCGATCAAGATCAACGAGGTGACAGCCCCTGCTAGCGCCTCATCCTATCTGACATGTGTCTATCATCCGAGAACCCACGAGCCCCAAGATTTAAGTCAAGCAATTGTGTCCATCAAGTAGGGATCTGCGTGCGAGACTTGGATGGATGCGAGACATTCTCCGTCTCTGTTCAGTATTAGCTCGGCATGAGACCAGCTTGATGAAATTGGTCCAGCTGGGTCCAGCCTCTCGCCTACAGCGGAGTCCGTTGTTCAAATCCTGAACTTGCAGGTTGGCTTTGCTATGACAACAACTTTTAATAAATGGCAAGAAGCAGTTCTTGGCAATGCTTATTCGTTCACCCAGCCCCTCGACGATCGTTTCGCTTCTACAGTAGCCAGATGATCACACGAGATGCCATTTTGGGGCTCCAACTCTCTTCTGTACGCCACCCTGATTAGCGACACTTGGTGATCTCGAAGGACAGAACCTCTCCTCATAAGCGCTTTCTTCTACAGTATAACCCTAGCCCTTGCTTCTGACTGCAGCCCCCGTATAGGCCGGGTTTCAAATCGATATTGCAAAGGACATGAGCTTATGAAAAGGATAGCCATGGATCCTGATCTCCATTGAACAACATTCTCGAAAGTGAACTACTGCACTCACCCTGTGAAGCTGAGCAGAACTCTTTGTGACTCGATCATACGCAGCTCTAAGTATGGCAATTCAACTAATTAAACGTCGGGGGCTTACGGCAGCTGAGACAATCCCCTCCCCTCCACAATACCTGCACATCTTTACGCGAGATCGAATAGTGAAGCCAAGTTTCCCGTTGACCAACCAGACAAGGCAACATCTGCCATTCATCGAGAATTGATCGGTCCGTCAGCTTACACGTCAATTTCTCTATTTGCTCTTCCGCCTAATCGTTGCCACACGATGTGACGGTATGCAGGGCCATCATCCCGATGACTTAGTTTTTGTCCAGCCATGCCCATCCCATTCTCTAATGTACCTCGGAGACTCGTCTCATCTAAGTTAAGTCAATCTCGGACGCCAATGCCTTGTTGTCGCCAACGGCCGCTAGCGTACGCCTCCCATGTGGCTCCTCGCCCCCTTCTTGTTCTCGAGGTCCCGTTTGTAGATATGATCGTCAGGCTTCAATTCGAACTTCAACACACCCTCTCTTGCCTTTGAGAATGCTAAATTTCGGCGAACTTGGCGGGTATTTCTAGTAGGAAAACTAGAGGAAGCACTGTAGCTGTGGGATATTCCCCCAAGTAACGCTACTTGGTTAGTTGGCGATGATCATGACACGGGAATAATATCACATTACAAGTCAACATTAACTCCAAACTTGAGCCGCCATCACCACTGTCAACATGGGAAACACAATGGTACTTCAACACAGCTGTTCATCTTTCTCAATTGATTGTCTTAATTCTTTTGTCGTCTCATGTTCCCTAAAGCATTGGACCACGCTATCTATGCTAAGTCGATCTCTACGAGAAAAAATAGAATAAAAGCAAACAGGAGGTATCTTGCAAGCAGTCCCAAACGGCCTACCACATAACCTTTGCCCCCTCCCCTTTCATTTGTCATGAATTGAATCGAAAAGTCCCTGTTCGTCCGCGCCTCGACACAAGCTGTCGTCCTCGTCGATGCTCCTCGCTCAAGTAAAAACAAAATATTCAAAAGTGCCCAACGGCACGGGTAAAACTTGTATGTGATCAAACACTTTTTGTGAGACCACTCGTGTAGCGTCTTCCCCCTTCTCTTTATGCACTCAACTCATTCCCTGGACTTTTGAATCCCGCCCTGTCCTCCTTTCCGTTCGAATGCGCACTTTCACCCTTGCGCCCCTTTCGTTTTGCTGGCATGTAGTATAAATGGATAAACTCAACCGCTGATATGGTTGGGAAATGGTATAAAAATGTCAGACAGGCAAAGTTGCCTTGTCCTGTCATGGCGAAATGCGTCCTATAGAAATGAAAAAAAGCTACTTCAGTCGCCCTAGTGAAAGATTCGATCCTTCAACGACGAAGCCGAAGAGGTCAGACTACTGCGTTTGCTGGCATCCTTCCCAGGTGTGAAAGAACTATTCTCTCCCTTCTGGCCCTCTTCCACTAAGTTCGTTGTGCTTTGCCGCTGTGGTTTCTTGAGAACACCCCTAGACTTATCGTTGGAATTGCTTGTCAAGGACGGTCGCTCGCTATTTGACTCGCTACTCCGGCGTTGCTTGACAAGTTTCCGAGGAAATCGTTTCTGAGAGGCAGAGCTGTCCGCAATAGAAGCTGAGTCTATAGAGCGGTCATCACTGGACATGCGACTGGGAGCAGGCATATTCGTGGAATGCGGTGAACTACCCCGAATTGCTAGTGGCGATGGTTCTCGTTGCTCTTTGCTGTACACAGGGCTGTCTTGGGCTTGCAGCGCGGTTACATCAACCGGTTGCTTGAACACAGCCTCTTCTTGCATGGGATCCAAGGATGCGTTGGATGATCCTCTTGTTCCCACAGTCGGCTTGACTACTGGGGAAGGCAGAGCAAAAGACGAGTTGGTTCTGATGGTAGGGTTCCCTGCCTGGGTATGCGGGCTGGGCGTTGATCCTTGAGGTACTGGAGAAGGTTCTGGCTTTGGCGGTGCAGGCTGTACGGAGTCAGTATATGATGGCTCACGAAAGATTGGCCTGCTTACTTCGACACTAAGATACGCGTCAAGTTTTTTCTTGAGTATCTCCGACCTGACGGGTTTGGCCAAGTAGTCGTTCATGCCAGCAGCCAAGCACTTCTCTCTGTCTCCTTGAATTGCTGAGGCTGTCATAGCAATCACGAGAATCGTGCGCACTGCATCCAGAGAGTCCTTCCTGATAAGCTTTGTCGCCTCATAACCATCGAGAACAGGCATCTGGACGTCCATTAAAACAACGTGGTATGGTCTACCCTCTTTGGCCTTTTGGCGAAGACCTTCAACGGCTTTGAGCCCATTGTCGTAAGCCTCGACGCCCTTGTACCCCAGCCTCTGCACATACTGAATGGCAATCTTCTGGTTAATTGGGTTGTCTTCAGCAACACAGATGCGAATCTCATCCTTGGGCACCTTGGACAAGTCCAAGTAAGGGTTTGGCGATTCAGCGCGCTCCACGGGCGAGTTGGCCGCGAAGTAGCGGTCGACGTTGGGTGTAGCTTTGGTCTGCACGTCTCCTGCAGCAACATCAGGCTTGGCCTTCTCGAATGTGACAGTAAACCAAGCTGTTGTGCCTACGGTCTCTTCACTCTCGAGTCGAATCTTGCCCTTCATCATCGTCTCGATGAGAGACTTGCAGATGCTGAGACCGAGACCACTTCCACCATACTTTCTCGCTGTGCTGGCATCAGCCTGGCTGAAGGGCTGGAACAGTTTGGCCAGCTGCTGAGGAGGAATGCCGATACCAGTGTCTCTAACCCAGAAAGTAAGAGTAGCATGCTCTTGTGTCTCCTTGTCAAGTCGAGCACCGATTGTAATTGAGCCATCTTCAGTGAATTTGAGACTGTTTCCAATAAGATTGCCCAGCACCTGATGGAGACGAATGGGGTCACCATATATCAACATCGGTGGTAAGTTGATGTTCTGTACAATCTTGACATTCTTCTTGGACGTCTTTTCGCGATTGCTGTAAGAGACAGCCCGAACAACTTCACGAACCATGTCTTCGGGGTTAAAAGCAATGATGTATAGTTTCATCTTGTCCGCTTCCATCTTGGAGAAGTCCAGAATATCGTTGATAACAGTCAAGAGCAGATCAGCCGAGACTCGAATAGAGTCGGCCATCTCAAGCTGGTCCTTGTTCAGTTCACTATCGCGGAGGAGCTCCGAGTTGCCGATAACGCCGTTGAGGGGTGTGCGAAGTTCGTGGGAGACATTAGCCAAGAAGATGGATTTGGCCTTGGCCGCTTCCTCCGCAAGCTTGACGTTTCGCTTGGCTTCTGCTTCTGCGTTCTTGGCCTTTGTCTCTGCCTCGAGTGCCTTGGCTAAAGCTCGCTTTTGCACGGCAACCATGGAGCGGTTTTCTGCCGAAATCTTTTCCACATTCTTCATTGCAAGCGCGTTCGAGTAACTGATACCAATCTGGTTGACGAGGAGTTGCAGTACAGTGACGTTACGGTCGGTGAAAGCACCTGGTTCACCCTCGAGGTAGAGGACACCCAGTAGTGGTTTGTTGCCATGGCAGATTGGGATAGCGATTATGCTCTTGCCAACAGGGTTCCTCTGAAGCCAGGAGTCGTTGACGTTTCCGAACCTTTCATCAGATACCAAGTCGGGGACAAAGACTGATTCCAGGAAACGTGTGGAATAGAGAACAACATTCTCAGCGATAAGTGAGGTTCCCGATAGGGGTAGACCTGGTATATGTGCCGAAGCACCCCTCTCGGGATCACCACTGGCTGCTACACACCAAGTGTCCATATCGTTCTCTTGAACAACGATGGCAGCTAGGGTAGCTGAGCCACCGCACGTTTGAAGAATGACGTCGCACATGGTCTTCAATAGCTCATCTACTTGAAGCACGGAGGAGATGACCTGAGAAGAGACAAGAATGGCATGCAGATCGATCATATCGAGAGCAGGCAGTCCCGCTCCGGGCTCAGCCTGGATGTTCATCGAACCCCGCCATGCTCCTATGCGCTCGCCCTTGTTAAGATCGGTCATGTTCATGGTGTTAGAAGGAATGTGTGTCAAATCCCCGCCATCCTCCGCCTCCACAGTTCGGTACTGCACTGATGCAGTGTCAGCAACGAAGTCGGTCTGCACGCCAGTGTCGGTAGTTCGTTGGTTTCTCGTAGGGCCGTGCAGCAATAGGCTGTGTTCCTCCTCAACGGCTTTTGCAACACCAACGGCACCCATTTGCCTGAACAATCCAACTGCTTCAAGAAGTGCTGCACGAGCGGAGCGACGCGCGCTTCGGCGAATGAACATACCAGCCATAAGGTAATTGCCGAGGGCTTCATCAAAGACCGAGTCATGCTCTGTAGCATGGTCCAAAGCACACTCATAGTTCTGGATGGCATTGCCATAGTTCCCGGAGAGCTCTTCAATCTGCGCCTGCAAGAACTTCATCCAGCTCAGGTAGTTGATGTCCGAGAGTGAGCACCACTCATCCATCATCTTGACATAACGGCGGAGCTCCTTGACAACCTCCTCGACCTGCAAGGAAAAGTTTTCATCTGGTGAGCAGGGAAGCTGGAGCTTTTGCAGTAGGTATCCGGCACGAGCTAGGCCGTAGAACAATAGTATCAACCTACTGTTGTGCGCAGACCAGAGCATACTGAGCTGATCAATGGCATGGCCGCCAATTTCCACAGCACGTTCGTAATGTCCATAGAGGAATAGGGGTATGATCTCGAAGCTCTCGTAAAAAGTGATGGATCGGTTACTTTTGCTGCCGCAACTGGCCAACCATTTCTTGTAGTTTTCCGCATTGTGCGTTTCATCGTTCATGACTTCAAGTGCATTCTTGGTGCGAGTCTTTCCCTGAAGAGCCCGACAGAGCTGCTTCACAGCAATGAGTACTGAGCCCCCTCTAGAGTCAGAATACCAGTTGGGGATCTCCTCGCAACCGTACTGACAGAATCCTTCGAGGTCTGCGCAATTCTCTCCGCCAAAGAACTTGAAGATTGCGGACACTCCGTAAGTCATGATAGTCGATATTCTATCGCCAGCAACTGAAGCATATTCGACGGCATCCTCCATTTGGGCAATAATCATGGGCATCGTCATATGGACGTGACCAACGCACATTGAGTACAGCATCAATCCGCGAGCAAGGAAGAAAGGATCTCGAGATTGGTAGAGAAGGTCCTGGGAAGTGTTGCTCAGATCCACTGCAAACTGTGCCATGTTGAAGCGGGATAGTGCGATCATCGCGAGGTAGAGGAATGCCATGCCAGACTGGGGATAAGCTCCTCTCTCAAGGTGCATCTCTACCATCATAAGACTAAGATGATAAAACTGCAAGCCATCACTCCACCAAGCAGCACTGATGGTTTCGGACAAGACAGCACCTATGGGTGCAACGCTGGGGTCTTGCGCCTGTTTGTAGTTGAGGAGTTCGCCATGACCCATAGTCTGAATCTGAATCGATAATCGTTCGAACTTCTCATCGCACTTTCGGAAACTTGGCTCATCGTCAACTGTAACCCCCAGCCCATTCAGGCAATCTTTGAGTGAAGCCAGAGCAGCAGCAGAATCGCCATCCTGTGCACATATCCTTGACTGCAAGACATATGCTGGTGCTTTATCGAATGGCGATTTCCCGTTGGCAAAGATAGTGTTGAGAATCTCGTTTGCTGCTTTGTAATTACCCATGTAGAGATAGCACTCGGCTGTTCTCAAGTACAGTTGCATGGTTTCGTCGTAAGACACATCTTCCCTGCCCTCCGTCCAAGGGTCGTCCTGCAACAGAGCAACGGCTGTCTTGTAATATTTCGCAGCTGTGGGCTTTGCACCACTCTCAGCAGCATCCTGAGCGCAACTTGACAACAACTTACGGTATTGTCGGCGATGGGGAATTCGTCTCTGGATGATGTCAACCGCTGCGCAGATATGTGACGCTATGCTGTCCAGCTGCTTGATTTCGCTGCCGTGGTATTTTTGAAGCGTTTGTACGATGATAAAGTGCATCTTACGCGAATTGCATTCTTGCAGATCAGCTGAAGCATGGATATATCGATCGTGGGCGAAACGGAATCGATCATCTGTCTCACTGGGCACTATTATGTATGCCTGAATGGCTGCTTGAAGGCCAGAGATAGCCTCTCCTTGCGAATAGGATTTGTGTGTGAACGTCGCACAGCACGCCCCTTTGTCATCGTCGTGGTAATCGAACTCGCCACTCATCAAACGACAGATGAGTTCGAATGAGAATGAGTTGCCGATGAGAGCAGCCCAAGCCAGCAAGGTCCGTGCTGCTGGAGGAAGCTCTGACAAACGATGGGTGATGAAAGCGGTATCCAGCGTATCGTAATCCTTCTCTCCTGCGAACTGCTCAAAAAGTCTGTCGAGGTCGTAGTGCCATTGACTATCCCTATAATCGTACCAGATGCACTTCTTCCGGTGGCAAGCACTCAGCATCTCCCTCATGTAGAATGGGTTACCCGCCGTTTTAGACTGCAACACTAGCGCAAGAGGAAGGACTTCTTCTTTCGGTCGACAAAGTGTCGTTGAGACGTATTGGACTATGTCATCTTCTGTCAAAGGCGAAAGGGTGATTCGAGTGACTTGAGGGGTGCCAGAGCGAGGGAATTCGTCGTTCTCAGGAAGATGAATCATACTTTGGATCCTGTCCCATGTAATCTCCTCCGTACGGTAGGTCATGATGATAACCATTTTCATCCGTGAAGCAATGATTTGAGAAATCAACTCCATAGACTCATCATCGGCAAAATGAAGATCATCCAAGCAGAAACATATGAACTTGTGTGCAGTGAAAACTCGGAGAACGTCCAAGAAGATATTCATCAATCGCATGGTCTTGGTTGATGTACCAGTGCGAAGGAAGTCTGAGGACGATTGCGAAGCGACGCTAGGATTCCTCGCGACTAGCTTGGGAGAGCCGCTAGGTGAAGACCCTCGGCGCTTCAGTCCTGACCTGACACTTCCTTTGTTGTTGGAGCTAAACTGCAGTGATGAAGAAATTGATCGACCAATTGTGGCTTCAGGAGGTCCGAGAAGAAACTCTGGAAGACCTAGCAGGCGGTGCAGCATTGGCCACACAGGACGAACAAATTGCTTGAGACCTTGGTGAAAAGGGGTCTCGGTGTTTCTCTCACCCCAGACTTGCTTGAACAAGGACGAAAGCAGCTTAAGCAGAGGTCCGAAAGCCGTTCTCCTGGCGGTGTCAAACTTGGCCGTAGCACAGTAACCTCGTCTCCTGGCATCGGCCAGAACACTCTGAACCAGGCAGCTCTTTCCAAGACCACCTGCACCTTCGATTGTAACAACCTCGCAGTGATCACGGCGGCGAAACTTGGCTGACCCTAGCTGTCTTGATAGACTGGATGCTGTCGACTCCACCATACTATGGCGGGTCTGAGAGTCGGGTCCAGAACTATCAACGAGACTGCGCGTTTCAACCGAGAGGGACTGGTGTCTCTCCCACGGCTTAGCGACTCGGGGAAGTGTGCCCGAAGGTGACGATGCGATCGTGTCGCCGGATATCGTTTGCGCGTCTGAATACAAGGGGTTGAAGCTGGTCTTTGGTATCTTGGTTTCGGAGGATGCGGTGTGGGTGAATGAGCCGCTTCGGTAGTTGGTGCCGTCTACAGAGCTTGCTCCTTCGCTAGAAATATCATCAAAGGTGGCGATATCATTTGACAAGGTTGAGCCGTCAGAGAACCGGTTGGTGTTTCCTTTGAGGTTCATGGCGTGGCTCTTTGCGACACGATCAATGACCTTGCTTAGTTCTGCTTGCTCCTGCTGGCGACCGATCATGATTGCAGGGAGCATAAAGAATGATGATACATCCTTTGTGCCAATTCTCCACTCCTTAAGTGCCAGCCAGTCTCCATCACCAAGAAACTCCTGCACCTTGGCCAAATCGTAACGAAGCCCGCTCGCCGAGTGGTACCGATCTGTGACACTCTTGGCCGTACATCGTTGTATGATCCTACCAATAACATCCGGAACATCAAGTCTCACGGTAGACACGTTGGGTATCCTCCGACCAAGAACGCCTTGCACGATATCGAGAGGGGTGTCGCCTTCAAACACGGGTCGTTGTGTCAGCAACGTCCAGAACAGAACGCCCAGGGAGTAGATGTCGGTACGGCTATCGGGCTCGGCGGGCATTCGACCTGTCTGCTCGGGACTTATATACAAGAGCTTGTTCCGTGCGCCAAGTTCTTTCGAGAGAGTTGACCATCCAGTACTTGTCAAACCATGTTCGAATGAGCGTACCCCAGATCCAAAAGACAAGACTTTGACCTGCCCTGTTTCGGCATTGAAGTGAAACGCATCGCCTCGAATTTCGCCGTGTATCATACCAAGATTATGGTGTAGAAGCTCCAAACATTGTGCCGCGCCTATAGCAAAGTCGAGGAAGTATTGTAGAGAGATCGGGTCGTGCAACTCGGGTTCATTCTTTCGTATCGAAGTAAAGGTCTCCCCATGGGTGCGAGCTCTGTAGAAAGCTGGGCCCATATCAAGCACCTCCAGCAGATAGTTGGGCCCTGGATGCTGATATATAGCAACGACAACTGGTGCGCGGTCACCAGGAAGGGGATTTAGTCTAATTAAGTCTAGAGGCTTCACGATATGTTGTCCTGTCGGATCCGAATTGGCGATTAGGCTTCTGGCAATATGAAAAGCCCGTTCTTCTCGTAAAGCATGATAAGATAGCCGAGCAACGACTTTCTCTTCGACATAAGGGGCATCATTTGGGTTGTTTGATGATGATGAGGCTGGAGGTGTAATTGCCTGGGTATCGTAACCATCACTATTTGATATTGAGTGGTACGGCTCTGACGGAGACGGCCGGCCAGACTGCAGCCTCAATGCTGATCCTGGGCTTGAAGCATTGTGAGAGCTCGAAGGCGAAGGCACCGACGAGACAAAACGGGTACCAACAACATGCCTAAACTTAGTCAGAGATAGAGTCTTGACCAGGCCCACGAGCAAGTCTCGTAGACCATGGTGGGGTCATTTACCAATAGTCATAAGAAGAATGGAAGGGTAGCTGGTTTTCGTCCCAAGTATATCCGGCTATCTGACGCAGTCGCTCGTAAATTCGAGGGGGAGGATCGAGAAGGTCGTCGGTAACGAGAGAAGCACCGTCCATGATGGTGCGCGAACTTGGGCGCGCCTCGAGGGCGAAACAATCGGTGCCGGTAGCAGAGCGGGAAGACCACGAGAAGCGAGCGTTGGTATTCAATCAAAGTCTGAGGCACATGAAAGTGAAGCGCCCATCATCGGAGATATATCGGCCGGGAGTTTTTTTTTGAATTGGACGGATCGCAAGCTAAAGAACGGAGAATTCGGTATCAAAGGCGAAAGAGAGTCGGGCGCAAGCGGAAACGCAGCAGAGCGAAACAGACGATGAGTTGAATATTTGGATTGGTGATCTTGTATGATCTACGTCTGGAAGGCCGAGCGTCGGTGGAACTCTACAGTGCTGATGACCCTGTCTATGACGGTAGAGGCTCGCAATGGATAATAATACGTTGACGGCAGATCCGGTCAGCGTCTGGGGAATAACTGTAGGGCCCAGAGAGCTGTTGATCCCGCGAGGCAAGGCTAAGGTTAAGGGTAAGGCTTGGGGTGGAAGGAAAGGATGAGATGAGGACGAATCGAATGATAGAACAACTTTGTGTTAGTTAGTGTGTGGTGGTTACAGGACCGTACCGTAGTGTACCGTGACCGCCGAGCACAGGTACGCAGCTGGAGACGCAGAGGTGGGCGACTCTGGGCTTTGGAGTAAGGTAGGTTTGCTTAATTAGGTCTAGATTTGGGATGCAGGACTGTCTATGGGTGGACTTTCGGTGGATTCCCGCCCCTCCCCAGAAGGAAGAGACTTGGAAGTAATGTTTTGTTATTACCGACGGGTGCTTCTGTTTCCTCGAGCCTTGGTATGCTAGAGGAGGGTCTAATGTTAGTTGGCCCTTTAGAGGCTGCAGTCAAACTAAACTACACTCTCAAGTCAATTGCAAACTTCTACTAAACTGTCAACCTCGTGTTGCTTATCAACTCGACGGAATTGGTTGCCATGTTTTTTTTGTGTGTGTCAAAGATACAGGGTCCAAGTCTTGTTCACAGGCTGGTCCCGTCTTGAATGGGTAGTGGATGACGGAATAGCAAGGGTGGTGTCCCGGTTTGACAGTTGGGCCTGTAGTGGATAGAGGCAGACTCAGACTCAAGTCAGACTCTCACAGAGTAACCATGAGCAGAACACGTTGTTCTCTCGCTTCAGTTCAGGGTATTCAGTGTCGTATTGCTTCTCACCCTGCATCTTCAGCTTCTATTGGACACCATCTCAGGCATAATTTGACCCCGTTTCAAAAGAAAACAAAAACACCAGAGTCATGCAATGCCCTTCTCCACCACCATCGTGAACAACCTCAACTTTACTCTGCCGTATATACCTCAGAGTAGCCCCATAAGAAACTTACTTGACCTTTCCAACCGAAACTTTACATCATTTTCCTCGCATCCCCTTGGGCATCGATGGATAATTACCCTCTCAGGTTAAGGATGCCCCGGCCAGACATCCGTAGATATCTTATCTCTTAATTACCACCCATCCCTTTTCCTTTGGCCAAAGCTCAAAGCTAAAGAAAAATCTTTCATCTAGCTTTATAAACTACATTCTGCCAAGATTGAAGAAACCAACATTCCTTATTATAGCGCATCCATCTCAATGAGTTGTACTACCCGTGACCTCCTGCAGACCCTCATTGCGCAGGAGCCCAAAAGGTGGGATTGACAAATTTCGGCTTGTGCTGCGAGATGGACCCTTGTGGCGCCGTTTATGGGGCACTTACCAAGCGCTTGCTTTATTGACTTTTCCGTTTACTTAGGTTGGCGTTGCTGTTTTGACGATCCATCCCATGCAGTAGCGTATTCTGACCATCCATTCCTGTGATGGAAGTGTGAGATTATTGTAATCTGCAGATTCCCCTATGTTTGTTGTTGTGATAATCGAGTTCGAACCTATTAACAAGTCTTCCACTTCAGCCCCTTGACTGCACTACGTCGACGATGATGTAAGTGGCAGGGAATTAATTAGATGTCACTGAAACATTCAGCTCTTAGCCGCCAATGATTTTGAAACACCATCGCAGCTGAATGCCATTCATCACGATGATATCAGAATAACAGGATATCAATCCATTACGGAAAACGGCGAGCGAAAATTGAAAACACGAACAGATTGTATGCTCTATTGTATGTTGTATACTATTATGTATCTCGGACAATCCATTCATTGGTCTAACCCTAGAGCAAGAATTCCAGATCTATCCTCTATCATATCATGCCCCGCTTCGCCAGCGGAAACCTATATCCATCCGTCCAGCTGACTGGGAACCCTCACCAGCCGCGTTCTTTGTCTTAATTCCCGTCATCAATCCTAAAAATCCGGACTCGTCATTTCTCGAGGCGCTAACTCGCTTCTCACAATGTTTTCTTGTACACATATCTCTTGAAATATCAAACAACGTGCCCAATGCTAGATTGCTCACGCCATACCTTCAACTCCGACTCCAATGCAATGGGTATTTACTGGGCCTTGGAGTGGCTGGGGATCCCGTTGGTCTGGGGGGTGCTGAAGACGAAGTTCTGAGTGAGACGGCGCTCGGTGTTCTGGCGGGAGTTGACAAAGTCGGGGTAGTTGAGGGTCAGCTCGACAGCACCACTGTGGATGGCATCAACAGCCTCGACACCGAGCATGAAGGAGTGGTCCTGGTTACCGACCTCGTATCGCCAGCTGCCGAAGCGGCCACGAGAGAGGATGTCCATGGACTCGAGCTTAGGGAGGACCTGCTTGAGGATACCCTCACGCTCAAGAGTGGGAGTGGGGTAACCGTGGTCGAAAGCACGGTGGTAGGTGGAGACGATCTCGTCCTCGGGCTTGATCATCTCGGTGTTGATGAGACCCTGGATGCTGTCCTTGAGGAGGTTCTCAACATCGACAGGTTTCATGGTGGACTGAGAAACCTCAAGCATGATGGACCAGTAAGGACCCTCCTTAGCCTCGGAAGAGGAAGCCTTCTCACCGTTGGCAAGGTAGAGAGTGGGGAGCTTGACGTCCTTCTGAGGCTGGTTGTAGGGAGAGTAGTTGGAGAAGATGGTGGCACGGTAGAAGGGGCAGTTGTCCTCAGGGAAGTACAACCAGCACTTATCACCGATGCGCTCAGGGCGCTCACCTCGGATACCGACACCAATGACGTGGGTGGTAGAGTAGTAGAGCTGCTTGGTGAGGCTCATGAGCTCCTGGTTGCCGAGCTTCTCAGCGAGGTGGTCAACGGCCATAGTGTTGACGAGCTTGTTGTAACCAATTGTGCTACCGTCGGCGAAGTAGGCAATCTTCTTCTCGGCATCGATCTTGGTAACCTCACCCTGCTTGCCGAATCGCTTCTTCTCCTTAGGGATGGTCTCAGCGACAGCAATCCAGATACCACCGGTACCATCACGGGCGGGGAATCGGAAGGTAGCGTTGGGGCCCCAGTTACCGGCAACCTTGTTGAGGATAACGTTCTTGGTGACAAGCTTAGCGTCGGGGGCGGCGACACGCTCACCGAGCCACTGGCATTGCATCTGCGAGTTATTAGTACACCGCCTTCACCGTCTTTCGCATATCGTTTGTTATCATACCTTCTTGGTGGGAACGGCCCAGACCTTGTAGTTGTAAGGTCGCATGAAAATGTTGGCAATACCCTCACCCATCATGCGAACGATCCACTCGTCGAAGTCCTTGGGCTTGGTGTTGGCAACACGGCACTCGAGAGCAGAGTCAATGATACCCTCGATACAGTCGACCTGGTCCTCCTTGGGGAGCATGGAGATGTTGTTCTGGAAGGGGTAGGGGACCCAGAGGCCCTTGTAGCGAACGTAGGAGATACGCTGGTGGGTGTACCAGTCATCATCCTTAGGGAGAGCCTCGTCGATGCAGTCGTCGAAGTACTTGTAGTGAGAGAAGATAACGTGGCCACCGACATCATAGAGCTGAAGAACCGCAGGTTAGCAACAAGTTTTTCCGTCGAGGTTGGGCGGCGGTAACTTACGAAACCCTCAGGAGTGGTGTCGGTACCAGCAAGACCACCGGCCTTGTTGGAGGAGTCGACAATCAGCCATGAAGGGCCGTTCTGTAAACATCGTCAGTCGAGATTCTTGCCTCATGTTGGAGGTGGCGGTGAGTGCATACAATGTGGTTGAGACGCTTGGCAGCACCGAGACCAGTAGGTCCCATGCCAATAACGAGGACATCGACGTTACTGGTAAAGAGTAAAAGTCAGTAAACTCTGTTGTACGATAGGAAAGCATATCGCAGCAAGAATTGCTATTGCTCAGTCGCATCAACGGGCGGAGGATTAACTCACGTATCGGCCATGGTGGGGGTGGTATTAGATGAAGTTGAAGTGGATAAGTAGAAGAGCGCAGGGGGAAGAGAAACGGGCAGACGCTGACAACAATGGAGCGACTGGAAAGAGAAGAAGCTGTATAGAACAATGAGAAGACAGCGAGAAGAACAAAGCCCCGTGGTAGCTGTAGATATTGACCGCGATGGATTGCAGAAGTGAGGTGGCTTCAGGAGAGCGGGTGGCAGAAAAGGGGACAAGACGGTAAGGTAACTTAACGGATGGCGGGGCTAAAATTATTTTGGAGCCCCTAAGCTCATGGAGAGGGGACCCGACTGGGGCCTTGGATCCACCCACCCGACCCCTGGACTGCGGCGGGCAGGCGAACGTGGGTGGTGGGCTGTAGGCTGTAGGTTGTAGGTTGGTTGTATTCTAACATGGGATTGGATGATCCTACCTTGATGTGATGGATTTGGAGGATGATCATGGTCAATATTGTGATACAATAGGGACTTTTATTTGAAGATAGGAGATTTTCAGCTTTCAAAGAACCGAATATCATCTCCATTACCACAGGCCGGATATTTGTCGACTCGTAGTCCTAGTTGGATATGCTACTCGAGTCAATCTCAGCATTTCCTTACCCTAAGGTTCCCGAAGGTTTCAACCATAGCCCAGAACAAGACGGCGAAGACACCAAAACAAGGTAACGTTCTATGTTAGTGTCGATGTCTGTCAGAATTGTTCGATTCATCAACTATAGTACTCTGTATGATACCCTAGTCAACTCCAATAGTTTATTGCATGAAATCCTCCTCTCAACACGCTACCTGCATATATGTGTAACGGACACTGTGCCATGGATGGAGAATATTAGCTTATTTAATTAGTACCGCAGCTGTTGAGTGGCTCCCGTCGTCTTGTCTTCCGCCAAGAAGCCATCAAGACCAGAAGCCTTCCGGAACTTTGGAGACATGAGGCTGATCTCTTGTCAATCTGATACGTGTCCAATATACTTGAAACCTAGCCATGCGAACGCTCAAGATATTGGTAACATCGCAGCCTCAAAGAACATCTGGTTGTTTGCAAAGTTAATGTGGTTGACTCCCAGCCTCTCGCATACGTAACAGCCTCAATTCAGATGTCTATCGATGCATGAGGTCCCACACAGAGCAAAGCTGTAATTTCCTAAGATGAGGTGCAATTCTACCTGCCATGGCAGATAAGATAAGAGTTGTAGTGAAGGTGTCTTTAACTGGACGATGAAGCAAAACTCCTCGTCAGCCTTCTCGCTCAACCAATCCGAGTGAGGCGCACGACTTTGACCTCAATCTCTTCCCGCCTGTCACCAAATTAATTAAATACGCCACAACTCGATGCTTCTATCCGGGTCTGGTCTGGACTTGGACTCGTGTATCCATAGTGCACTGTATCATCCTCGTTTGAGATCTGGGCTGATGCTCGTTACATAGGTAGACAGCAAACAATCTCGTGTTCCAGAATTCCCGCCTCTCGTGCGCTCCGAGTCTGTTGAAACGTTCTATCAGGCAAATTCCATATTGGCCACTTGCTGCGGATTGTCAGCCTTAGCTCGGGGACCTGACTGACAATCAAGACAATCTCTCAATAATTACACGTTAGTTCCTAGGCGGAAAATGCAATGTCAGGGGTTGAACAGCAAGATGGATGGGTGGAGAAAGACTAGAAGATGTCGAGGGATACTGCATCCGCACAGTGCAGGAACTGGAAGTCAGCTTTATCTTGATAAGATATGGGACGCTATTGACGGTCCAAATGTCCAATAATAGATGAAGCAATTCTTTTGCCCGAGTGTCAACCAAAATGTCAAAGCTATCAAACACCACACAGACTGGAGCGGTCAAAGACTAACTCTTCGCAATTGACACTAATACCAAAGTAATGTCGCAATGTAACAAGCTTCGCCTGTCCCTTCTGTCTTTGGATCTCTTCTCCGTAAACAAGCGATGATCGCGGCTATTGTTCCCACAGCATCGGCTCATGGCATCCACCTTGAAACCACCACTATCAAGATATCTGCAGCCGCGAGATGAGGGCCACGCATAAGGCTTCGTAACCCTCAACCAACAGACGTCACTAGACCCAGGTATAGCACAGGATTAACTGGTGGTTTCGCAAGGCTCTGTCTCCACTGGACACGGGTATTTTCGAATCCTCTAACAGCATTCATACGTGCGTACTCTGAAACGAGGAAGCAGATCAACAACGAGATCGTCCAGGCGCTAAGTTTTATCACTTCCTGAAAGGTAGGTGGCTTACAAGGCGATACATCGGATACAAGGCTTGAATTTCGCTCGCGTGGGAACTCTAGCCTTGGTTCCTTGGCTTGTCATGGCATGGATGTCACTGCCGACAACGTTGCTTGTTAGCACCAAAGCCGCTACTGTCAAGGGATAACCATGCAAAAGGGGCCCGGGACGTGTTTGTTTCAGGAGGAATTCAATACAATTATGTATACGTACCCGGCAAACAGGAATATAGAGTTTTGCATCCACTGAAAGATGTCCTCTCCTATAGTAACGCAAGGGGAATGTCCTCCCCTTTTATGTGCAAGTACCGGTACTTGTTGCCGGTTCGGATGGGAGTATCGAGATGCAGAGATGCTCTGACGATCTCACGGTGCCCGACTCGGTTCTCTGCATCGTGTTTCTATTGTCCACCAACAGCAGATAGATGGGTCTTGAAGCCGTTGGCGAATGCTTAACTGAAAGCCAAGTCTCGGGAAAGCTGGGTCAAGTCACAAGGAAGACGACGAAGAAACATGGAGTTTTTTGGAATCTCTCGCTTCGGATCTACAATATGTGGGCAATAAGCTGATAGGATTCTAATCACTTTCCGATGCCAAGCAGGATCTACCGATTAACTTACTGGAGACCATCCCATGTCACGATCGCAATAGGAGCATAGATGAAGACAAGCTTTCTATCAAACGCGACACCGTTTTTATGTGCTACTTGGCTCGTTCTCTTCACTTACCTGGACCATGTTTGGTGAATGATTGGCTTCCATAGAAATCCTAGGTTAGCTTGAGGTTCCCTGAGTTGACACTTGGCTTTGACAGGCTTCGCCCTTTTGCTAATGTCTAGATCAAGAATGTGCCGCCGTATGTCTTCCACTAAGACGGACATTGAGAGAAATGATACTACAAGCAGGTATGTCAAGGCTGAGTTCAATATATGGTATTTCACTGAGACCAGAAATCACTTATGGTGGGAATGCTTGACTTGAACCTAGCAGTTGAAGAGGCATTTGTAGAAGCTTTAGCTAAGAACTGTATCAACGAAGAATTCCAAGGAGCTGTATTCAAGCCACAGTTTTCTGGTTTTGCTTATGTTTGCTTTTCTCTAGCTGCAACTTAGATATGCTCCAATTGTAGCAAGAGCTGAAAACGTCCATTATTGACATGGCTTCGGCAGTTGAAGGTTTATCGAAGTTGTGGCGGGGTGAGATCTTTGAGGGAGTTTAAGAAGTTGCATGTATGTATGTACTTGGTTGAAGATAGACCACAGAGGTAATCAACGTTTTAGTTTACTAAAAGATGCTTGATCTTAAATAATTTATCCAATGCAAAGTGGCAGACTCTACTATCTTCACATGGTGTTCAGCACCCATTACTGTAACCATCCATTCCTCCCTTTAGCTTCAAGCCAAAGACGTCATCATGGAAAAAGATTGAAGGACAACCGGCACAGTGCAAGAACTAAATGCTTATCTGACATGCAACTAACCAAAGGGTGATCTATCAACGTGGGTAGAATGATTCGCCAGCTGAGCCCCTCTAGCCGCACTCAAGTGACAGAGAGCAGTGCCCCTGAGCAGACTCTGTGTAAAAGTATCAGCCAGTTTCTGTCGCAGCTACAGTATAGCCTGTACACAGCAGTCAGTACCTTGCAGTTGCAATCCCCCTGTACACGCGTCAAAGCAAGCTTCATGTGGTACACGGCCCGGGGTACCTGTACATGTTCTGTAGGTACCTAGGTAGGTACTAACGGATACATCCACTTTTTGCTCGTGTTGAGAGAAACTGGCTGATCGGTTCCTTTTAGTGCTAGTCAGGTCACTGACTACTACACTCTCGTCCACTAAGATTCGTTAAAATGCCAATTTCAGAAGGGAACCTGAAAAAAACCCTTACATTTTTTTTTTTAATTGCCGCGCCTCACCCTGGGCTGGCTTCCGTCCACCAAAATAACAGCAAACCCACCCCCCCTGGATTCAAGATCCATCCCATTCAACTGCATTGGCCTTGGCCTTTCGAGATCTAGTCAACGTTCCCATTAGCTATTCCCCTTTTACTGTACTTTACGTACCAGCCAACCAACTGAAAGTACTGTACTGTACTGGAGGTCTCATCATCTAAACTTAACCCTCTCCCTCTTCCAAATCTCATTTCTTTTTTCCCTTTTCCTCTCTCTTTCTTTTCTAGAACCAGGGACGACTTCTTGTTATCTTGTCTTGCTTCTCTTCAGTCCTTCTCTAGCCTTACGAACTTACTACATCCTTACTATTTTATCCCTTGCCACGCTACTACATTACAGTAGTCCAGCTTTTTCTCGCCTTTTTCTCTTCTTTGAGACCTTGTCTCGTCTGGGCCCCGCCAAATTGCATATCAAGCACCCCTCGCCTTTCCCGATTCTATTCCATTACAGGACTCGGCTGTCCGTCCGCTCGTTTGCGCGTCCCCCCTAAAATCTGTCTTCAAGGGGTCTCTTATCTACAACTTCTCGCCGACAGCCTCAGCCATTGGAAACTTCCAACCACCAAACCTTTCCAAAAACACCACCAAATAAATAATTAATCAAAATGTCGGCCGACGAGAAGATTCGCGTCTCTGGAGAGACGCCTCGTGCGACTACTCCTGTTCTTCCTACGGTTAATCCCGGTCTCGAGAAGTCAAAGCCCGCTGGCGCTGGCATTCACCCTACTTTCTACGTTATGTCAGTTTATCCTCGAATTGGCTTTTGCGGTGCGCCTGTTGCTAACAGTATTTGCAGTGCTTGGATCGGTTTCTCTTCATCCGTCATTCTGTTCAACAAATGGCTCCTCGATACCCTCAACTTCCGTGCGTTCTCTCCTCGATCCCGTCACTCGATTTGCGGCTCCCTTACTGACTTTGGCTACTTTCAGGCTACCCCGTCATTCTCACGACTTACCACTTGACCTTCTCGACCGTTGTCACCCAGATTATGGCACGATGGACCCCCTACCTTGACGGCCGCAAGACTGTCAAGATGACCGCTCGCGTTTACATCCGTGCCGTCGTTCCTATTGGTATCTTCTTCAGCTTGAGTTTGATTTGCGGAAACTTGACGTATCTCTACCTGTCGGTCGCTTTCATCCAGATGCTCAAGGCTACCACTCCCGTCGCTGTCCTCATCTCTGGCTGGATCCTAGGTGTTTCTGCTCCCAACCTGAAGCAGTTCCTCAATGTCTCAGCCATTGTCGTCGGTGTCATCATTGCGTCCATGGGCGAAATCCACTTTGTGACCGTTGGTGTGCTGTTCCAGATGGGCGGTATCATTTTCGAGGCTCTCCGACTCACCATGGTCCAGCGCCTGCTGAGCTCTGCCGACTACAAGATGGATCCCCTGGTCTCTCTTTACTACTTTGCTCCCATCTGCGCTGTCATGAACGGTGTTGTTGCCCTCATCTGGGAGATCCCCAACTGCTCCATGGCCGAGGTCTACCACGTTGGTCTGTTCACTTTCTTCCTGAACGGTCTCTGCGCTTTCATGCTCAACGTCTCCGTTGTCTTCCTTGTAAGTTTTTCTGGACAAGAACTGCCAGTAACTCAACTAACATCCCTTTCAGATTGGCAAGACTTCCGCTGTCGTCCTCACCCTCTGCGGTGTTCTTAAGGATATCCTCCTGGTTGGTGCTTCCATGATGATCTGGGGCACCCAGGTCACTCCTCTCCAGTTCTTCGGTTACTCCATTGCTCTCGGTGGCATGGTCTACTACAAGCTCGGATATGAGCAGATCAAGGGCCACATCGCTGATGCCAACCGACAATGGGCCGACTTCGGTGCTCGCAAGCCCGTCCTCCGCAAGGTCACTATCCTTGTTGCTACCGCTTTCCTCATCTTCACCTTCTTCGGTGGTCTTGCTCCCAGCTACTCCTCTGAGGTCGACCCCACCAAATTAGCCAACGAGGTGTCTAACCGCTTCGGCATTAACGATGCCCAGCACGTTTAGAGCTCTGTGATATACGGTACCCATGGGTTACAAGACCTGACGTTTACTTTACGGGGCGAACGGCGATCTAAGGAACCTTTTTTTTATATCCATTATTTCCTTATGTATTACGCCAACCGAGTTTTGAACTTGGTTTTGATGCGCCCACGGTCGGGTTGACTAGGCGCGCTTTTTTCTGCGGATTGGAGACTTTTTGATATATTCTGTTTGTGAGGATGGGCGGGTGGTATTATGAAAGTGTAAAGCCATAGAGCTGGGCGCAGAGCGCGAGGTAGCGGTCGCATGCATGAACCGCATCACGAATGGTCTAATTGATGTGTAACTCTAGACGGCGTTTGGCCATAGACATGTAGAAACGAAACGGTTAACAAAGAAAACCTATCATAACAAAAGTTCACTATTTTCAACATCTTTGCCCTTCCCCATTCGCCTTTAATGTTGTGCACAAAGTGGATGTTACGTTTTGACGGTAATTCATTTTTGGATTCATTGCCTCGTAGACGTTCAACCGTCAAGAAGAGTCCTCAAGGTCTATTCAACAACTCATCGATGACACCAATTCATGAAAATCCACCGGTGGTATCCTTCGGTCGGGACAACACGTCCGTCCGATCCGCGTTGTATATTGACGCTACAATCACGCGGCAAAGTAGAGATCTGATCTTGTTTAAGAAACTTCATATTGAGCCCATAAAAACCGGGGTTCCTTAATGCCATCGATGCTCTTTACATCCCGCCAACTCCCTAACCGTGATGGAGAAACGATTGCTTTTTTAAAACTCTGTGGGCAATGGTTAGCTCTTGTCACGCAGACAAAATTTGTGTGCACCAGCACTCGGCAGACCAGTGACGATGCACAGCTCTACCAAAGTGGTAATGTCACAGGGACGGTATAACATACTGAGAGGGGTGAAGAACCATCGGTTCTTTCCGCTGGTGTATCGCTCCTCAAGGACCTTCTTGACAGTCTTCTTGGCGTCCTCGCGTTGGGAAACCTCCTTGAAGGTGTCGTTGGAGACAGCACCCTTAAGACCCTCGAGCTCGAGAGTGTAACGAGTGGGCATCAAGTGGTTGTAGTTGATGACCTTGATGAAGGGCTTGATCTTGTTTCGCTTCTCCTGGCGGGTCTTGGACATGCGGCGGGTGATCTTGGAGGGGTATCGCTCAATGCCGGCAACCAGGGCGTGGCCGAAAGGGTGAGGCTTGTTGCCGTTGTCAACGGGCTGGATGATGACAACCTGTGAAGCGAAATCGAGTCAGCAATCAATGTTTCCTCTTGACGAAAACGAAATATAAAATCGTGTCCCAGCATATCGGTCTTCCTTGGTTCTGCGCCTCGAGATAGTCGTCGGTATACATGACATAAAACACCAAGCCGTGTTCTTGTTCATCTCTCCACTCGCTCCCAATTCCATCTTGATCGAACGGCGCAGAACTCGGGAAATGCAATGGCAGTACGATATTGTCGCAGGCTTCGTACCTTCTTTCCGGCGTATCTGCCGCGGGTGATGATGGCGACTCGGCCGACCTTGAGGAACTTCATCTTGTCCGGCGGTGTGTTGTCTGCTGGTTAGTGAGGTTGCGAGGAAGATGTCAAGCAAGCAAGCAAAAGAAGGAGATTTAGAATATTTTCGGTGATTGTGCGGGCTGGTGGGGAAAGTGCGGTCTAGTCACATGACAAAAAAGGTACCGACCTCTTTCTGTTTTCATTTGAGGGCTGTCGGGGCAGGTCCGTGCATTCCATTTTGACGGGTTATCCTCGCTTACCTAATACAAACTCTAGCTTCCCAGCATTCGTTGTTTGGTGATGAGAAAGTGAGCCATACGGATATCTCATCTGAATTGTTTCCATATACTGAAGCCTTCATAATCAATTTGCATCCACAATGCCTGTACCAACATATATCATCTCCCGCGTTGCGGACCCGATTTTCGGGGTCCTGATTGGGCTCTCAGCTGCTGCTACGAGAATCAACCGTGAGGAGAAGGATAAAGGCCGAACAACTCAAGAGACTCTTGCAGCTGCGCGACGGTAATACTATACTTTATTGTCTGGCTTGAACACATGCTGATTCTATATATAGACGATTAGGACTCGCTTTCGGGTCATCTTAATTTGAACCAACTTGCCCCCAGTCTCAGAGCTATCGTTTCATTCACCATTTATCTGTACAACATGGTGTCATTCCCTTAAATATTTGGGATATCAATTCTTATTCTATATATTCATTTTAATCGCCGAATGATGGACCATATTCCTTCTTCATTGCCTCTCGCACGATTTGCCCACAAAGCTTTGCTGTTGGGTTGACACTGACAGCCAAGCCCTTTGCAATAGGGTTGCCATATCTTCCTCCAAATGCAAGGTTCCGAGACGCAGCCTCTTCAAAGTCCAGTCTTTCCCATTTCGACTCATCAAGAGTCTCATCAATATCCAACGACCGAGTTGGCAATAATCTGGCTGTCTTGAGATATAGAGCAGCTCTTTGGGTGTGGGCCATGGAGAGAGTACGTGCGACCTGTGGAGAAATAGGTGTTGTTGGTGATGGCGGGGAAAGCAGGGTAATTGAGACTTTCATATCCCCCAAAGCTGTAGTAGCAGCTTTTCTTCTTTCAATTGGGTCGGGTTTCTCAATGAGAGGCATGGATGTATCTTTGCTGTCGGCCAACAACATGGCATCTCCATACAATCGCCTCAGAATCTGAACACGGTTGTTCCTGGCACTGGCGTAGTCGGGATGTTCAGAGATCATATCCTCGACAGCTGAAAGACTTTGCTGATAGCCTTTGACAGCAACATCTTTGCCTTCTTCAGCCGAGAGACTTTTCAGTTGGGCTTCGAGGCTCTGAATAGAACGAATGATCTCACGTTCTTTCGCGACTACCCGCTCGTACACACTAGCATCTGTGATGTTAGGGTCGCGGGGTAGTGAAGAGTCGAGGACAATGCCGGCATCTGGATTCGACTCAGGGTCCTTGATCTTCTCAAGGATATTGATATCGTGTTTGCTCAAGCACACGGAAGTCATCCTGGAAGTTGTCGATTGATTTCGTTGGATAATATAATGAAAGAATTGATGAGTAGTCTTCAGCTGAGATATTCTTTTTTGATACTCGGCGACGACGATATAAACAATCGAAACTATACTCAACAAACTTCAATTCGGGACTCTTCGGAAACTTGTTGTGACGTGATGAAACAACGGCGACGGCGGTTGAAGAGGCTGGCAGGCGTTCTAAATATCATTTCTGATATTGGGTTTACTGTAAGCCGACCTGCCATAACTGGCGGCTCGGCTTTAGCGGGAAGCGCTCAACATCACGCAGCTAACGTTCACATCACCGCTTATGGATATGCCAAATGCAAGGATGGATGCTTCGGCCGATTTGACGCTGACAGTTCCGCATTCATTCATAGGATATGCCGCCAGGCTGTGGTCGTTAAGCCGTGTTGATGTCTATGGCAGCAGTCGGCCCAACTCGGCTTGGGGCGGTTGGCGCCGCAGCGGGACCCTGGACGGGGAAGTTCCGCAGTGATAACCTCACAACCCTCAACAACTATCTTCGGCACAACCGCCCATTGAGATCGATCAATTGGGGTATCTTCGCTCGTCGATGATATCAGTCAGACCGCTGTCTGACGCGGAAGCCCCGCGCGTGACCCTTGGCCCTGCCATGACGGGCATGGCTTTGCTTTCTTACGCCGCGATTACCATTGGTTCTACGTGTTAATGATACCGAAGAACCAACGAGGATGTTTCCGATGGATCTGGCAGGTATTGAGCTATCTCCTGCTCATCCTGGAAGGTGTCTTGGGCCGTACAATGCCTTCTCGAGGCGGAGGTGTTCCGTCAAATATGACAAAGAATAATGCAAATACCTGTTGCTTCAAAGGTTAAGCCGGACTGGAATCAAGATCAGGATTTCTTACATATACGCTTGGTCTCCCCCATCTTGTTCGTAGTTATCAATTCATCACAATTACGAATCAATCTTTACAGCTTCTCGAAGTCGCCACAAACAAACATTTCAACTTCAAGCCTCAATCAAACGGTTATCCTACTATCTTGATATCAAAGACTCACTCATCGAACCGTCTGTGTGTCAATGTCCCCTTCTGCCATCAGCAACTCGCCTCTTCAGCAGGCCGTCCAGCCTACTACCGTTCCTGCTGCTTCGTCCCTCGATCAAGGAGACGACACCTTTGCGGTTCAGCCGCCCCCTAACTTCACCGGATATGATCACGTAACCTGGTGGGTTGGTAACGCCAAGCAGGCTGCCTCCTATTACACCACTCTCTTTGGCTTCAAGCCCATCGCCTATAGGGGTCTCGAGACTGGAAGCCGATACTTTGCCTCATATGTAGTTGAGAACAACGATGTCCGCTTCGTCTTCACCTCACCTCTGCGATCTGAAGCTCACCTCCCCGACGATGAACCCATCTCCAAGGCGGACCGAAAGCTCCTGAAGGAGATCTATGCTCACCTCGAACGTCATGGCGACGCCGTAAAGGATGTCGCCTTTGAGGTTGAGAACGTCGCAGGAGTATACCACAAGGCTGTCCAGGAGGGCGCCGTTGCTGTCCAAGACCCCAAGGTCGACAAGGACAAGGAGCACGGCTCCGTCACTACAGCTGCCATCTGCACATATGGTGACACCACTCACACTCTCATCTCTCGAGAGAACTACACCGGACCTTTCCTCCCCGGTTACCGTGCTTGGAAGAAGCACACTGCTACTGTGTCTCTTCCCGAAGTTCCCCTGGCCCGCATCGACCACTGCGTCGGTAACCAGTCTTGGAACGAGATGGACTCTGCCTGTGCCTTCTATGAGCAGTGCCTTGACTTCCACCGCTTCTGGTCGGTGGATGACTCTCAGATCTGCACTGAGTTCTCAGCTTTGAGCTCCGTTGTAATGGCTTCTCCCAACAATGTTGTCAAGATGCCCATCAACGAGCCTGCTATGGGCAAGAAGAAGTCCCAGATTGAGGAGTATGTCATCTTCAACTCTGGTCCTGGTGTCCAGCACATCGCCCTCCGTACGCCTGATATCATCACTGCCGTCACAGCCCTCCGCGCTCGCGGCGTTGAGTTCATCGACGTCCCCTCTACATATTACACCAACATGCGCCACCGTCTCAAGACTGAGAAGCGCAACTGGGAGCTCAAGGAAGAGTTCGAGACTCTTGAGCGTCTCAACATCCTGATCGACTACGATGAGGGTGGCTACCTGCTACAACTCTTCACCAAGCCCCTCATGGACCGACCCACGGTCTTCATTGAGATCATCCAGCGCGAGGAATTCGACGGTTTCGGCGCTGGTAACTTCAAGAGCTTGTTCGAGGCCATCGAGCGTGAGCAAGCTGAGCGTGGTAACCTGTAAACCATGCAATTTTTAATATTTCATACATGACTGCGGAGCAGTATTATATGCAAACTTAACCGAATAACATTTGCAGAGGAGGATAAAGAAGAACCAAAATTTTGTTGAAGTATGAGACGAGTTAACGATAGCATGACCTTTATTGCGATGCTTGACAGATACACCGGTGCCTGCAAGGCCTTCTGCCTGCAGGACTATTTAGACTGAATTAAAAAGAAACTTAACAATATTTTAATGCCCCTCGTGCGCCCCTTGTGTGATCGTGATAGCAGGATACTCATTCACGATAAGCTATTACTCCAAGAAAACTCCCCAATTGTTTTATTCCTTCCCGGGTATAAAGATCTTCCCCTTATAGCACATGATATCAATAGCCACCTTCAAGTCTCATGTCATAGCAACGTCGCCATTGGTATGTACAGCCGTACCGTTGAGTTCACCCGAGTTGGCGACACCATCATCCTTTAATACTAAACTCTGACAACCCGGACAGTTATGGATGACCTCATGAGTAAAGACGTCGCAGTCGATACAGAAGTGTTGCCCACAGACCTCACATGCATAACGGCCGCTTTCGCTGACACCCTTCGCTGTCTTTGGTGCGCCACTATCTTCCTTGGGCTTATCTGATCCTTTGTTCTGCGGTGGTTCAGGGAAGGGTGCAAGACATGAGAAACAGGCTGCAGATGCGGTGGCTTTGGCCCAGGGTACTTCAACCCAGTTCCGTAGCGGAAATAGATGATGATATGAGCGGGCAAGATGTGTTGACAGAATAAGCGTAAGATCGCACGAAGGACACTCGGCGGGGATGCGGCACACACGAGCACCGCAACGGGTGCAAAGATAACCCTCGCGGCAAGGCCGATTATGACAGGCGCAATAACTCGTCGTGCCGTTGGGAACAAGCGTTCGGGATGGGAAGCCCATCATAAGCAGACTAGCCGTACTCTGCTCAACCGTGCGTGTCACGGGGGGCGTGGTGGCTGCAAGGAAGAGTTCGCGGAAGTGCACCTCGTCCATCGCGATATTGTATTGTGACTCGTCGCCGGCATTTGTTCGTGAGCACAGGTCAGCGCAAATGGCGACCTGAGCGGACAATCCGACAATAGACACGCGTATTCTGTCGGTGATGAGGTTGCCGATCGTCTCGTGGATGTCGCCGGGATCGCTCGATAACAGTGCGCCGTAGATAATGAGGACTTCTCGTGTGCCATGCGAAGGCGCATGGCTATGGTATGTTAGATTCATGATCACTTCACGATAAGGGCAGTATCACACTCACAATAGAGCTCCTCGACACATCTCGAGAGCGTTCTGCAAACTTGGGTTCCCCTGAGGATCTTGACTCTCCAGCCCCTTCAACTTGTCTAGATGTTCCGCCGGATTTCCTCCCACCTCGCTGATTCGAACAGCAACACCGTCGCGCATACCAATAATGCCCAACTGCGAAATAGGATTCTGCTCGAAAAACTCCCGCACAAAGGCAGCCGCATAACTCAGAGTGAGGCGGTATCTCGTCGGTAGCAAGTCCTTCTCCGTCATAGCAAACGACATATCCAGCACCAGCACCATATGTCGAATAATTCCTCTCTGCAACGGCGTCGTATCGCGTAGTAATCGCTTTCTCTTCTCGGCCTCGAGCACATTCAAACTAAGGACACCATCTTGATCCTCTTCTGGCAAATTCGTCTCCCAAGTTCGTTTCGAGACTTCCCAAGCTCTAGCTGAGTCGCCTTTTCTCGATTTCGAAGATTTGCCCTTGCCGGCCTGGGGGTCGTCGTCGGCGACGCGGTGATCCATGATGTCGTCGTCCGACATATCGCCGGTATATTCGCCATCTGAGTCGGCCATGGTCGCGAGTCGTTTTTATATACTTTACTGTAGGAAAAGGAAAGAACGTTGGGGTGGAAGGAAATGTAACAATACGAGACGTGAGTGATGGTGGTGACGGAATTAAGTCTACAAGGCTGAGAAGGTACGACAGCCTTGCTGCGGCAGATCCACTCTTCATTCTTTTAGATCTGATCGTCTGGCCAATGGCGCATGCCTAAAAACAAGCTTGTATTAGAGATTATCTGAAGTTGTAAGTCGTAGGATATTGGGTCACTGTTTAAAATCTAGGTAATATGTATAAGAATTGTTACTTGATTAACCGAATCTTTTAACTTCGATCTTCTTATGCATTAGTCGCTCATCAGGGTATAACTACGAAGAAAACTAATCACTACTATGTACAAGCCAAAGGGTACTAGATCTTCCCACGATAGCATGTAAAAACAGACATAATCCAGCAAAAGTCTTGACCAATAAATCCTATTGGCAAAGCTGGACGTAATTTCCTCCTCTCGCAAGCCCAAAAATAATTGCACGTAGGCCGCCTTTCATGCAAAAGCCCCCATTCAACCATCGTTCTATCGCATCCCATAGCATTGCAGCCTTGGGCATGTTCAAACCACCTCCAGGACTCAAAAAGAATACCATCTTCATTTTAATAACTTCAAGCAAAAAATTCATGTCATAACGTGTGTACGTCGTTCGACCGTGAGCTGGGTCGTCGAGTGTAAGGAGGGATATCGAAACCGAAAAGAAGTACGCCATTAAACGCCGTTCCAAAGCAAAACCCGCAGCAATGGTGATATCAGTGCTGTATTAAGGGTAGGTGTTGGTAACGGGCATTGGCCAGTCGTCCTCGGTGATGCTGGACCAGAAGATCCAGATCATGATTACTGAAAGTAGAGTAAAGAGCGTTTGGAAAAGAGAGCCGTCAATTTTTCCGCTTGTGCCGTTGCAGATGTACTTGCTGACAGCGTAGTTGAAGACTTGTCCGATCGCAAAAAGAAGTCCGGCAGCGACAAGGTAGATCATGGGACGCGTCTCGCCAAGAATTCGAACGACCAGGATAGCCTCGAGGACAAAGTAGGCGACAAGGAGGACCAGAGGAACAAGCTGGTAGAGGACGTAAAGAGCGATATTTCGGTTGTTGCCGCTGTAGCTCGAGTCCCAGTAGCCAGTCCATGAAAGACCGGTATCGAGTGCGATATAACCAGTTCCGACAAGCAAAACAGCGGCCGAGATGACAATAAGCGCGATCGAGAGAGGGGTACCGTCGTCGATGATCTGGTAGCCTACAACAGCATTAAGCATTAGGATCCAGCAAGTGGCAATGATCATGCCGATGTGGATAGCTGAGAAAGCCTGGTAGTGTTAGTCAATGGTTCACGACAAAACTTGAACATCCAACTTACAACTCTGACGGTGCCATTCAAAGGAAATTCTCCTACGGAAAAGACCTCGCATATGCTGATGATGATGTAGCCAATGAGGAATAGTTGCATCTCTCTTCGACCAACAGCTGCTCGCTTCCTTTCTGACCGGAGCAGGAGAAAGCCGGCGGTAACGATGGCGATGCCAGCGAGAAGGATCGAACCCAAGTTTCCCAGATGTCGTCCCCCACTCAGGGAGATACCTGTGAGCTCACAACCTCCCCATGGTCCATTCTGGTCGTGGTTTGAAGACAAGACCTATTGATGATCAGTAAAGGTCCCCATTATTTTTCGGCTCCACTCCAACATGACGATTAATGGCGTATGCAGATCAGGTAATATTAACGTACATTGCAAACGGGGAGAGTAGAATCTCTGCAAAAGTCCTGTAACACAATTGAATTAGAACTGAACTCCAATGCTGTTGAACGACGGATGATCGAGGGCGTACATGAAAGTTTCCAAATTCGGTAGACCCCATTGTGATTGCGGATGCGAAACTCCTCGTTCAAAGGGGGTGCATCCACTAGCAACCACAACTGGGTAGAGAAGGGTAGGTTGAAGTTGAAGTCGTTTAGAGTCGGCCGAGTAACGTTGGCGACGGCGATGGGATATAAGAGAGCGGTATCGTAAAATAAATTCGTCGAGTTTTTTCGTCAAGTGAAGATGGAAAGTAAAAACAAGGAAAAGAGAAACGAGGTTTTTCCCGACCCCTTGTCGAGTTGTGGTGAATCGAGCGGTGGTTGAACTTGCTTGGCTTGGATGGATGGGATTGACGGTGTCGTTGCTAGGACGGGTCCTGCGGTGGCTGGTGGAACGACAAGCTGTAATTTCGCGGTGTGCCCAGCAGCTCCTCAGCTAAGAATGTACTTGTAGCAGATTTTGCGACAAGATGGAGAGGATTGATTATTAAAAAGAGAAAATGGGGAGAAAAGTGTTGCATGCAAGATCTAAGTAGATCAAATTGCTATGACGGGCAGCAGTAATAGCAGGCAAGCAATCAATCAAGCCAAGCTGGAGATTGGACAGGACAGGATATTACAGGAAAAGCTGGTTTCCATGCGCGCACGCGAAGAAAAGAGGCGAACGGGCCAATATAAGATTAAAACAGCCCAGCGGGCCTCTAGCAGGTTTTTGGTGGCCTGGTCTCAGCGGGAGCGGAGGACGGGCTACGGCCCAAGGGCCATTTCAGGGCAATCCCCAGGGTCGCATCACACTTGGCTAGTGCCTAGGAAGGTACATTACAGCACACCTACCTGGTCAAGCTGGTTCGGTCCAAACCTAATCAGTGCAAGGAAGCAAGAGCAGAACCTATGAATGGCAACTTCCAATTTGTTCCGTTCGTAGCCTTGGTACTTGGCCTTGCATCGATGCGATGCGATGCGATGCATGCTGCGTTGTTTGGGTAGGTCCGTCCCAGTAAAGTCTAGGTAATGGCAATAGCCCCACGAGCATCAACTTCCAGCTCCACCCGACGAGTTGCTCTTTCCATCTCTCTAACATGGATCTTACCCCCCGGTAAACTAAAACGCAGGTACCTACCGGGGGTATCTTATGCTCTCTCAGAGGCCTCTGAGTGGCTGCTTCAGCGGGTCAAGACTCGAACATCAACAGATTTGTAGCTTATGATTGGCTCGGGGTAGCAAATTACGATGGGCCACGCTTGATGAGACCGGGGTGTTCAATGAGATTGTTTGTTGCAGGCATGAGACTGTCTCTTTTTCTCTGTTCTGTTCTGTGCTTTGGTTGATGATCTTTGGTAAAAGCTCTTAAAGCTATGATAAACAAAATCATATGAACGCTAAGTATTAAGAGGGAGACGGTGTGTATCCGTAGGGGTGAATAATATGGCATCATGATGTTAAACTATTGAACCCCTCAATCATAGGTAGGGAGGAAAAGAGGGAGGACTCTTTGCTTTGTTTTCGTATCGGTGCATAATCCCTAGGCCTGCGCACTTTGACCAACGTCACATTTAACGGCTGCTTCCAGCCAAGACAAGGCAGAGAGACAAGGCAGAGAAACAAAGAAGGGAAGAAAAAACAATATGCAGGTCACCTCATCATGTGGATGATGCCGGATGCAATTGAGATTGAATTTCAGCCACCACACGATTCGGTTCGGCACAATACGATTCGATCGCGTCTATCCGAGTATTTTCTTATTCCAGTCCCTTCATATTTGTATCTTTTTGAGAATTAACTGAATACTCTGCCCAGATTGTGTCTAGTTCTCACTAAATACACTGGACGGATGATGAAAGGCCGGACCTAGTGCAGCCGTTTCGTTTCACTCGACCAATTGCGGTCTAAAGCAAATTACGTTCTTGGCACTTACATCAAAGGCGCTCTGCGTTCAATGCTCGGCGATCCTGTTTTCATCATTTGCGTGATTGTTGATCAAGGGAAAGACACGAGAATGAATGGTATTCGTTTGTTGATTCCTTTGATACTGCATTTGCTCTGTAGTAGAATAGATGTTGGTCATGGCCGTCTCAAGATTCGCTACAGCATCTGCAAGGTCCTTGTTCAATATGTCACCTATTAATTCCTATGACATGCCCTTGTTATGTCTCCCTCGAGTTCAGGTCTAGACTGAGTTAATTCATGAGGCAGGTCGCCAAACTTGGAAGCTCAATTCGCCAAGAGAATCATCATTTTACCCGCCACACCCGAATTATGTAGTAACTGGTTGATCTAATATGCTTGCAATTTCAATGGTCCCAGATCAGATCCGACTTGTATCCGTCACAGCCTCCAAGATCGACAGCACCAGCACAGTTCTATTATTGCTTGTAAGCAATCATGATTTGGGCTGAACTTCAAGGTCCCCAGGTTTTGACATCAGCGTACAGGTAAAATCCTTGGACAACCACCAAAACTGATCATCGGTGCAGCCGACGCCAGCAAGACCCTGCTTTGTTTCAGGATCACGACAGACCTGCTTCATTGAATCGTCTCCCAAGAAACCGTATCTTGTGACTGCAATTGGTGCCTCAAATACGTTTCAGGTCAGGTTTTCGGCACCATATCTGCATAATCGTCAACACTTAAAAAAGACAAGACGAAGATCTTTTGATGATCTGGGTCATGCTCTCATGTGGCGTAGCAGGTTATACGTTATCATGTGGCTGTGCGTTACACTTCAGCTCTTTGTTGTGCGGCAAAGATACTTCAACTTGGATCCGTGTGACTGCTTCTACGGTTGACACGTGTAACGGTGACGCTCATGAGGCGAATATGTTTACCTTCTAGAAGTGGACAATCTTTAGCAACTCGGATGAATCCACAGAGTACGGAGTGTTTCTGTGGATTTGCTTATCTTGTTGTCTAACTAAATCGCCAAGCAGCGAGACACAATGAGACAAAATGAAGCACCTAACAAAACCATGAAACAATGGTTCAGCCCAGCGAATAAAACATAATTCCAACGAAAGAAAAGCTAGTCCAGCTTTCCGTTAGTACGTTAGTTGTCAATAGCGACTGATGCCGGATTTTAAGAGTACGGGTATAGGGTAGTCGAAGTACTAGATGTTGGAGGGGACCCTTCAACAGCGACAATGCGGGTTTAACTATACACATTCATCCTACTCTACACATATATTGATCATGCTATCCATGTTGTGGATATTTGTTACACTGTTAATTAACTTTAATTGTACATGAACGAGACACCACAGCTAGGCAGATGGCAGCAGTGTGACCAACCATCACGGGTGACAATGCCCGGAACAAAAAGTCAACTCGTTTGAGCATGAACCCGCTGTATACAAGTCTGACCCATGTTATAAAAGAGGCAGTATGAGCGGCATAGTGGTGCAAGCAACCAACAGCTATTATTAGTCCCACGAAGTCCTGCATACAGAGAGGCTGAAGAGTTTGAGGGTACACCCGAGGAACCACAGCACAGGTAACACGTTAATAATTACAGGTCAACAGGTGGTCTGTACCTGCAGCGGGACTTTCGCTCCAGCCCGCTCATGTGCGACTCTGCGAGTGCTGTTCGCAGGGCAGACACCAAAATAGCAATGACTGTTACAAGTATATTAACTGCAAGAAAGAGGGTCTTTCATGCTTCAAGTTGACGTGCAGGGTCCTCCCGGATAGTGAATGGATGAAAGTCAGCTCTGACGTCTTGTGTATATAATCTGGTGGGCCAAAAAGCAAAAGTTAACGGACAAGACCGATAAGGCGACCGTGGCAGATGGTAAAGTTTAGTTCTAGAATATTGTCTCGTCTGATATACCGAGAAGCCTCCGCTCTAGAGTAGAGTCCACTAATGCGTTATAGTGAACTCGTAGGTAGTTAGTCACCCTGGATATGTTAGGGCTTTCGGTACATAGTGAGGCATCGCATCGTAATGGTTTCTGTTCCAACCCTGGCCAATAGGTCAACGCATGTAGAGAGTTTATAACCAAGCACTAGGCAACCCAACATAAAATCGCTTGCCTGTAATAACCATCAAGACAGTTACCTTGGCAATATCGATCAGAGAGTCAAGGTTATATGGCTTTCAAGTCAAAAGTGTATACTGGATATTATATCTGTACGGGGCCACGAAACTGCTTTAGTTCATGCGATCAAAATACGTCCGACATATATACTGTATTCTGCTAAAACCTATGATAGTAGAGGGGCAGTTTCATATATCTGAAGACTCTAGTGACGACTGTTTTCTTATGATCTAATGTCTCCTAATCTTAGAACAACCTAGAAGATGTGTCACAAGTGCTCGGTAACATCATCCATCCAGTAACAGGTAGGAACAACTATTTCTTTCCATGGGCAACATGCTGTTCCTCCTTAGGTTCAACGGGGGACTTTTCGGTACCTGCGATAAGATTCTATAGGTCATGGGCCTTTGCCGTGCAGTCAAAGCACATTCGCCGTTCGAGGTAGTTGGTTTTGCCGTATAGTCTGTGTGCATCTACCTCGGAGGTATTGGTAGAGAGATGTTAGGATGACATCGCCATAGAGGCTGATAGATCTGAATTAAGGTTCAATGGAGAAATTGTAGATTCGGCATTTTGATTGTATCCACGATGGGAAAATTGAATAGTTCTGGTGTCTTATCGCCGATAAGTGTTCGTGGACCTTGAAGATCCGAGAATCGTCAGCATGTCGGCAAGTGTACAGAAACCCAGGATCGGCGTATCCAAGCCATTCGTATTTCGACTAAATACCTGGCGGGCGGGCGGGCGATAATGTTCCTTGTTCCGTTACGCCTCGTCAGGAATTGGTATATATAAGAATGGATGCCATTCAAATCCTCCATCCAATATCGGCCGAAGATCACGGGCTCTGTGTTTCCATCGGAGACTTGAGAGACGAACCGCTTATCAAAGATGCGGGTCGTGATATTTCATCCATCGTCGACTCCCTGTCTTTTTGATGGGAAATGGGGGTCTGAGACAGAATGGCAAGAGTATAGCGCATCCTTTCAGTGGTGATGGTTCTGTTCCTATCAACAATAGTGCTATATGGCTGCTTGAATCGCCAACTTCAATGCATCGCAGCATTCTGGCTTTGCTGTGGGGTCTTATCTTCCGTTCGAACCCATGTTGTTATTCTGGTTACTGACTTGAAGGAAGTGTAGCATTTGTGGTATATGCTAGGTCTGGAAGTGTTGTAGAAAAGCCTGAGACCAAAACCTCATGTGGAGCCATCGCGGTGTCTATATATATGTGTGTGGTTTTGACTTGATTGCTTCTTGAAGAATGAGGTGACCAAGCCATTTGGACCTCCGATTGTGGTGCCGAAAGTTATGGCCGAAGAGTCCCCGCTGGATGACCCATGAGTGCCGGTTGAGAACTTGCGTCACGTAGGTATTGATTATTTCATAGATGAGCACCTCTCGGAGCTCATCTTGAATCAAGCCCAGAAGGAGGATTTCAGCTGAGAGCTGAGGAGCCCACTTACCGATAGCCAACCGCTCAACATTGTCATTGTATGGTTGGTATTTGGGCTTGATTCGAAGGCGGAAAATTGTAGTACAAGCATTTTTTGCTGGCGTCTCCTGTTGAGATATTCTTTGTGGAAGAGACCGAGCTTATAATTCGTATATTGTATATCGCAGCAATACAGGCCTTGCAAGCTTCTTCTGATACTGTTGGCAGTTGAATAGTTGGGCAGCTCTATTTGACGTGTTTGTTCATTATATATATTTCGTGTGGGATGTTCACAGATTCGTCTTGCGTGTAGTGGGTGTTGGAAAAGGGGTGGTGAAATGAAGAGAGTTCGAAGTTCGATAGGGGAAATCAGGGGTACTCATAATGTTTTTGATCACTGGCACTGCCTAGAGGTAATGCTGCACAGTTCAGCTGTTACTTATTTCTGGGCTTGTATAATATAATACCTCCTCTTTCCTCTTCGCGTAGCATGCCAGACACCCTTTCTTTTGTCTCTGAAAGGCGACGCGTCGCAGTCAAGGTACTTCCTCTTTGGCTTTCTGGCACGATATTTCGCTCGATGATACTTATTGTAGCACGTGTAGCATCTCGGGGTGTTCATATACATCGCGGTATTACAATGTATACAATCTCAATAATACAATTCATTCGGGTTGGTTCCTAAGACACGTCGTTACGTGGGCCGACAGCCAATTTCTTGACATGATATATATATCCCGGAATGATATCCTGCTGTTTCAGCCTCATAGAATACGCAACAGGCTCTTCAATTCACAGTCGTATAAAGCGTCATATATAGGGCAGATGATTTGGGGCTGAACACATCGTGTAGAGTGAAATCTGCGACTGGCAACTCGGTTACCATAACAAGAAGAGAGCCAGTAAGGAGAGGCCGAGCAAGAAGGAAGAGCAATGGAAGAAGAAGCCTAAGATGACGGAGTCAGCATCAGGGTCCTGTAAAGGGCACTCCATATATGCTCTGTCTGGGCGAATACCAACCAGTTCAACCGTTGCTTCTTTTTGGACTCGTATAATATACGTTCGGACCAAGGTTGCTCACACAATAGTGAAGTTGCCTCTGAAACCGCAAAGAGAGAAAGATTCATGCGACTGAGTATCACGGATAAAGATCCCATGAACATTGACAGCCGGTTGGGTCTGTTGATGGCCTATAGTTACTAGGTGAAACTCATAGTCTTCGCCACGTAGACGCCAGTGTGGCCGCCGAGGTGCATGTTCAAGCTCGTCGCTATGACCCAGATGTTTAGAGCAAAGACCTGGGCGTCAGGTTTGAAGTTTTCGATATCCCAAACGTTGTAGAACTCCTGTTTTTCAACCGTCTTGAAGAGATGTCTTGTTGCATGGACTGTTCAGTATAATATAGTGATATATAATTTGCCAGGTGTCGTACAAGTCGTCACTGGAGGTGTGTGAAGTAATCACAACTTCTAAAGATCATGACTTGTACCGCCTGGGTCTCAGGAGGATGGTGAGAAGCCTAATTAATCTCAGGGACAACTGTTATCATAGGTTATCCTCGATCACTCGACTTGTCTGGAAACCACTCACAGATAGATCCGTGATCTTGTTGATGGACGAGTCTCTGAGGTGGAAGATGGTAGGAGATACTGGGGCTTCTTATACACGGCAGGTAGTTTTATATTTGCTTGATTATTCAGTTTGACTAGTAGTGAGAAGACTTTGCCTAGACGATGTGGAATGATATCTTCCATATCGTCAATCAGTTTGCAAGCACAAACATTCATACAACAATGCTTCACAAATCGATGCATCCTGCGGCCTCTTGCTTGGGCTCGGTTATGACTGCTTGCGATTGGGTTATAGATATTGTTCCAACTGAAATATCTACAATCATATTAACATGTAAGCCGCACAAATAATAAGTTTTTCACATTTGCTTCATGCGTGTTTAGTAGACAACGAAATCATCAACTAGACCAGCACACAACTTAAGATGAGTATCGCGGGCTAGGTAAAAACATCGTGTCCTGAACGGCTTGGACTTATGCTTTGCGGAAAACACTCCAACTGCAGGCTCGTATAGCTTACAGATAGATATTTGTTGTTTACTCAGGAATCACATTTCATTCACCTGGCCAGGCACTTAACATACCGTCCCAGTAACATTAGATCTCACCTTCTATGATGGTCTAAACGATGTCGCATGAGTAAATCTGCCACTGACAATCAATGTAGGTTGTCTGAGAATTAACATGCGCATGGCATCTCCGCAAAGTGAACCCAAGACTGAGCGAAATACAACCTTGAATAGAAGGTATCTTCATTCGGCGTTTTTCTTGGGCTCCGATGGGTATGGTCTCATCTGACAAGAGGCTGGACCCTGAAAAATAAATCACACGATTAGGAACAAGCGGACCAATGTGATTCGAGAAGTTTGACAACTTGTTTTCAAAGGGTCGGTCAACACCAGATCGACATTGTCCTCATTTCTGAACCCTTGCTGCACTACAAAGTACCTGATAGCGCAGTCCGGGCCGGAGATATTGGTACTAGACCTCAAATATAATTATATCGGGTATCTTGAGCTTAAATTGTGGCGTGTTCGGAGTTCAATCCGTGACACATTTCTGTCCTTCGAAAAAACTGGACGATAAAATGTTGTTTGCATCAATTCGATATATAATCGAGGTCTGTAGGACTCGATACCAAGGGCCCCAGTGACGTAGCCGGTATCCACCGCGAGTCAAGAGGACCCGCCAAAGCTGTCGATATTGAGACGGCAATAGGCCCAAAGACGAAATGACTGCGAACCTGAATTTACCCTGGATAACTGATTGTGTGAGTGGAACTTGCAGAAGGTTGAGATTCCCATCTTCCCTCTTTGCGGTAGCGCATCTTGAAGCAGAGGACAAAAGGTACTTGGCGAGTACATCCAACTCTCTCCCTTTCCCCAGCAATGATCAAGTCCGGGGGTAGCTTAGTTTGTGGAGAGAACAAACCTCGTGAACACTGATATCGTGGGGAAACGAGGACAAACTCGGGGCGACCGCTTTTAATTTTGGACCTTATGTTGATCTCGGTTGAAAGATGTTGTTGCTGTACGACCTCGAAGGCTCATGACTGAAACCTGGTCTCACAAATATGAGTAGGACCACTAGAAATAGTCTTGGAAGTCCGCTGGTAAGCAGTAATAGCGGCAGATGAGTACAAATAACCCGCGTGAACTGCAGCTCTTGTCAGGAGGGAAATACTAGAACCTGCATATTCCCAGATGACAGTCACACTCGAGCTGCAACTGAATGGGAAACGAGGCATGTGACTGGCCATTTCTACACAGCCTTGACTGCGGTAGCGAGTCAGATTTAGGTAGCAGCGCTTCATCTGACTTGTCTCAGCTGAAGATAGACATTCGAGGTGGCATTGTTTTGTGTTTTATGCAACACGCAAAGACAGTGATAATTTCTAGTAAATCGATCAGCTAAACACATGTGAATGAACCCCCACCTTTGTGTTCCAACGCCTTGGCTCTGAAGCTCTCTAACGCGTCTGGCACCCCACACTCACGATAGCACCTAAAACTGACACTGACGGACGGGAAGCTTGCCCCGAGCGCCCATTGTAAAACCCGTGGAGACGTGCCCGCTTCAAGTTCGTTAAAGCGTGGAGCTTATCGAGTTGGCGAGACTGGGGTCATATTAAATGTCTATGAGATGATGACGAGGACAAGACAATCCGATAAGGTGCTGTACGGTACGCCTGTTGAAATTCAGAGTTTGAGGCTGTGGAAAATGGGCGGAATTACCCCTGAGAAAACGAAACGGTAAAAGAGGTAAAATCGAATAGAGTCAATTGACTGATGATCATGCAAGACCAAGATTAAGGCAGATTCGCTATGTGAGATAGACGGAAGTGATAGATTGGATACAGTGCCTGCCTGCTTGTACTCTCCAATTTGACAGGCAACCGCGACTTGACTCGATTCTACTGTACCTACCTGCCTTGACCTCCTGAAAAGCCTCCCCTGAAAGAGTGACTTCCCGTACATACTATTTTCCAGAAGCCGTCCCTCCCCTTGCCTTGCTTCCTTCCATGGAGTTTTAGTAGTCGACTTGTCCAGTTCATTTCAGTTGCCCTTCATCTCAAGCCAATTCTCTTCAATTCTCCCTCCCTTCTTTACCATCATCCTCCATCAACAATTTACTCTTATTGCGCCGTTTTCCTCACCCCGAAGTCGATCATTTTATCCGCATCGCCAGCCTAGTTCAGTTCATGATCGCTGCCCCTGCCGCTGTCTCGCCTGACTGTTATCGGGATTTGTCACTTGTTGCATCTACTGTCTGTCGGCTTGAGCTCCTGTCTCAATCGTGGTCATCTGCCTATCGTCTACCCCAGTTCCAGCTCCAGGTCCAACCACCACGCGCTGCACTCCAGCCTTTCCCCAGCCCAGCCGCGACTCCATCCTAGACAAGACGGAATTGTCTAACTAGTGCTTCGAAGATCACTTGAATCAAGCAAAGGGTTTTTACCAGCGTATCGCTTCCAGCAATACCTGACATTGTCCCCGCGCAACCCGCCTGTACCGCGGTACACGCATTGTATTTGTCGTGTCTTGCTTGGCTCTCGAATCGCAAGTCACTTCAAAGTACCTGATCCCTAAATACACGCTGCCGAGTGACGCACTTAGCTACCACCAACCAGGGGTCCCAACAAGGCCTCTCTCTCAACTGACTAGGAACCCACACGCCCAATTGAACCCGCGCTTCTGTCAGGTATCACTATCTTTTGCTGGGTAGTTCAGGTGTTTTTGCCTGTTTACCAGCCAATTTCTCTTTTTGCCGATTAAATCCTGCAATAGACGCCGATAGACCTGATTCCGTGCAGTACCGTACGGCCACCCCCCGGTCACCCGACCCCATCTTTCCCATTCCCATTCCCCCTCCGCCGTCTCTCGCTGGGCCGTTCGAGGTGCCGATGACCTCGTTGTTTCTCGGCCTTTCCTTTTCTCTTTCCGTACCTTTTACCTCCAATCTTTTTGCAGAAGGGCGCTGCTGCTTAACAGCCCCATCTTCCCAAAATTCCTCCCTCAAGATCTTCACGTCTTCCCTCAAATATCCCACTGCGGACCCTACGTCCTGATAACCCACAACACCAAGACCCGGACTCCCAAGCGACGTCATTGCTCGCGGACCGCAACGATCACGATCGTGACTACGACGATAGCGACGATAGCGACGACACCAACCGCCAACGCCATCGTGACGCTGCCAAATCCAAACGTCGCTCGTCTTATTCTGGCTCTGAGTCGTCCTGGACCGACACCGGTGATCTCGGCGAGCAGCTCGACGAGCACGACCCTGTTCGTCTACAGCTTGGTTCCGATATAGAGGACGAGCTTCTGGCAAACGTTCATTGTCGACACCCCAAGAAGCACGGCAATCAAAAGAGAGTTCGGATTCAAGACTCAAATTCTCGCCACCGTCCTTCTCGGTCCCGATCTGCCCTTATCAATAAGGAGGCCATCGAGGTCCCTAACTTTGACCCTCCAGGACCCTCCCGTGTTGAACGCCTACTCGGTACCATCATGGCGGGACGTACAGGATCAATTCACGGCCTCACTGGCAAGGCCCTGATGTAAGAATAATTGAAGTTCTAAACACCTGGCTCGGTCGTGTGCTAACATCATGTAGCTATTTCACCAGTATCTTTGTATCGTTAGGTGTTTTCCTTTTTGGATATGATCAGGGTGTTATGTCGGGCATTATCACGTATGTTCTAGACAAAAATAACTTTTGTATCGTTTACTAACTCTTTTTCAGCGGTCCATACTTCATGGATTACTTCGGTCACCCTTCAAAAGCCTATGTTGGCACCATGGTAGCTATTTTGGAGATTGGCGCATTCATCACTTCATTGATGGTTGGTCGTATTGGAGACATCATTGGACGACGACGGACCATTTTCTACGGTTCATGCGTGTTCTTTATCGGAGGTGCACTCCAGACACTGGCTACTTCTATGCCTATGATGATGGTCGGTCGTTTCGTTGCCGGTTTCGGTGTCGGTGCGCTCTCAACTATCGTACCCGTTTACCAGTCTGAGATCTCGCCGCCTCATAACCGAGGAAAGTTGGCCTGCATTGAGTTCACAGGAAACATTGTCGGTTACGCTACATCTGTTTGGGTTGATTACGGCTGTGGTTTTATCGAGAACGACTACTCCTGGCGCGTTCCTCTCGGACTGCAGTGCGTCATGGGCGCTCTCCTTGGCCTAGGCAGTCTCGTCATTGTTGAATCTCCTCGGTATGTGAAGCTTGTTCTTTATATCGCAGCTGGAAGTAAGTTGCTGACTTTTGTAGATGGCTTTTGGACAACGACCATGATGAAGAGGGCATGGTTGTTATTGCTAACTTGTACGGTGGCGGCGACATTCACGACCCCAAGGCTCGAGATGAATACCGCGAGATCAAGATGAACGTCCTTCTTCAGCGACAGGAAGGCGAGCGAACATACAAGGAGATGTTCCGTCGATACAAGACCCGAGTTTTTATCGCCATGTCCGCCCAGGCGCTTGCCCAACTCAACGGTATCAACGTCATTTCCTACTACGCACCATATGTTTTCGAGTCTGCTGGCTGGGTTGGACACGATGCTGTTCTTATGACTGGATTCAACAGTCTCACGTATCTTATGTCGACAATTCCACCATGGTACCTGGTTGATCGTTGGGGACGACGCAAGATTCTTCTTTCCGGCGCAACAGCTATGGCCATCTCCCTGTCCCTCATATCCTACTTCCTATTCCTTGACATCAAGTGGACGCCCCGACTGGTCGTTTTGTTCGTCATGATCTACAACGCTGCCTTTGGCTACTCATGGGGCCCAATTCCCTGGCTGTACCCACCTGAGATTCTCCCTCTCAGCATTCGATCAAAGGGTGCTAGTTTGTCGACAGCAACAAACTGGGCTGCCAACTGGTTGGTAGGTGAGATGACTCCAATCCTACAGGAATGGATCAAGTGGCGCATGTATCTGGTTCACGCCTTCTTCTGTGTGGCTAGTGTAATCATTGGTAAGTTGTCTTGTCTAACATAAGCTGATGGCATCATTGACATTTCTTCAGTCTATTTCATTTACCCAGAGACTTGTGGAGTTCGCCTGGAGGATATGGACTCGATCTTCGGAGACGCCAGCACTGTCGCTGGTACTCCCTCCTTGCACGGCACTGAAACTGGTTCATTAATAAGGGGTGGATCTCCCGTTGGATCATCCCGTGGACTTATTGGACCTTCATCTGCTATTCCAGGTCTTGATCTCGAACCTCCTTCTATCGACGACGACGCCAAATCCCAGATGCAAAGTGGCCCTGATGAACGAAGCGTTGGTGGGTGGCTCTCTAGAGTTGTCGGCCGAAACAGATCCGATAGTGGTAGCAGCGCACAAGGCCGCTATGCTCCCCTTGGCCAACAAGAAGAAGCTCGACGTAGCGATCGATAATGAGGTACTTTGAAGTTAGTTGATAGACGATTATCTGCATATAGATGGCGCAGGCATTGAGTGTATTATCATCTGAATAAAGATGGTGGAACAACGCCTTGAAGACGGAGTCACTCGATGGGAAACAATTGGCTGATTACGATCGAAGACAGGAGACATTTACGAATGAAGGTGATATTTAAGTTTTAGACGAGGATTACTGTATTTCTTTTGAGATTTCTGGATCGATATATCTCTAGACCGAATCCTCATGGAGTTAGACGGCTGGTGCCATGGCCTATATACCACATATAATGAGAGAGCGGTTCGAATTCAGTTTACAGCAGACCAGGTTCTTTGATAGCGGTGACAGTATTGGTACTTGATTTGCGTACTTATCATTTAACTGTGCTGTTGAGTTTCCATCACAAATTGAAGTCTATTTATTCGTACAGTAAAAGTGGGCCTGTACATTTTGCAACTTCTCATCGCAAACCACCAATATTCAATCTCCTCCAGTCACATTCTATCACTATGGCGAGCATTGAAATAATACATGCATACCGACACCTCTACCGAAATCTCCTAAAAGGAGTACAATACTCAGCCCCCGCTCGTTTCGTGGCACGCGGTCAGCTCAGAAGAGCCTTCCGGGAACCCGGTGCCACCTACGATGAGCGAGGTATCAAGCGAACCCTCTGGTTCTTAGAGGCTGCGGCCAAGGAGAGGGGAATGGAGCACAGGATTCTGAAAAACTTACTGCGAGTTCATCAGATGAGGTATCGGAAGAAGGATTTCTCGGCATTTGATCCGTTGAAATATGTAAAGTGAGTTAACGCGTCTAAGTCTTCAGAGCGAAATGTGCTGATGGAGTTGATGAAGCTATGAAACGAAAGTGGCGCATCTTACGGCTCACAACCATTACGATATGACAGTTGCTATGCTTAACAAGAGTATGGGGACATTGTTGCGTTGAGCTCCTGATGAATTCGCTGGATTAAACAGAGGAAGAGCCTTCATTCATGTGTGGTTAATTGAGCCGCACATTTGGTCACTGAGATCGACGAATACGGTCGGTAAACGAGTGGGAGAAAGGCCACAAGGACTGTAAACTATTGTATCATGTACACGAAGCAAAGAGCGTTACAAGAGGTTATGTTGCATGTTTGAGTAGCTTGTTTTACGGATATCTTTTAAATACACTCTGATATGGGCGTTTTCAGTCCCATAGATAAATTTCCGTATCTCGATAGTACATGTATAATACACTGGACATAAACGCAATTCTTACTAGGCTAACCGATGCCTTTCAACGCCTTAACAAATATGATGCTGCACCCTTGCCTCCAGTCATTTTCGCCTTCAATCAAGCTTGATGGGTTTCTTATCGACGTTCAGGAGGAAGCTCTACTCCTCGCCTGGAACAGCGATATCGACACCGAGCTCCTCAAGGAAGACCTGGTTGAGGCTGGAACCATCTCTGCTGTAGATCCAGTCACCCATGGCAGTACCCTCCTTCTGATTCTGGCCCTCGCCAAGGAGGCACCAGTCGTATCGCTTGGGGCCTGAGAGAGGGGATGACAGCCAGATCTGCTTGTTGGGGGGCTGCTTGTTGATGACATATGTGCCCTTATCAGGCCAGCTGATGGTGAGGACTCCAGCCTGTGTATGGAATATTAGCAAATGTCATAAGACCTTAAGCTTTACGTACCGAGAATTCAACGTCGATATCTTCACGCTGGTCCTGAAGCTCCTCAAATGTGCCAACGACATTATCAAGGTATTGATCGGCAATCTCGTGATACTCCTGCTCGGTGATCTCGGCAACAGCCGCAGTGGGCTGAACTTGTTCAGCTTCGTTCAATGGCTTGGCGGGGTTCTCAGTATCAGGCATGATACCCTTCTTGTGAGATACTGTAGTCGAGAAGTTGCTTTGCAAGAGCGTTGGGTAGACGGCGAGGCGCGAGGCATAGGTCGTGGATGCGACACGGAAGCCGGAGCGACAGACGGGCGCTTGAGGGCGAATGGCTCGCGAAGCCATGCGAGAAGCTTGAGATGCGATTTGTCGTGACATTTTGATATGCGATAGACGAGATCGTAAAGTATTGTTTGTGTAGCACGAATTAAAGATCGATGAGAGAGTCGCCGATGAAGATCAGAATCTAATTTGCTGGTATGGTTTTGTTCAATCGCTCTTGTTCAGAGGGTTAATGATGGAAGATTGAATCCAATGCACTGGAGCTCCCCGCGATTCAGTATGAGGTGCAGCTGCAAGCGGCCAATCATGCTTCGATTTACGCTGAAGAAGGTACGTACTGCAGGACAGCTTCCGCATCCCGTCATCAGCTCCGCGCCGTCTTCCGCTCAAACAAGCCCCACCATCGACCGCTTCCACCTAAGGTACCGTCAATTACCACCGTACCACACCTCATCTACCACTACTCTTTTAGAGGCATGAAGAGCCTTGATCATCAATCATGATCAACGCATTTCTGGTCTTTAATGGCCAAGGTCAGCCCCGTCTGACCAAGTTCTACACCCAACTGGTTTGTCATCCTCTTCCATCATGTTGTCCTTAACTCATCATGCGCCCTTGTAGGAAACGAGCATACAACAGCGCCTCATATCCGAAATCTTCACCCTCGTCTCGAATCGACCGGCCGGATCTTGCAACTTCCTACCTCTTCCACCTATGCTCGCCGCGTCTGGTACTTCTCACACATCTTCAGAGGAGCAGAACGATGTCCCTACCCTCGTAACATACCGCAACTATGCGACTCTTTACTTCATTGTCATCTCCACCTCGACCGAATCACCCCTCGCATTGATCGATCTTATCCAAGTCTACGTGGAGGCTCTTGACAAGCTCTTTGAGAACGTCTGTGAGCTTGACTTGATTTTCAACTTCGAGACTCTACATTCTACACTTTCGGAAATGATAATAGGAGGTGTTGTGATAGAGACAAATCTGGATCGCATTGTCTCAGGAGTCAAGGCGCAAGGAACGGTTGCAAAGAGACCTGTCAACGAGGGCAGAGGGCCTACGGGTCTAGGAAGTGGACTTGGCATGGGCGCCAATTTTGCTTGGACAGGACGATGATGATCATGAAATGAACGAGGTGGAATAAAGTCATGCCATAGCCCATAGCAGAGTACAAGACATATCTGCGCGCAGAGGTATTCGTACATATGATGCCTTCACGAGAGTAACGCCAAACTCCGAGACCTGAATACTACACATATAGAATACACTATTTCGACTCGGGCTCGTCTTTCGGGGGATGGAAAGGTGGCGCATCCGCTCGTCGTTCGTATCGCTTCTCGGGGTCGACGGTTCCAAAGAGATATTGCGTCTTCTTTCGGATCTTGCATTGGGTTAGCAGTGAATTCACTCTAATGCGACAGCATATACGAACCTCCTCAGACGGCTTGTACTTCTGACCCCACCACTCGAACTCCGAGTAGAAGAACAGCCAGACTAGGGCAGCTAGAAGCTGGGTTAGTGATAATGTAGAATAGCTTCAAGAATTATCTTATGTACCAATGATCGTCAACAGCTGGGCAGTTTTCACAGCCTTAACCCAGCGAGGTGCTTGACTCGCCAGAATGATGCGACGCTTATACTTCTTCTCGAATCGTAGTTGTTGTTGGACGGTGAGCTGCTTGAAATTGGGAGGCCACACCTTTCGTGCCTTGTAAGGGTTGGTAGCTACCGTCAAAGGAGCCTTCTTAAGAAGGCTATCCTTTGACGATGAAGCCATACGTCGGACTGCCGTCGAGAACATCGTGTCCAAATTGCCGTGATTTTGGTAATTGAATGACTCGAAGTCCAATATCGAGCTTCGTATGATGGCGTCGCAGTTGGAGAATCTCCAATAGGAGCGCCACAGCACGGCCACGATCTAGCCACATGTTCCACCTAGGTTTGCAGAAACCACGCTAAGGGACTCGCATGCCGCTAAGGACTCTGGAAGGGGAAAGAAAACACAGGCCTTGTTTCTGTATAAGTCTGTGTCGTGTGTTTCTTTCACCCTAGAGCCACTTGACGCACCACGGCTGCCCCGCGATTTTCACCCCTCCTTCTTGTCAAGCCCGATTTCAATTCCTTACAACGGTGTGACTCAAAAATTTCAGCGAAATTTCAGGGTATGTGGTCCCATATTGTCCTCAAACTGCTTTGTTTACTTTGAAGGACACAAGCTAACATAAAATTGCTTCTTGTTCTTATAGGTCTTCCATTCGTGACCATGGCTTCCACCGACGCCGTTCCCAAGGCCATGGAGTCTCTCCACATCTCTAAGACCAAGGAACTCAAGGGTGTACGTCCAATTTACTACAGATCTCACGAGATGACCGTTCTAACTGTCTCTAGACTGAGAAGCGAGACACCCTCATTGCCATTGAGAAGAAGTACCAAAAGATCTGGGAGGAACAACATGTCTTCGAAGCCAACTCCCCCAGCACCAGCGAGGTGCCCCTCCATTCCGTTTCCGCCGCCGAGCTCCGTGAGCAACAGCCCAAGTTCTTCGGATGTATGGCCTACCCTTACATGAATGGAACTCTGCACGCTGGTCACTCTTTCTCCGTCAGCAAGGTCGAATTCGCTGCTGGTGTTGCCCGCATGCAGGGTAAGCGAGCTCTGTTCCCCATGGGTTTCCACTGCACTGGTATGCCTATCAAGGCTTGTGCCGACAAGCTCGTCAACGAGGTCAAGATGTTCGGCCAGGACTTTTCTGGTTACAAGGAGGATGAGGAGGCCGTCGTTGAGGAGGCTCCTAAGGCCCAGCAGACCAAGGAAGATCCCACCAAGTTCAAGGCGACCAAGGGCAAGGCTGCGGCAAAGACCGTCAAGATGAAGTGTGTTCCTTTTTTACAGACTATTATTACTATACTGACAGCTTCAATAGGTACCAATTCCAGATCATGCAGGCTATCAACATTCCCACCGAGGAGATTCACAAGTTTGCCGACCCTTATCACTGGCTTGAGCACTTCCCTCCCCTGTGCAGGGAAGATCTCACCAACTTTGGATGCCGTATCGACTGGCGCCGATCTTTTGTCACCACCGATGCCAACCCCTACTACGATGCCTTTGTTCGATGGCAGATGAACCGTCTCAAGGAATTGAACAAGATCAAGTTCGGAAAACGATACACCATCTACTCTATCAAGGACGGCCAACCTTGCATGGACCACGACCGATCTGATGGTGAGGGTGCTGGCCCTCAGGAGTATACCGCTCTGAAGCTCAAGGTCCTCGAGTGGGCTCCTAAGGCTGCTGAGACCCTCAAGGGTAAGCTGCCTGAGGATGCTAAGGTCTACTGCGTTCCCGCTACGCTGCGACCCGAGACGATGTACGGCCAAACTTGCTGTTTTGTCGGACCCAAGATCACCTATGGCCTCTTCAAAGCCAACGAGACCGATTACTTCGTCATGACTGAGCGTGCTGCCCGAAACATGGCCTATCAGGGCATCTTTGCCAAGGAGGGTGTTATCGAGAAGGTTGCCGAAGTTGTTGGATCAGAACTGGTTGGTTCCCTGGTCGACGCCCCTCTGTCCCTTCACAAGGAGGGAGTCCGCATCTTGCCCATGGATACTGTCCTTCCCACCAAGGGTACTGGTGTTGTCACCTCTGTGCCTTCTGACAGTCCCGATGATTACGCTACCGTGACCGACCTCGCCAAGAAGGCCGACTACTACGGCATTACAAAGGAGTGGGCCGAGCTCGAGATTTTCCCTATCATCGAAACACCCAGCTATGGTGACCTTTGCGCTCCTTTCCTCGTCAAGAAGCTCAAGATCGCTTCCCCCAAGGACACAAAGCAGCTCGAGGAGGCCAAGGAGCTGGCTTACAAGGAGGGTTTCTACCAAGGTATTCTGAAGGTCGGCGAGTTCAAGGGCGAGAAGGTCGAGGTCGCCAAGCCCAAAGTTCGACAACAGATGATCGATGCCGGTCAGGCCTTCGCCTACTCTGAGCCCGAGCGAAAGGTCACCAGCCGATCTGGCGATGATTGTATTGTCTCTCTCATGGACCAGTGGTACCTCGACTATGGTGAGGAGTCATGGAAGCAGACTGCCCTCGGCTGGGTCGACAAGGGCTTGAACACTTACACATCAGAGACCAAGAACCAATTCGAGGGAGTCCTGAACTGGCTGAACCAGTGGGCTTGCGCTCGAAGCTTCGGTCTTGGTTCAAAGCTGCCCTGGGATCCCTCATTCTTGGTCGAGAGTCTGAGTGACTCAACTATCTACATGGCCTACTACACTATCGCGCACTACCTCCACAACGACATCTTCGGAAAGACAAAGGGATTGGCTAACATTGGACCCGAGGCTATGACTGACGAAGTCTGGGACTACGTCTTCTGTCGCCGAGAGTTGAGCGATGAGGTTCTGAACAGCAAGATCCCTAAGGAGAGTCTCGAGAGCATGCGCCGCGAGTTCGAGTACTTCTATCCCCTCGACGTCCGTGTCTCCGGCAAGGACCTGGTGAGTTTCCGACTGCCACCCTACTGTTTATGACTTATAAGCTAACAGCTCCTGAGATCCCGAATCATTTGACCTTCTTTTTGTACGGTATGGATTTCTTTTCCTTATTTCTTTCGTCATTCACTTTGATTTTCGTTGCCTTCGGGAAATACTTCGAATCGTTCAAAGTCCCCACAAAAACTGGCCGGTCTTTTGAGTCTGTATGATTAACTAATCGATTAATAGTTCATTTGGCTATGTTCCCTCAGGAATACTGGCCTCAAGGTGTCCGTGCCAACGGACATCTGATGCTCAACGGTGAGAAGATGAGCAAGAGTACCGGTAACTTCATGACTCTCCGAGACCTTACCCAGAAGTACGGAGCAGACGCTTCCCGTATCGCCCTTGCCGACGCAGGTGATGGTGTGAACGACGCCAACTTCGAGGAGGATGTTGCTGATACCAACATTCTGCGACTCTTCACCCTGAAGGAGTGGTGCGAGGAGATGGTTCGGGAACAGGATCAGCTTCGAACTGGCGAATTCAACTCGTTCCAAGATGCTCTCTTCATGAACGACTTGAATGCCGTCACCAAGGAAGCCGTTGAGCAGTACGCCAACACCAACTACAAGCTGGCCCTGAAGGCTGGTCTGTACGAGCTTACAAGTGCTCGTGACTTTTACCGCGAGGCCTGCGCAGCTGCTAACATCAAGATGCACAAGGATGTTGTTCTCCGATACATTGAGGTGCAGACTCTGTTGCTGGCTGTCGTTGCTCCTCACTGGTCCGAATATATTTGGCTCGAGGTGCTGAAGAAGGAGGGCACTGTCCACAACGCTCGATTCCCCGAGATCAAGGAGGTCGATGCTTCTCTGTCGGCGAAGCGCGATTACGTTCGAAACACTGCTTCCAACGTTAACTCTGCTGAAGGTATCCAGTTGAAGAAGAAGGCCAAGGGCAAGGAGACATCCTTTGATCCCAAGAAGCCCAAGAAGCTGACAATCTTTGTCGCCGACAAGTTCCCTGCCTGGCAGGCCAAGTACATTGACCTTCTCAAAGAAATGTGGAACACTGAGACCAAGTCGGTCAACGACAAGGAGCTCAATGGCAAGATTGGCAAGATGGGAGAGATGAAGAAGGCCATGCCATTCGTGCAGAACCTCAAGAGACGACTCCAAGCTGGCGAGCCAGCAAGCGCTGTGCTGGAGCAGAAGCTTGCATTCGATGAGAAGGAGACTCTTCTGCAAATGATTCCTGGACTGAAGCGAACTTCAGGTCTCGTCGTGTGTGACGTGATCTCTGTGGAGCAGGGAAGTCAGAAGGGCGTTCTCCTGACCGAAAACAAGGAGGTTGATATCACAGTCCCTGCTGCAGAGCACGCTGTTCCTGGTCAACCAACCTTCCACTTTGAGAATGTCGAGGCTTGATTACGGATGTTAGGAAAAGGAAAAAAAGAGGTTCCCTGTCATTATGATTTGATGTTTACTAGACAAAGTACGTAGGGACGTACTCAGACCGACGGAGGTTGCGCGTTCCTGGGTAGGATATGTGTGCATGTGGGTCAAGAGATCTTTGTTTGAGTTAAAAATGGAAGACTTGCCGATCAGATATACCACTAGAGAAGGCTTGTTTCTTGTTACGGATGCACAGTTTGTGATTGTCATGACCTGGACAATGGCCGTTGACTTGAAGTGGGCGCATTCCTCGATCTGAGATGAGCAGACGAGCCCCATACTGTGTATGTAGGCTGAGGCCCAGGCTACCTCAGCTACTCACTAGACTATGTGCTGTCTGCTCAACTTGACCCAGTCTGTAGGCTATGTATGTACGTGTGCATGTGCATGTGCATATGAGCTGAGCTGACTGTGCTTTGTCACTCTGGCTATGGCCACAGGACCACTTAGCCACTGTCAATAACGACAAGATAGAAATAGCAACTAATAGTGATCATGATAACAGTACATGATTCATTGATTGCCAAGCGATAGGTTGCCGATAGCCTTCCTGCTTCCTATAGCCATCGATTGCCAAGTTCTACTACAAAGTTCCAGAACTCTACGGGACCAAGGATCGATTTAGTTTACAAGGTTGAGGAAGCCGGGCAGGGATGGGAAGGGAATTAGCATTAGCGAGGCGAAAGGAGACAAAGCCCGGGGGCGAGTCAAGGTCCTTTTGATAGATTGGTTTGTTTCATTGTATGGGATGAATTTTATTAAGTTCATCTAAATCAGGAGCTCATTCTAGTTGCATTCTATTTCTCCGATAGGACAAGGGATGGGCATTGATTTGAATTTTAAATTTGGACATTGAATATTTCCATCTGCATTTAAAATCAAAACCATCGGATGTCTGTAACAGGCCCCTGGCGATGAAATAAAAATGTCTGGGGCAATAGACAACTGTAATAAGCAAAAGGGGGACCCGAAAGCTTGATCATGCGAAAATATGGAGTTATCTGGATCGGTAAATAGGAGAGGGAGAGAAGCGAGGAGAGAGACTTCAAGGGGCCAGTGTCTCTATCCCCATAAGGTACTTTTTACTTTTCATGGATTCAATCATGAAATGGATGTCATGTATTGCGCGTACTTCCAGGTGCGGTAGGTTGTAGTCTAGAGGAACGGTAGAGGACGGACGGGAACCGGGGTTAAGGGATCAGGCCCGTGGAACCACTATAACAAGGTGAAATAAGCTAAACCATTACAGGTTGCAAGGGTCCAATCCAAGACTCTAGTCCAAGGACATGATCCAGATGATGAAGCTTTCTTCTTTTAGTGACCGACTCTAAAAATGGTTCATCAGACTCCTTTAGTTGAGGCTTATAGGTACAGTACATATCCGTAGGTAGGGAGGTAGTAATGATGTGGCGGGGACGATCATTCTCTCCTTTCCCCTTGAATTTGAATGCGAATGCCATGGTCACAGCCTGGTCAGGGTTGTTTTATTTTGCTTGCGCGTCAGAACCACAAAAAAATTCCAACACAGATCTGCACTTTATTAGCCCGAGCCGCAAAACAGAGATCCCAGGTAAGGGCGTCCAATGAGGATGCCTGCCGCTATTTGCGCAGTACTGTAACTTAACAGGTGCAGGCCTCTTAATTATTCCAGGTTTTAACGTTTACCGCAGGTTCTCCAGTAATATGCAACTGTAACTTAATGCTATCTATCATCCTTTTTTAGAAACTCAAAAGATTAGGAGTCTTTCCCTCTGCCTTGGTGACTGACTGCCCGGTCTAAGTGCTTGCGCAATCCGTCTCCACTGTCCCCAAACAAACTAACATCCAACCACTAGACTATCTGAAAGATCGACAACGATACAGTGCAAGTGGAATTGAATATAGAGGCATTTCTAAAACTTGGTTTACGTATGACGCAACTGTGCTTAGTTGCCAGTGAAACAGACAATCAGCAGAAGATGATCTTCAATACTCAAGTGAAGCCCTTGTCTGTTGATGGCCAACTGGTAGGCTATATCGTAGCTGATAGCGTACTGCAGCACGGTTGGGTTAGCACTAAAGATAGACCTAGACCGTCCGTCCCGTAGTGGTGTGCACCCATCAAAAAGTTAAGCCATGTCAAGTCTGGTCAGCTCAGGTCAAGCTTTCTGTTCTCCTGCATATGGCGGCAGATGAACGTCGATCGATTGGTTCATCTAGCAACACCATCACTTAGATATGCACTATTATCAGTACATTACATGAAAGTGGCTGGTCTCAACTGCTTTTTTGTTTCCTCCCGTTGACGCCTCTGAGCGATTATTCAATCAATATTCGTAGCCATAGCCGCGTCAACCTCCATGTCTATCCATCTGCCGAGTTGCTTGACTCAGTTACTGCACTGTAGATTGCGTTGACACTCTAAACTCTACTTACTATGCCTTGTTTTTCTAATCAGCAGCACAGTTCAAGTTTAAAAAAAAAGAGGTCAGAGTGGATCCGTTCAACTTCTGTAACTGACGCACCGGATCAACTTCCTCGTTGAGGCCCTTGCTTTGTATTGGGTGATATTATCGACTTATCCCAGTAGTGGAGTCGTTCCGTGCAACGCAAGACAATGTACATGTGGATAATGATATGGAGGCATTAGCAGACGGGTTGAGATGATGCAACCGCCCCCGGGGGCATGGAGCATGGAACATGGCTGGGGGCTGGCTGCTGTCGTGTCTCCTCTCCTTGTTCTGTCTCTGTACGTACTGATACATCGACATTAATAGACAAATTCACTGACAATCCTTGCGACCTCAAAGGGTATATAGGAGTCGAAGCTCTCCTGCTCATCCTGTCCTTTTTTCCATTCTCATCATCCAAACAACAATCGCTAAACCAACACTCGTTTAAACAACTCCGATCTAATTCTCTTTCGACTCTTCTCTTCCAACAAAACCCAACAAACCAAACCAACCTTCAAAATGCACGCCTCCGCTGCCGTCCTCGCTTTCGTCGCTGTTGCGACCGCTGCCCAGACCCCTGTGGCCCCTGTTGCTACTCCCATCGCTACTCCCGGTGCCCGTTAGTATCCCACGATAACTTAATCTTTACCAACATCACAACTAACATCATTGATAGCTACCAACGGTACTAAGCCCGGCCACGGTGGCGCTGGTTCCGGCTCTGGTTCCGGCTCTGGCTCTGAGACCCCCGCCAACGGCGCTGCTGCCCTCGGCCTCAGCGGTCTCGCTGGTGCCCTTGCCGTTGCCCTTGCTCTGTAAATGTCTTTCACCAAGACTTCAGAGTTGGTGGCTATGAGGATCCTGTAATACCCTTGCAGGGTTCTGGAGGAATCGTGCTGGTGCGCGTTTAACTTTCGATGGAGATAGATCGGGATCTCGATTGTCCCGACTAGAATAGAATAGATCAATGGAGCGCGATCGCTTCAGCTATATTAATACTAATCGCATACCACCATGTAATCCGTTCTTTGTGATGCCTTTTCTCTCGTATTTTGCCATGCTGTACCATCCGTCTTGAGCCTCCGGACCCTTGCTTATCTCTGAAAGCTTGGCTACAACCTTGATGTTGCAGGGCTGTGAAGTGAGACCCGACCGGAAATTTGTGTTCCGTGACATGCTCATTGAAGACTTGCCCCCTACCCACTGTTGTCGTTCAGTACTTTGAGACTAAAACGTGCAAGCAGAATGAATGTTTGAAGGTGGTGAGTCGATTCTAGCCCGGTCTCTTATCCCAGCAGACCAAGAAAGAAACCGTTCTTGTCTTTCTTGGCTGGACAAACTTAACATCCTTCCCGTCCCGTCACCCTTGCAAGTCGACTGATTATCGTGGCTACACAAAACCGATACAGCATATGTAGACCGGGGTATCGTTGGGGGCTTCCCGTTACTGAACGGAAGTACTTCTTTGCTGGTAGTTGGATCGAGGACGCTGCGAAAACGAACATTCCGACATCTCTGCTGTATCGCCCCATATCAGGTTTCACCAAGTGACTTGAGGTTCTGATACGAATGTCTCAGTCGCGGCGCGGCACAGATCTACCGTTTCTGTTGCTTTCACATGGTGGTCGCAATTTGTATTATTTCTATCGTAAGATTCGGTTGACTCAGGCAGTGATAGGGACCTGGCCGCCCGAGGCTCCTGTAGGGGGGGGCTTTGGCAGATCATCCTAGGAAAATGTTAGCTGAGAAACATGACACACGGCGCATAACACATACCAAGTCAAAGATGACCCGGATCATAAGACTGCAGCTAGGGCAGACGGCGATGTCCTGCTCATCGAGCAAGTCTTCGAGAGTAATCTGAAACTTGTCGCCACAAGGGCAAGGGAACTGGTAGACTCCCATAGCCTCGTCAAAGGTCATGTCCTCGATCTCGACCTCATCGTAAATGGAAATACCGTCGTCAGACATTTTTGCGATTTGTTTGGGTATCACGTATTGGTAATTTGGTGAGAAAAGTTGTAAGTTGACTTTAAATTTCTCCAAAGACTCATAAAATAAAAAGTTGCCCCGCGAATGCGCCCAAAAATTCACATCCTCCCCACGAAAAGTGGCGCATGCATCTTAAAGTATGGCGGTGCTCTTGCTTGTGGCTGGTGAGTCAAATGTTAATCACATGCCGAGTGCTGGGAAAGTGTGGGGAGGCTTGCACTTGCCCCAGATTCATCGGCCGAGGAAGCTTTCTGTATGGGGAAACTGCATTTGATGATAGAGCTCACAAGACGTTCTTGGCCATGTAGCGTAACAATCTTACACCTTCCAACATTTCTCAACTTCTTCTGTTTCTTTTTCAACATTAAACTGCGAAACAGTTGCTTCGATTAGCGCTTTCCTTTTACTCCAACTTCTTGTCTTTGCGATTTCCCCATGCGCTTCAGTGTTTTTGACAGATCTGTGACGTGACGTCGAGACGCCTCGGCTCGCCCTCAATTCCAACGTCTGCGCAACCCGTGGGCCGTTACCAGGTCTCATCTAAGCAACGCCTCCGTAAAACCAATACCTCTCTAGTTTGAACATAGAGCCTCGAGGCTCCCCGCGCGCCAACTATGGCATCGCAATCCAAACTCGCCTTACCAAGCGACCGCTCCCTTCGGGGCATAGTATCCCATCTTACCAGCCTTTACGTTTCTAATCGCACACGTATATCGCGCGCTGTATGGATCACGTTGTTCGTTGCGCTCGTCAACCGAATCCGACTTGCCATTTCCGAGCAAAAGGCGGCATCGGCGCGTGAAGCTGTTCAGCGCGCTGCTCGTCGCGGGACCACCTCTAGTGGAAGCGAAGAAACACCAAGAAAGAAGGTCGAGCTAAATCGCGAATTCTTCCGGTCGCTTTTGAAGCTACTCAAGATTGTCGTTCCAGGATGGCGTAGTAAAGAATCGAGGCTATTGATGAGCCACAGTTTTTTCTTGGTTCTCAGAACGCTTATTAGCGTTCGCGTCGCTGAGATGGATGGCGCCATAGTCAAGGCTTTGGTGAAGGGCAATGGTAAAGAGTTTCTGAAGCGCATAGTGTGGTGGATGTTGATTGCGGTCCCGGCGACCTTTACCAACTCTATGGTCAGTATAACTATACCATACTGTTCTATTGCTTTGCTAACGATGCATGCAGCTATCATACCACCAAGCCGAACTATCGCTGAAGTATCGATCACGGCTTACACAACATATACACGACAAGTATCTCTCCAACTTAACATTTTATGGTATCTCAGCTTTGGATGACCGAATTAAGAACCCGGACCAGTTGATTGCGGTTGATGTGTCAAAGTTTTCTAATAGTTTGGCTGAACTATACAGCAACTTAGCCAAACCTCTATTAGATATGGTAAGCGTACTGACCCGCGTCCCATATACTTTTCACTGACCCTTTGCAGACCATTTATACCTGGTCGCTATCAAAGAGCGTTGGTGGCGAAGGTGTCGTCTTCATGTCGCTTTTGGTACAACTATCAGCCAACGTAATGAGGGCATTGACCCCGCCGTTTGGAAAATATGTTGCAGATGAAGCAAGACTGGAGGGCGAGTTCCGTTTCCAACACTCGCGCCTCATCGACTATAGCGAAGAAGTGGCTTTGTACGGTGGCCACAACGCCGAGAAGGACACATTAGACAAGGGTTACTTTACTCTTATCAAACACGTCAACTACATCCTTCGACGACGATTCTACCATGGATTTATGGAGGATTTTGTCATCAAGTACTTCTGGGGTGCCCTTGGCCTGATGCTTTGCAGTGTCCCAGTCTTCGTCAAGATGCCGGGTCACATCGCAATGAACATGGGCGATCGAACAGAAGCATTTGTTACAAACAGACGGATGCTCCTTTCTGCTTCCGACGCTTTCGGGCGCATCATGTTCTCTTACAGGGAGGTGATGGAGTTGGCAGGCTACACGTCGCGAGTTGCCACGCTTCTGGACGTGATGGCCGATGTTCAAGCAGGTCACTTCGAGAAAAAGCTCGTGTCTTCTTCAGGAGTGGAAGGTAATGAGGCCGTTCTCAAGGGTCGTGGAACAGTACACGAGAGCAACGATATCACATTTATTGATGTGTAAGTTCAAGAACACCTTACCTGTGAAACTAGAGCTAACCACACCATCCCAACAGACCTATCATTTCCCCCAACGGAGACGTACTGATCAAGGCGCTGTCTTTTACTCTCAAGCACGGCGACCACTTACTTGTTGTTGGCCCCAACGGCTGCGGCAAGTCATCCCTTTTCCGCATTCTCGGCGGTCTATGGCCTGTTTACGGAGGCACTGTTCATAAGCCTCCCTTCCACGCCATCTTCTACATCCCTCAGCGCCCATATCTATCCAGAGGTTCTTTGCGCCAGCAAATAATCTACCCAGACTCTCTTCGCCAGATGCGCGCTCGCGGTGTTACCGATGCCGATCTTCTTGAGTACCTCAAGATTCTGGGTCTCGAACACCTCCCCGAGTTATACGAAGAAGGATGGGACGCCGAGGCTGAGTGGCGCGACGTTCTTTCCGGTGGACTTCAACAGCGTGTCGCCATGGCACGTCTCTTTTACCACAAGCCCAAGTACGCTATTCTCGATGAGTGTACCAGTAGTGTCACATTGGAAACAGAGAAGGCGATGTATGATACGGCAAAGTCGCTGGGAGTCACTCTCATGACCGTCAGCCACCGCCGAAGTCTCTGGAAGTACCATTCCCACATTCTTCAGTTTGATGGTCAGGGCAACTACGTCTTTACCAAGCTTGATGCCGACAAACGTCTCAAACTTGAGGATGAGAAGGAGGAACTCGAGGTCCGGTTACGCCAGGTTCCCGAGTTGGAGCGTCGCATTGCTGAATTGACAGCTGCCTAGAGATTCTATTTCGGTCGAGGATGTTGGAATTAGATTCTTGTTGAATACCCAGGGGTACATTTGGATGGAGCTGTGTTTTGATCGATATTCTAGATACTGGCGTACAACTCGAATCTTGACAAAGCAATGCATTATACATCATTTAGATCTTTTCAGCAATGATGTCCTAATACAAATGGCATTCGGTACGTAGAAACTGAACTATCCACTAGTCTTTAACATTAGAAATGGCATGCCCTTATTTAATCCCAGGTCAAAATAGTAATCCAAACTACCCACATCTTTCCACGCCATACCCGTCGAAGATCACCTCCTTGCCCCATCTATGGTAGGAAGATTGTTGGGATGGTAGGGGCATGTCTTCTTGTGTACACTGTTGTCGCCTCGCAAAATATCTCGGTGACTCGCGCCACACTCAAAGCAAAACTCGTGCCTGCACCTGATACCTATGACCCAAATGATTCAGTACTGAGTCGAATGCTTTCTTTTGTTCGAGTTGTGGTTTGATGGCTTAGTCTCGCCCGCCCCGGCAATAATTGTTGTGACCCCGAGTATACGGCTGATTGCAGGCCCAGCAAAACTCGTGACGGCATTTAATGCCTAGAGAAACAGACATTAGTATCCTCATCAAATGGTAGTCTGAAATCTCTTGTGCAGACGCACCGTGGATGTCAGGGCCGATAATTTGGGAAGCAGGTGGACAAAGGCATGACGGTAGGAAGGGAATAGATAGTTTAACTTACAGGTCATGTGTGAGCTATTGTGATGTTAGCGAAATTCTCGTTTACAGGTGTGGAAAAGAAGTTCGATTCTTACCAGCCTTTGTTCTTCTCAATTGCCCATCCGCATCCAGCACAGGGCTTAGTGGTGCGGCTAACAGTTGCGCTGCTTTGGGCTTCTTCTTTCTTTCTTCTGGCTGCAATTTGACGGGCGAGCTGTACCGCCTTTTGAGCTTGTTCCCTCTGCTGGCGAGCCCGCTCTTCTCGTTGTCTCATCACAGCTTCATCCTCCGCCAGCAGATTCTGAGCCATGGCTCTATCCGCCTCTAGTTGAGCCTGTTGTTCCTCTGACCACCTTTCATTCTCCAGTTCAAGACGGGAACGAAAGTTGTCCGGGTCAGCCAAGAGTTGATCATACTCTTCACAGGATAGGTTCTCGTGCCAAGCAACGTTGTGATGGAAACAAGAACGGTGATTACAATGGAGGCATGTGACAATGGGTTGAGCTGTTCCAGACTCGTGGATTTGTCCTGAGCCACACCCGGAAGTACACCAGACGAAGTTATCGGCCTCAGACATGGCTGCTCTCAGTGCAATCGTCTCGTATCTAAGTCTTATCAACCTTAAGCTTGTGTATGTCCATTTCAACTACTTACTTTGAGAAGGTTTGCTCATTGGCATATCGTTGAATGTCAGCATATTCTAGCAGCTCAGTACATTCCGGACATCCGATTTCGGTCCAAAGTTTGCTGCTTAGATCCGACTCGATTGACAATTGAATACAATCCAGACATGTCCTGGGAGGGTGTGTGCAGGTTGCAGTTATTGACAAACGCGGGAAGGCATCCAGAAGTTTGGTATCTGCACATACTACACATTCAAGAGCGCCCGAAATAGAGCTTCGTGGAGTGCGCTGGTGTGTGACTATCAAGTCCGTTGAGTCAATCGCTCGTTGATATCGTTGCCCGAAACTATGCGATGTAGATGCTTAGCGAATATGTGTGAAATGCCGCTGCACATTCGAGGGCAATGATGGCCACAGTGAATGCTGACAGGATGTGATAGACATACCGGAACTCATCAGCTTCTTCAGTTCTAAAGAGTGAATCGGAGGTTAAGTCATCGTCATTATCTAAGAACGCAGGTCTTTGATAACGGAAAGCTGGTTCGGCAGAAGGGGCAGCGGTAGCGGCAGCGCTTGCCTGTTGCAAGTAAGTTGCTGAATGGGCCGCTAGTTCATATCGCTGTCCAAGGAAGGCCAACCGAGACGTAGAATCTGCTGGAGATTCCAGACGAGATTGGCTGGCATTCTGGTGCTGGTTCGGCCCCTCCTCTTCCTCATCATCCACAAGCCAGATAGAGTCGTCGTCGTTTCCAAATCCTCCCATGATATCTGGATTGACCCGTCCATAGATGCCTGCTGTTTGAGCAAACATATTGTTCTTGAGGGGATTTACATCTGTATAGGGGACGTATTTCGTGGTGTAGGGGTCTTGTTCTTGTTCTGGTGTAGGGGGGTCGATCGCTGGTTCCTGGACTAAGGGACGATCGTGCTGGTAATATGAAAGGGCCGAAACTGTAGAAGGAAGAGAGGATGAAGTTTGATGTGGCGGTCTTTGCTCATGTTCGTCCATCGAGATGGTCGAAGGAATAGGCCTAGTCGGCAGAGGGGGATGCTCCGAGACAGTGCTATTGTCAGGGTAAGAGGTAGTGACGGTGGTAATCTCAGCTTCAGATTCAATACTAGAAGTCTCTGCTGAAGAAGGTGGAGTTGAAGTTCTTCTTGATACCTTCCTCCTCTGCCAAAGGTTAGATACCTTCTTCTTAATACCACGCAGCATCGCCATGGGACTGGGAGGGAAAGAGCCGTTTCCAGGGAAGATCGAGGGAAGTTGCAGCTGCAAGGCAGTGACCCGACGGTTGCACCAGCTGTGTTTGTGTTTAGAAGTAAATTAAAGAAACGCGATATATGGCCATTGATTTTTTAGCACGTTACAGCAAACGGCCAGTCGAATAAACTGCTAAGGTAGGTATCGGGTATTGAAGTTCTCAACCTGGTGAATAGGTAGGTATCAGAAAGAGTCCCGTTGCCTGAGGTACTGCTGCTTGCCCTTCTTCCATGTTTGTCACTTGCAAGGCGGTTTCATGCAGTCTTTCCAAGTACCAATCTTGTCCGTACAGTAGCATATCGGACAAGGCGTAAAGCTATACACAGGTTTAGGTTCCTGCACCCAACTGGGCTGAATTGAAGGTATTCTGGCAATTGCATGAGCTAACATTGACTATCATGGGCACATGCTAAGCTACTCGCCCGATTAGAGTGTATTCAAGGGGGTGCCTGTCCAGTCTAAGTCACAGTCCTATTCTTGATCTTTGGTAGTGCCCCGCCCCCGCCTCTCAAGGATCACGTTGACCAGCACACCCCATGGGGCATCTTTAACTAAAATCAACTTACACAGCATCAGGGTGTTAGGAAGTCTGATCGTCCAAAAGACAAGATACTTTTACCACTGCATACTTAGAGACGGAACTTGAGTCTTAAACACTCATCTCTCTATTTGACGGGAACCTCAAAGATGGCGTTTCTGCTATTTATTAGCACAGATATGGTGCTTGGATGTACAAGGCGAGAGTATCTTTAGCTGTCCCTTTCTTTATACCTAGTTGCACCAGCACCAGGAGTAGTAGTTGCGGAGAAAGATTCGACAGTATACAGTACATAGTTCCCTATAAGTTAACCTGTATCGCCTATTTATCCCCTCCTGGTGTCAAAGAACCAAGCCGCTTAGTGTTTTCTCATTCAAGTTTCGAATTCACAAACTCATTGTGCCATTCACTCCCCGCAGGGTGTCAAAAGAATTGACCGCCGGAAGTCTAAAAGACGAAACAACTTTGTTACCTTTTGCCGACTTAGGCTAGCATTTAGGCTACTTTATTTCTGTAGCCTAAGGCTTAGGGAACATTTCTTCTGTTACTCACATAGACTCCCAGATCTGTGTAACTGGCTAGACATATTCGCATGTCACTGTGTTGTATCGCTGGTCTGTGTTGAGTGTTAGCAAAACTCAAAGGCAGATGTTTCTCAAGGCTCACTATTGTAAAGTAGAGTGTATGTAGTGGATGCCGAAAGATAGACTGCCTCAATCTTGCAGCTCAGCTCGTAGTACCACCGTCCGTCTGCGCCTTGTCGACGAGTAAGTTGATTCTCTGGAATATGGCTAACATCGGCCTCAACATTTGAGAGTACCTTGACGTTGTCGTCGCGGACCAACGGCGCGTCACGGGGCAATTGATCATTGTAGATTGTCATCTTGATCTTGCGGATTCGGCCCTCTTTGACAGCACCCGTCCAGACAAATGATGTGAAGTAGGGTTCGTTTTCAGATACCTCTGAACCCTATGGAGTGTTAGATTTATCACATACAACTGAACTAAAAGAAACTCACCCTGGTGATAAACCATTCCATCGCGCGGATTTTGTAGCACCCATCCAGGCCACACCACATCTTTTTGTCCTTTAGATGACCATGAAGATTGTCGTCAAATCGAGCGCGCCACTCAGTGCCGTAGTGCTTTCGAGCCTTGCGGTTTTTCACTCTGACTACAGCAAGATCTGGGGAAGCATTCGCAAGTCCCTTGAGTACCGCACCTTGAACAATAGCCTGCCAAGCGTTGGGTGGCTGCATGATCTGGATGGAATTATCGACAGCGATCCTAAGTCGTTCCTTGAGGTAGCCGGATGCTCCAAAACCACCAACCAGAAGAATGGCGCGGACAGGCACGTTACTAGCCATGATCTGATCCTTTACCAGCCTGATTACCTCAAGCACGACGGGCTCAAAGATGGTTTTGAGATCTGATGCCTTCAGAGCGAAACGGCCCCGACTGATACCAAGGGCCCTATTGTTGGCCAGACCTGCCACAGGGATGTTGTAGGTCTCGTCCGGCCCAGCGTTCAGAGCAAACTGGCGTTTGACCTTCTTCTCAAATACTTCCATAGCCTCTGCCATAACTTCCTCGTCGAATCCCTCTTCCTTTCCCAGCTTTCCTTTAAGATACTTTGCGAAGCGCATATTGAGGAAGGTGGAACCACAAAGAGCCCCCGAACCAGGAGCGGCCTCTTGAACTTCTAGGATAGGCTTGAGGCTGGTTATGGTGTAGGAGATCAAGTCGACAGTGCCACCGCCAGCATCGACAACGACGATTGTATCACCGACTTTCAGTCCATGCGGGTCAAGCCCATGCAGAGCATAAATCGCAGCAGCCTCGGGCTCAGAGACCAGGTGGACTTGTTGCTGGGATGTTGAGAGGCCTGATGCCTTTTGGCATGCTTTCTTAGTCTTGTCCTTGGCCAGATCGCTCCAGATAGCAGGAACTGTAACAACAAACTCAAGGGGTGTACTGTTTACGATGCTGTCGCCGAGCTTCTCACGGAGCGTATACAGAAGATGTTCACCAAGCTGCGAAATAAAGTCGGTGACAAGCGTATCAACGTTTCGGCCTCCTCGAGCAGCCACGGAGCTCACTGTTTGACTCATGGACTGTAGGTCTGGGTCAAGCTCTCTGTCAAATTGTTAGTCAACCAGATATTTGTATTCAATGAAGTATATGCAAACACATACAGCTTGAACCACTCAATGACTTCATCTTGAGGTGCAGTGATGGGAATGGAGAACCCCCATTCGATCTTGTCCCCATTGTATCGAAGTTTTGAGGGTACCTTGTCGCTAGATTCTCCCTCCTTGTTCGAGCTGGACACAGGCCATTGGGTAATGCAGGTTCGTCTCGACGGATTGCGACTCTCAGCCCAGGCGACTCCAGAGTAAGTGGTGCCGAAGTCGATTCCGACAATGATCTTTCGATCGGGGATCTTGAGCTTGTCAAACTCCATGATAAATTAAGGAAAGATTCCCCTAAGCTTTAGACAGGCGAAAATAAACTGCCTAGATTCTCATGTAATCTGCTATAAAGAACCTGATTATTTCGTCTCTTAGGTGTTGGTGATCAGGTTTTCTAATGTCGTGATGCTGCGATAGGCCACTTCGTGCGACACACGACAAGTAGATATCAAGTAGTAGAAAAAATAGACAATGTCTTGGTGAAAGTAAAAAAGACTCTATCTCTAAGAGCTTAGAGGCAGAGAATAATATTCGCAAGGCAAATAGGAGAAAGCCTGGTGATCAAGGTAGGTGAAGGAAGGAGCAGGCCCAGTTGGCAGTGGCAGTGGCAGTGGCATTGACTGCCCGTTCCATAAACTTGCTGGTTGGCTCTTGCCCCGCGGTGTCACCTGGACGAGTAGGTACAGCCCAGGTTATATTAACTCCTTCATTATTCGCTGCTGTAACTGGTAATCAACCTCCGTTACCATGAATTGGATGTTCTGACCAAACCATAGCCTACTGAGCTACTAGAGATTTTACAAGATTGGGCGCATTGAGTTATAAACTCACACCCTGGCTGTCATAGCTCAAAGCCCCCTAGTCATGACTGCCTAGGTCTTCGCAATGGCCGGCCACAAGGTTTCCTCGCCATCGAGGGGTTCTTGGATATCCGAAGCGCACAAACGCCAAGATGAAAAACAATGATTCTGCCTGGAAGCCCTTGTCCAAGTCCTATTCCATCATACCTCCATGCTTACTTCCACTGGCATGAGGTCAAGTTTGTCGCCCGAGCTTAGTTCAGGGCGACCACTAAAACGGGCAAACCTACCCAAGGAGCCAAACTTGTCAAGTTTAGTCCAAACGGCTGCGGCTGCGGCTGCGGCTGAGGTCATGGAGGGTATGATCCACTTGCGGGGTGAAGAATGCCCTGCAGCTCGGGCAGGGGTAGTCGATCAAGACACGGCCTAGCTCAATTGGGCCATGTTGGTTGATTAAGACTAGGTAGAGCTGGAGGCTTTTTGATATACCATCAGGAGACTCGGGCAGCTGCATTGGATCATTTCAAACGCAGGTTATTCTCGGGGCTACCTGGAACTATGCTTCACAATACCAAGTAGCGATTGTGTTTACATGCAGTGTTAGACGACGTAATCGTAATCTTGGCAGGGTCCTTATCCCTGCTTGGCTGGTGGATGAAAGCCGAAGAATACACTTTAGAGAACCAAGACCACCAGGGCAAAACCAAGAATCAATGACTGCATCTAAGCACAGTTCAGTACGGCCAGGTGGGTAACAGAAGAATTGTCCTCCAAGGCTTGGGCTATCATAATGAAGTAGCCCAACTGCTATGCTGGTCTAAGCTAGCAGAAAGTGATTAAATTATTTCGTCTCTTATGCCTCTCAGGGCTATATAGTCCTAGGTTCTGATCTGGACAGCCAAGTTCCTTGATCAGAGAGTATGCCCTGCCTGAAACTAGGTAGCAGCAGGCAGCCATAGAAAGCCTATCTGGGTATGTACCTTCCCATGGGATTGCCGAATTAGATGCTACATGCCACACCCCCATACCTCCTGCCTTCCGCTTGCATATGCAGTCAGCCTCTACCCACAGCAACTACCTTGCATCCAATCTGTAAACGACTCAACTGCGAATAATTCATCATTTCCTCTACTGGGCAGATACTGACTGTAGTCTGCCCATTCCAGGCTGCTCCGTTGTCTGTCAAACTGCACTGCACTCTTCCACATGCCATTGCCCGGATTCGCACTCAGGCTCTCACAATTATCATACATCAGGTCAGGAATTTCGATCCAACTTTCTTCCCTGCCACGCCTCTTCTCTACTAAAAACCCTCATCTTTACAATGATGGATGCGAAGAAGCACGTTCCTGCCCTACCTCCAAAGGAGCCGATCGATGAAAATGCTCCAATTCCCGGTCCCTCTGCTGGAGTGAAAGAAGAGCCTCGTGCTAAAGCCCGACCTGATTCGTCCTGTTCTCCAAAAGAAGGCAGGGGAGAAAATCGGAAATTACCCCATTCCCCAGAAAAACGAAACCATAAAGAGACATCCACGAATGCAGATATGCGTGGCAGTTTGCGAAACATCAATACAGTCAAGGCACCTCCCGGAGCATGGATTGGGGATTCAAGTGAACAAATCCAAGAGGATCAATGTACAGTCATCCACGAATTGATGGAACTAGACAGCGCTCCCGCTACTGCAGAAGCTTTAGGCGATGCCAATTTCTCGCAGTCACCAACACTGCCAAAGGCCACTTTACCACACTCCGCCGAGTTCCAATCACTTGAAGAGCTTGCTGGCTTTGAAAATGACAACTTCATGGAACCCGATTCAAACCTACGTGAACAAAACGCTCAGCTTAACCGTCAAATACAGGATCTTCAGAGACAGCTCTCCACGCTCACCACAGACAAACAGATCGCCGAAGAGAAATCACAAACGTTGTCAGAGAAGCTCGACACCCTGAAACGAAGAATGAACTCCAACATGACAGAGGTTGAGGTCAGTAGTAAGGCACTGGCGAACAGAGCAGAAGAGCTAGCGACGGAGAATTGTGTACTCAGGGAACAGCTCAGTGATGCTCAATCTCACATCTTCAGTCTCCAGCCATATCGCAAGGAGTTAACCCCTGAAGCGGTTGGGCAGGTACGTCAACCGGACTCTACACCTCGTGCACCAGATTCTCCATACATCTACTAACGTTTGGATTATAGGAGTACGATGCTCTGGTCGAACAAGTTCAGGATTGGGTTGAAAAGTTCATGGGACAGTGGTTGGATGACCATAAGGAAGGCGTCGATGGTCTACTTGGCAATGCAAAGAAACGACCAGTGGATGCCAGAAGATTCAAGCAAATCCTCTACCAGTACCCTGATCTGGTTCATGGCTCCAGCTTTCCAGAAACCGACGAGGATATCATCACATCCGTAATAATGAGATATTTGCATGACAACATCTTCCAAACAGTGCTTTATGGTACGATTGGTCGCTACGTCGAAGTTATAGGCTTCATCGAGAATGAAATGCAGATGTCCGTTGAACCGAAAAGAGGTACGTTGATCATTGATCTGTTCGTTCGAGTGACTAACTCCGGTCTGCACATAGATCTTTTTTCCGTAAGAACGTGGACCGCCGAGGCGTACAATGCTCTTCTCAGCTCCCACAACTTCAAGTCAGTGCGTGCAGACCGACGCGAAAATATGACGCGAGAACTCGCCAACATTCTGAAAATATTCATTAATAAGGATCAATTTCAATGGTTCTGCCAAAACACATGCCAGCTAGTCGTCACACCTGCAATGAAGCTGTACGAGAAGCTACAAATCTCAACGAATCACTTCTACCTTGACCTCAATTCTTTCATTGTCAGATCTGAAGGCGAGCTCACCACATCCACCGATTTCATCGACACTCTCAAGAACCTTGACTGCAAAAACGTGTTGCAGAACCGAAAGACTTTCAACGTGGAGAGAATCGATCCACCACCCTCTAAGAAGGAGCTTTACCATCGTCTACATAATGTCTGCACCGTGGTGCCAGCCTTGTACATGAGACAGATCGGGCAGAGGGATGCTATCAAGGAACCAATCGTGGTTCGAAAGCAGCAGATGCTGGTTGCATGGGGGCCAGAAGAAAAGAGACGCGTGTATCAAGAGAACGGCGACCGAGCTCTGGTGTCGCATTTATATGGCTACAAGGGCGCAGGAGAGGGATGGGCAGCCTTTCTGAGGCAATAGAGGCCGCAGGGTATCAGAAGAATTAACCGCTGAAAGCATAAGAGATGAAATAAATTAGTCATTCATTGCCAGCTTAGACTAGCATTTAGGCTACTTGTTTCTATAGCCTAAGGCTTAGAGGATATTTCTTCTGTTACCTACCTAAGGGTTGATTTCAAAAACTTGCCCCCAGAACCAACTTGCCCGAACATTTCTTAAAGCAGGGGGCGAGCTTGCAGATCATGAATACCTGTTGCCAGATAAAACAATCATGGTATCGTCTACTTCCATCTTCCCGATATAGAGACATCTGCAGGCGATAATAAAGATTAGTTGACTCGGTATCGATAGCATTTTTAACGGTTTATCGCTAGCATGACCGTCAATCAAACATATCCATTTCGCAAAATGGCAGCAGATAAGATGAATTATGAATGCCGATGCCCCGTAGGGCTCTCGATATAAATTGTGCACGCATGCTTCAAGCACACGTATGCTCATATGGCCACAACATCCTAGGTATCCAGAACACCAAGCTACATGAAAAAAAGGATGTGAATAAAACAAAATGAATGCGAAGATGTCTTTTTGACAACGAAGAACATCAGTGACAAATCGAAATGAACCAGAAAAGAGCAATAAAGGAGATAGAGGCCTAACCCTCTCTTTATCGTCAAAAGGACAGCGAGGTATCAGCACATTGTATAGCCATCCCATCCCGTCCGTTCTCCTGATTCCACATCTCATCTCTCTTTTTTCCTCAAGGTGATCCAACCTTGGATTCTCTAATTGTGAATACATGTCTTCTTTCTCCCTGTTCCTTTTTAGGTCGAAAGCGCTCTTATAGTTAAATTCAGAAAGGACAAAGGAAGTGTAAGATGGACCCGTCGGGGTCTGTTCATACCACGTTCTCATACCAGTGGTTGTAAATGCTCGTCTTCTCAGTGTCGAGAAGCCTTATCGTGAAAGCCAACGCTGTATCGGCCAAAGTATGCCCGGAAGTAGTCCTACTCCTCATCCAGACTTCCCATCATGCCATTGCCTTTGCTGCCTTTGCGACCTATCTTGAGCATGCTGAATCTCTTGCGGACACTGCCCTTCTTGCTAGCGAGCTTGTTCTCGACAGGCTTTTCGTTGGCAGCGCCAAATTGCTGGTCAAGACTTCCGCGGCTGCTAAGGCCACCTGGAGATTCGGGGTGTTTTTCATCCTGCGACGGTGTGCGGAAGAAACTATGTCGACGGCCATGTTCTTTGCCCTGGCTGTGGCTCAGGGAACGGCTAAGGTTGCTGGCTGTTTCAACATCGATGGTCGCTTCTTCAGGCTCGGTTGGCAATTCGGGTTCCTTCTTCTTGGTGCCTCCAAGGAAGCTCAGTCGTGTGCCTCGTTTCGAAACTGGTCGGATCACCGAAGCTTCCTCGGCGGTGACACCATTCACAGCGACACCAGCGCTCTTGTTCTTGGGGCTAGCTTCAGAGGAACGAGACGATCGTCTCCATGTTGGAGAAGGAGTGGCAACAAGCTCTCGTTGAGGCTGAGGAGGTGTGAAGTGTGCGATTTCTGGCGCAAAGGTGCTTTCGAAACCTGAAGGAATTAGTGAACTGAGCTACTTTCTCGTTGTGGTTTGAACTTACATCTATGAAGCTCGTCATGTTTCTGGTTGAGGAGCTCATTAGAACTTCGGGCAAACATGGCCAGGCACCTCTTAATCATAATGGCATGATCAACAAGCGCCATTTTAATTGCACTGTCTTGAGGAGTCAATTCTACCTCGGACGTGTCTTGATTCTCCTCTTCCTCAGCATCTTCATCAGCCTCCTTGGGTTCTGGCAGCAGTTGTCGGTAACAAGCGACGCTGTTCTCAGATGTAGGGTTTACTGATACGGTGACTGCATCGAGAAGTAGCTGCGCATGGTCTTCATTACCATCAGCAACTCGATGTTCAAGAGCAGTCATCTCTTGGGTCTTGCGAACAATACGTTCCAGTGCTGTCTCGTGAGCACCGAGACTGATCTCTTGAGCGTCAACGACCTCACTACGACGGAGAATAGTAGGGAAAGCATCGGCAGTTGTGAACACCAATTTCTCGGCAGAGTGCTCCTTGACAGGACCAGTCGTGTTGCGTCGTGTGGAGATGGAAAAGGTCTGAGGGTGCGACGAGAGAAGGAAGTCTCGGATCACTTGTGGGACTCGTGCGCGTTGGAAGACTTGATGGTTCAGATCGCGATGGGGTGTAACCGCCGAGATGACCAGGAACTGGCCCTCAACATCGTCCACGTCTCCTCCAGTGACAATCTGAGCAGCAGGGTACTGTTCTTGCATGCGATCTGTGAAGGCTGAAGCACGTTCGCTAGGGGATCCCTCGTATATGAACTCCTTGTCTCGAAGGTTGGCATGGAACCCAAGTCCTTTGTAAACAACCTTGAAGTATTTGGGGATGAGCTTGTCGCTCTTTGAAATAGTCTCGTAAATCGTTGCAATCGCCCGTTCCGTCCTGGCAAGCTTGGAGAAATCGAAGATATTACTCTCGTACTGCGCCTGAAGTTCCTTGTAGGTTGCCAAAGCGTGACTCCACGACTCGCCCTCTTCGAAATACTTGATCATGTCGAAATACAGTCGCTCCTTGCGTTCGAACTGTGTCTGTGCCGGGAAGTCTGGGTCTGGGAGAGCGGGTGTTTGGCTGGTTGGATCCCACTCGTAGAGATCAGCGTGAAGTCGCAGAGCCAGACCTGCTTCGGTGTGGTTTCGCGATTCGGCCTGCAGATCTGCAAGTTGGTGTACATAACGAACAAAAATTTCCTCCTTTTGCATATCGCGAAGGAATTCCATAAGTCGTAGGCGGTTGATGAGATGCGTGGCTTCGCCAGTATCGTCGCTGCTGTGTACAGCAACGAGAAGATCGAGGAATTCGTCGGTGGTACCAACAAATTCACGTATAGCAGTATATAGTGGCTCGTCGGGGATATCTGCCAAGGGCTCGAAGCGCTCAAGAAGCTCGGGAATGAAAAGCTTCTGAAGAATACTTTCAGTTAATGGCTTCTCCTTGAAAAACATATCCAAACGATCGATCGTCTCTGTTTGGATGATTGACAGATCCTCGCTCAAAGTCCATTCACTGACGATCATGGTTTGTAACACCTCAACCGCCATGCGTCGAAGACCCTCGTGCACGCTGAGACATAGCTCGACAATCGGCCCAACGAGGGCAGGAACATACTGAACTTGATATCCTCCCATCTTCTGAAGATTGTACCGGCTTCGTTCGTCGGGTGAAGTCTCCCATCCAATGGCCTCCCAGGTACGACGCAAAAGCTCAGCGCCATGTTCTCGAACATCACCCGCGATCTTCCACACAGCTCTTCTCTTCTGCTCTGGGAAAGTCTCCAGAGCCAGAGAAGTGCTACCCACCAGCTTCAGAAGGGTTGTGAAGAAGAGCTTCCACAGCTCAGTATTAAAAGTCTCTGCTTCCTCGGGATCTGGGAGGAACGCGTCCAGCATAGTACCAGCAAGATACTCAAGTGTTCGCATGGTCGACTTGTGATGATGAATATGCACACTCAGCCACCCCAGGGGATATGCCTCTCCCTTGAGAATACTCATGTGTACTCTAAGCAGATTTTCTAGTAAAGTAGTTAGGTCATCCTCAGCAAGCTCAAGTTGCATGCCTGAGGGGGAATTAGATATTGAAGACAAAATAGCAGAAAGCTCGACCAAGGCTTCATCAAATTCAAGGTCGTCATTAACAGGCTTAGTTGGGAAAGGGTATGATGATGGGAAAAGAAGAGAAAGGCGATCCTTCGACTTGCGAGGGGTCGCAAGAATCGCTAAGTAGGAATCGATTATTTTAGGAATGTGGTCGGGGATTTCGGATCCAAGGTAATCAATCTGACTGGCCAGGACAGAGCAGCAGAGGCGAATCTGATCTCTCCATTGATCCGTCACCACTTCCGTATGGCCCCAGTGAGGGGTGATCCATCTCACGGTGTTGGTACTCAATGCCAGTTTCTGATCAGGATGGGCAAATAGATCCAGCTTTCCGTAATTGATAATCAGCACAAGCTTATAAAGAATAAGCTTGCCCTTGACATCTGTGCACGAGTCCATAAAGTCAATGGCAATATGCAGGATTTCCTCTGTGTTCAGCAAACCAGCAAGTTCTGGTAACCACAGATGAAAATGCTGAACAGCGAGGGTCTGCGTTCCAACAAGAGCAGGGGCAGTGTTGCGCATCATCGCGTCAAGAGCCTTAAATATGGCACGGAGTTCGCGTGTAAATCCTGTCGTTGCGGAGGTGATGCCGATACCAGCTTCCTTCTCCTTTTGCTGGTTTCTCGCATGGGTGATAAACTTAAGGATGTGCCTGACAACCTTGAAGGTAGCACGTAGCTTCCTGGAAATCTCGGGTTCGGAAAAGTTCTGAAGTAGTCGGGTGAAAGACCGCATCAGACATGGTGTCGCGAATGGGTAGTTGAACTGGTTCTCGGCGTATTGATCGACCAGAGGTCCTAGGTTGAATCTTCGGTCATGGACAATGCCTAACACTCTGACCAAAGCAGTGAATACCAGGTCCTCGAACTCGCCACTGCCTGAGTATTCCACAAGGATTCCGAAAAGGGCATCCAGCACATCATTGAGCAGCTTGACCACCTCGATCTCAGGCACAAAGATGAACTGCTTAAGCACATCAGGAACCTCCTCTCGTTGAAGATCTCGCCACTTCAGGAGCCCCAGGACTACCCTATCCTGTGAGAAACGAGTACTGCATAGGTATGTGTCGGTACGAAGAACGGCAAGAGGGCCATTGGTGTCGGCTGCGTAATCATCCTTGCCTTGAGGACTCCACGAGAGCGACAGATATCCGCCCTTCCCGGTTGACCCAGGCTGTGCAGTCGAGGTGTGCTCATCTATCTTATAGAGAAGCAGACCATGTAGACCATCACGTATGAACGCCCCCTGGTCCCATAATGGAATATGAGCAATGGCGAATGGGGGGTTAGGCATGTCGGAAACGAACATGACAACATGGGTTTGTGGTACATCGTTAGGGGCCAGTGAAAGCCGCAGTGTTTGGTTCCAGGATTCCCCTCGATCCGTAGCTAACGATTTGAAAGTGCTCAGCGGCTCCGTATTTGAGGAAGCAAAGATGCAGTTCTCGATTCGTTCTCCAGAAGTTTTTCTGACCTCTAGAGTTATCTGCAGGTTGTTTCCGTTGACACTGGAAGGCATTGCCGTTGCACTGCCGCCAAATCGTGACAGAAGGTTCTGTTTGCCAAGTACGGCATCTTTCAAGGTGAAGTAGATATCCGAGCGAGGTCTTGTAGGGGCACCAGAAAAGCCCATCTTGCTTGTCTTGGCTGCCCCTGAGAGCATAGTCGGAGTAGATTTTATGAGAATATCGGCATCTGAGTGGTTGAAACTCTTGAGTTGAAGTTGCAATCTGTCTGACCTTCGGGATTTCTCATAGTGTCCAGATGGGCTGTCCAGTAACTCTTTGACCAGCGGATCCCAGTCATCACCAGCGTCCTTCTCGCCCGCGTGTCTTAATGAGGCTGACCAAATGCTCATTAGATGCTCAACTTCATCACCTTGCTTCATTATCGGGTTTAGCCGTAAAACACCGAGGCCAACTGTACGGTCTGCTGTTTGTGTGCCATCTGCCGGGCTACCAGTCTTCGATCCCGCCGTACTCGGTGGTCCAGAGCCCTCTCGGCTCTCAGATCCGTTCATTGAGTGTCGCTCGTCGTTCTGTTCGGCAACAGCATCCATGCGCGATACAGGCGAGCCCCTTGAGATGCCCCTTGAGCTCTTGCTTCCCCACATCAGGCTTCTTCTCGACTTTATGCCGCCTGAGGAGCTCGGTTTCGCTTGGTCTCTGGGATATGAACCTGATGGCGCTGTTCCGGATCGAGACAGAGACTGCGTGGGAATAATCTGGTGGGACGCCAAAACCTTGACAACGAGGAAGAGCTCGGCTTCTGCCGAAGGTACGTCACCCACATCTTGAGAAGATAGGTCGGTAAAGAGCGTTTTTGTCTGGACATGCTTGGCCAAGTTGACCAGTGTGCCACCTGCAGGGATCTTGACAGTAAAGCCTTCTGAAAGAGCAGAAGGTTGACCGTATGCAGGCTTGCTAACAAGGTAGAAAACGAGTGATGTTTCCTCAATTGAAGTACCAGCGAACCCCTTAATGTCAACCATAAGGTGGTGCAGAGCAGTCAATTCGACTGTAGACTGCGGGGGCTCGTCCAATAGACTCATGACAGACTGCAGTTTGGTGACCTTAACAATACAGTCGTCGGCTGTCAAGACTCTCCCTCTGGCTTCAGGGTCCCGAACAATGACTTCTCCTCCACAAAGCTTGTTCACCCGTACCAAGTCCCATACTGTCTTTTCGCGTAGACGATCGTATTCGTGTGCAGTAAGGACGTTATATAGAAATTGTTGTCGAGATAAATTGAGGCTTGTGATTAGCTGCGAGAGCTGGTCAAGTCGACCATACTGCTGAGAAAGCAGGAGCTCGTGCAGGTTTGTAGAGTGCCATTCCCTGAGGCATGAAGCTATCTCGTCGATCAAGGGTTCTGAAAGTGATGTCGGTGTCTCGTCTCCAATCTTCAGCATCGGCACAGGTGCAGCAGGCCGTGGGGCGTCGGGGTCTCTTAGTACAGGCACGGAGAGACTGCCCAGAGTGCCATTGGGCAGTTCCTTGAAGGGAGTACGGCTACTAGAGATCGTTGACCTGTTTGTTCTCTCCCGACTTTTGCGAGCTGAGTTGTTCGTCACGCCGCTCTTGGCAGAATCGCTTGCGCGTGGCATGTCACCATCCATGGCGGGGCCATCGCTTGCTGCATCGTCGTTTTCGTCGTCCTCGTCTGGCTCTCCCAGCATCTCCCGAACCTCGACGCAGCTTCTGGGGAAGATTCCGCTAAACACGCGCGCCTCAAGCGTCTGACCCTTGACAGAAGTCAAGCCAGCCAGCAGACTGGGAGGCGCTACCAAGTAGCCGCGCAACCAGTTGCCGTCTGGCGTCTCCTCGATAATGTATAGCTCATCGCCAATCTCGAGAGGAAGGTCGGCTGGACTAGATGCTGGAAACGGGTAGGTCGCGACAGCGAACGCGATGCGGGGGAGAGGCTGCCAGGGCATTGAAGATCGTCGCAGGCCGGTCCGACTTGTCGAGGAAGTTCAGATTAACCAACAGTCGGCAGGGTCGAGGGTTTCGCAGTTGGGGGTCGGCAACGGCGAGAGATGTTGGATATCTTTACGGTTCGAGGGATTCGGATTTGGAGGTGGTGGTCGGGAGGTTTGGTCTTTGTTGTACGGGAGGTTTCATCAAGATATTCAAATATAAATATCAGAACGCAGTGTCAGGAGCTGTTGTCGAACAGATGCCCCGTTAGCCAATACCAGGTTCATGGATCTTGGCTCCGCTCCGGTTTCTCTGCAACAAGAAAATGCAATCGCGGCGCAAAAGGGAGAGACGAGTCGAATCGGATATTCGATCGCACCGAAGTCTGGACGAATTCGTTTTTTTTGTTGTTGAATGAGCTGGCCTATTTGGTTGGCAGCCGCGGTCAGGTCGTTCAAAATTCAAACCCCTGAGCGAACGCGAAATAAGGTACCTGCTGTACCTTAGACTACGGAGGTTGCGGCGGGTTTTTTTTTGGCAAGGATTCTAGATCGAGGAGTGCCCTCAGCCTTTGCCGTTTGCGTGGGATGGAAGATGAATCGAGGTTGGTTAGGCTAAAAGGCTGAGAAAGGAACTGGCAAAGTATGGGTAAAACAGAAATCAGGAGAAGAAACAGAATCGAACAATAGGAAAACCTGGCTGTCTATCGTCGAATTGGATGGGAAAAGAAAGTGACAGTCAGAGTCAGGGTCGAAGCTGAGAATGAACAAGTTATGTGCTAGACTAGAGAGAGAGTCAAGAAGGTTGAACTAACGGTTTAGTGAGAACCGATTCAATACCAGTCAGTGCCAATGTTAATGTCAATGTCAATGTCAATGTCAATAGGTATGGATCAATACCAAGCCCAAGAGGGGGGTGATATTCCGGGTTTAGGTATGAATAAGTAAGTCCATATTTCTATTTTAATTCATGTGCAGTTACAATATCCTCTTGAAACCGTGGTAACAAGAACATATTCGCAGATGGAGATTCTTCTATCGCTAATTGCTTTTGAATTCTGGGGTCTCCCTCTAGGTCCCAATCTCAATCCCATCTCCACTACTTTTTTGGGGTTACATAGTGCCGTTCGGTATGTGCTGCAAGTTAATGAGTGTGGATCGACAGTCTAGCCTGTGAGGTCAAGTTTGATAAGACATACAGGGCCATGAAGAAACGAGGCGAATGCTTTTGCTTTTGCATTTACCATCAAGTTCCTTTTTAGGTAGCGACTAATACATGCAGTCTCTACTAACAAGTCACACAGATTTATTCCCCTAATCGCTGCAGTCTTACACACCACCTTGACAGACAACCTAACATTAATGAGACGACTCCCGTATAAACCTCTCAATCATTACTGTCTGTGCTGAATTATAACGCGATTAATCTTCAGATGAGACCAAGAATGACATTGCGCCCGGTCCTCTACAAGGCTCGTGCCAGTCTAGCTCATGGCCCGCGTATACAGGAAAGTTCCCTCCCTTCATCCCATCCTCCATCTGCAGGGTTCGCATCTTCCATTCCCGACATTTGATCTTGAACTAATCATCAGCATGAGTAATCGTGCATATTTGTAGTGTCCCCTGCATTCAGACTTTGTGCTTTTCTGTGCTGTGCCTGTGCGATGCACGAATTCTGCCGCCACCAACCTTGCATCAAAGGAATGGAATGTCTCACGATAGCTTCTAAAGGGTTACTGAACTGTTCTTAACTGTAATGTAGTGAACTATAACACTCTTCTAATGTCTTCTTCTATGGAAGCATAACCACTTCATAATCAATGATTGAATGTGTCTCTTCTACTCTGTTGGATATTACCAAAGAGTTCTCTAATGCTAAGATAATGTAAGCCTATCCCCACGTAACACTGGAATTCTATCCTTCTCTGCAAGACACCTCACGCGATTAAATACCGCGAGAATTCTTTATTCCATCCCTGCACCCACCCTGCATCAGATCAAATTCTTTCACCATGTACAACCGTTACTCTGATGATGCATTGTGGCGGTTCATAGTGCATGGCTTCATCGATGAGGCGCAACCTGCCTTGTCTGTGTAGTCGATCGTGTGCCACTACATTCGTCCAACACACAAAGATATCGTCCATATCGGGTCATACTATACCTCACCGAGAAAGCTGAACATCTCTGTTGGGCTTTGTGAAACGCGCTAATTGACAATATTGTGTGTGTGGTTGCATCTAGAGTTTATGCAATGCATTGGCTTCCATGTTGAATGCATCCATATCAAGGCACAAAGATTGATATCGAGATCTAGCAATTGAATTTGCCAACCGCAAGCCAAAGCCACACACCGTTTGCGCTTAATTAGACACAGAGCTTAGAGGCAAATGTTAAATGTAAAGTAGGTGCTAGTTGTAAGCTTGATTGAGTCCATGTCCCAAACCAGTTACCCTAGACGAAGCCGCATTTTTTCGGGCAGTAGTATCTCTGTCTAAGAGGATATCTCTTTGGTACACTGGCTACACATATCTCGCACTTCTATCACTAGGTGATCATGAGTACTTGAAGATATTAGAGAATGTTGGGATAGAAGAAGGTATCTATCTCCATCTCCTAGGCTTCTGTTGAGATAGCTAAACAACTAGAGGCGCAGGATGTCCACGGCTGGGGCATCAGTAAAAGGAAGGCTGAGGAGTGCATGGTTATCGTAATCCGAGAACTAATAGTATCATTCATTAACTTGCCTCGATTTCTACAGCCTGACGTACATCACCGGCCTTTGCTTGTTCCCATATTCGAGTCTCTCTCAAACTCATATGCGATCCCAGCAACAGATAGGAAAAGATTAGGGAGATAAACCAACCTAGCTTTTCGGCTAATCAACCGCCGGTAGTTTGAAGTGTGATAATATCAACCATCCTTGCTCTTAAGAGGGGAAGTCCATCTGCCGTTATGACCAAATACCCACTTCGATGAACACCTACAGATGATCTTTATCCCAATCAACTCTTCTGCTATACCACGAGCCATCCATCTTGCCGTCAACCGCGCTTAGCTAAGAAGGACAGTTCAATCCACCAACCACTTTGAGTGCCTCGCACCGAGAAGCTTTCAAGACGATCTGGACTTACGTAATTCCTGAGTCTATACGAATATGTTGTTTCTCGCGAGAGACGGCCAAATCGTATATACCTATCCAAGAGACTCTTGGGCTTTCAAGCAGGATTACTTCAAACGCCAAGTCAATGCTATGACAGCCATATCACCCCACAAGAGTACCCCCCGCACACCAAGCTCTCTTAAGATAATATATGCAGTCGGTCGTGATTCCCAATAAGGCAGTCCATAGCAGCAACACCCACACTAAGACCAAGAATGTGTATAATCTGCCAATTCGATGCTGCTATGTAGCCTCGTGGTAGCATAGACCCTGCGATCTAACGTAGCATCTCGCAAGTGGGGATGTGATGATGATGATCTTTTTAAGTTGAAAGTTTCCCCGGCTGAGAGGTTGGAATTCCCGTCTCTGATATTCTCACCAGACTCAAGGCTCACTTTGTCCTCCGCTCATTGCCTTTTCTCCTGTTTTTGGTCTTGCTTTAATAGTCAATACAGCAAACAAGATGGTGCAAATCACTCAGCTCCTGTCGGGTATTGCCCTTGCTTCTGGTGTATTCGGATCGCCTGTTGAGCGACGTGCGGTCATCAATCACGATGCCGTCGTTGGGTTCCCAGAGACTGTCCCCTCAGGCACTGCCGGATCGCTGTACCTAAAGTACAAGCCTTTCGTCAAGACCTTCCAGGGATGCGTCTCCTTCCCCGCGGTTGACGCCCAAGGCAACACAAGGTGTGTTTCTTCCTAATCTGTTCCAAAGTCGAGACTGACCCTTTGTAGTGGAGGACTGGCCACCAGTGGCTCATCCTCGAGCGGTTGCGACAAGAGCACTGGCCAAGTCTACGCCCGAGGCGGAGTCTACAATGGTCGATATGGTATCATGTATTCATGGTACATGCCCAAGGACTCGCCCTCACCAGGTCTGGGACACCGCCATGACTGGGAGAACGCCGTCATCTGGCTATCCAGCCAGAGCACAAGCGCCAGTGTTGTTGGCATGGCCGTTTCTCAACACGGTGGATATGACAAGAGAGCATCGGGCACCTTCTCAGGCAACAGCCCCTTGGTGGGCTATACCGCCGTCTGGCCGACCAACCATCATATCACCTTCACCACCACCAAGGGTGGCCAGCAGCCCTTGATCGCCTGGGAGAGTCTGCCAGCAGCGGCTCGCACAGCGCTGACAAACACTGACTTTGGCAGTGCCAACGTTCCTTTCAAGGATGGTGCCTTTGAGTCGAACTTGGACAAGGCGGCTATCTGAGCAGTTGTAGTTAGTATGCCATTATTTTGGGCAAGGTGATGGAAGTGAAGCGATATCCTTAGGATTCGTCAATAGTCGTGCCGTGTTTTGCGAAATTTCTTAGATATCTTCTCAGTATATACTATCATGTGCATCTACGCGTCTTTCTCTCATGCCATGTTGTCATAGTAGTTATGATACGTCAATACGTTGGCGAGGCGCAGAGTCTGGCAATTTCATCAGTGTTCATCGAAACCCGATTAATCCCAGACTCTTGTAATATTGCATCATATCTCGATGTCAAGTCGATATGTTGTTGTTGTGATGGTTGTTCGCCACGACCTGTCCGTCCAATAACAGTCTTTGGAGACCATCCCATCCAGAAGTTGATCGCTGTCTGGGTGCAACAATCAGTTGAACAACCAACGAGACTGATCGACTAGAGTGGGCCATGGACGGATGAAGCATGTGGGCCAAGCATCGTCGAAAGAGAATCACTGCGTGTTAGTTTAAGCTCAAATTCAGGGTCCACCACCAAAAAAAATTACTGTAACAAAAATGTGGTGATAGCCTCTCTGATCGAAGTTTGGTTTTCGAAGAGATGCAGAGTGGCGAGTAAAGTCGGCATCGTTAACCAATCAATACGGCACTGTAGTGCACGTCTTTGCTCGTCATAGGATGGACGTTATCAGCAGCCGAGCCCCCAAAAGAGAGCTAGGGAAGCGTTGAGTCACTATACAGTTCTTCGCTCTTCGGGGATTGTGGTGCATGTCCCCGCGCTGTGGATTGACATCATATTAAATTCCTCCTACTTCTTGCGAACAGGCAGATGCGAATAATATAACTAGTAGCAAACATGGTGCCTTCTCTTTTCGACTATTCCTCTCCCTTCTCCATTATTGTTTCCTCATATCAGCTGTAGTGATCAATACCTCTATGCCTTGCTGTCCCAAGACTTGATCCTTCAGACATATAAACCCACTTGATATTGTCATAACGACGCATTCAATTTGTTTACGTCTCCACGCCGCCAACAATTATTTCCAAAATCACCGCATCAACCGAACTTACACTTGAACTTACACCACCCCTTAAAAGTATACCCGATAATATCTCTGGTTGTTGCGACGAGTCGCCAAAATGGGAACACCATTTATCACCTTTCTTGCGCCCAGTGAGCTTGACGGCTACAAACGGGGCGCTCCCTTGGACGAGCAGCCACCAAATATCTCGCAAACCTTCCTGGATGCAATGGAGGTTCGCGAAGAAGTCTTTGTGAAGGAGCAAAAGGTCCCTGCCGAGAACGAGTTCGACGATGATGACCCTCGTTCATGTCACTGGATCGTCTATGCCAGTATCAACAAGGTGGACACACTGGAAATTCGCGATGAAGACGGCAACATAATGCAACCTAGAAAGAGCTCGACACGTTCGACACCGATCGGGACTATAAGACTTGTACCGTTTCCTCACGACCCGCATCCTGAGAATGGCGGGAAGTACTGGAACGGGGTTCTAGAAGGCGAAAATAATCACAAGAATGGCGACGAGAACGGAGATGCGCCCAGAGACTCTTCAGACAAGCCCTTTATCATGGATCGAAAGACTACTTTCCATAACGGACAGGAACCCTATGTGAAACTGGGTCGTCTTGCAGTTATTGAAGAGTTTCGAGGACGTCGCATCGCTGGTCTACTAGTAACTACAGTACTTGGCTGGCTGAGGGATAACCCCTCGTACTTTGACCCCAGTATTAAGGAGTTCGGCCTTGAACAGCTCGACCAGGTTATGGGAACCGACATGAAGATTCCCCAGTGGGCAGGGCTTGTGTGTGTTCACGCGCAGGCGCAAGTCGTGGAATTCTGGAAGAAATGGGGCTTCGAGGTGGACGAGGATATGGGCACTTGGTGGGAAGAGGGCATGCCCCATGTTGGAATGTTTCAGCGATTGGAAATTGGAGAGAAGACTGTTCGATTAGATTAGATACCCATTCTTCCTTCGCATGAGCGGTAGCTTAGCATTGTACATTCAACCAGATACTTAGGTATCTATCAGAGTTGAGCAGACAGTAAGATTTAGGTTGGTGTTAGAACAATAAGAAGACAAGCACTTAAACGGGTCGCTCAAGGGATGCATGTGAATGTAAACACAGATATACATTAAAGGAATTCATTTGTTTTTTTGGAGTTCATTTCATTCAACTCTGAGGGAGCCCGACTTTTTTTATTGAATCTGTAGCCACCTAAGAAAATCCATAGCCACGTTCCCAGACCCGATGAACGCAAAATGCAATTCTGAAAGATGCCGGAACACGCCAAAGCCAACCCTTCCAGCCTGTAACACCGTTGCACCTTTTATCGGTTGCTCTTGGCGACACGCTCCAACTCGTCCTTCTTCTTGATAGCGTAAGAGTTGCTGGAACCCTTAGCAGCGTTGATCAGCTCCTCAGCAAGGCACTCAGCAATGGACTTGACATTGCGGAAAGAGGCCTCGCGGGCACCAGTGGTGAGGAGAGAGATAGCCTGGTTAACTCGGCGGAGGGGAGAGACATCGACGGCTTGTCGTCGGACGGTACCGGCGGAACCAATTCGGGTAGAGTCTTCGCGGGGACCGCAGTTGACGATGGCGTCGACAGCGACCTGGATGGGGTTCTGGTCGGTCATAAGGTGGATCTGGCCCTAACGTTAGCACTTGATGGTCGTGAAAAAATTGACATGACCCTATTCTCGCAGGGCTGTTCAGGCAAAGGGACGTACGATCTCGAAGGCGTGGGCGACAATTCGGACAGCCATGAGCTTCTTTCCGTTGTTGCGGCCGTGGTGCATCAGAGAGTTGGTCAATCGCTCAATGATGGGGCAGTTGGCCTTGCGGAATCGCTTGGTGGCATATCGGCCAGCGGTGTGGGTGACGTAGACGGGGTTTCGCAGGGAAATGTAGTCACTATCGCGGGACTTCCGTCAGCATCTCGTCGCGCACAAGTGAGGTTTTTGGAGATAATTTCCCCCCAGAGTTCAGATTCAAACGTACGTCAGGGAGATGTCGCGGACCTCGACATCGTAGTCCCACTTGTTGAAGAGCTTGACGTTGCCAACCTCCTTGACAACATCCTTGGGAAGCACCTCGTAGAGGGCGGAGTTCTCGACCTCGATCTCGCCGTTGTCAGACATTTTTGCTGTACAGTCGGGTTCCGGGACTGGCGTTAGTAGTGCGGGATGAGATGTTCAAAGTTGAAGAGGTGGGCTTGGATTGCTTGAGATCTCAGGGCATGGAATTTTTGGTGTGTCGGCCCTAGAGCCAACACGGAAGGAGAGACCCACTATTCCGGTCGCACTTTCCCAAAATTTAGGGCTCACCTGCCCTTCGACTTCTGGCTGGTGACTGGAGAAAGGATCATTCTTAGCAGTCGCATTACAACACTTTCTCTTACTGTCGTCTTCACACTCCCGTCGACAGCAACATCAGACAAAATGGTATGTTTTTGGTGACGCCCTCCCCTTTGCTAGGGATGGGACTTTGCGAAAAAAAATGACAATTTGACTGACTTCGAATCTCAGGCCCCCGCCGCAAAGAAGCAGAAGAAGAAGTGGTATGTTTGAGGCGTTTCGACCCTCATCGCCGAATATCAAATACTTACGCATTTCCAAAGGTCCAAGGGCAAGGTCAAGGACAAGGCCCAGCACGCCGTCGTCCTCGACAAGACCACCTCCGAGAAGCTCTACAAGGATGTTCAGTCTTACCGTCTGGTCACTATCGCCACCCTCGTCGACCGAATGAAGATCAACGGTTCTCTGGCTCGTGTGTGCCTTGCCGACCTCGAGGAGAAGGGCATCATCAAGCCTGTGGTTACACACAGCAAGATGAAGATCTACAGTATGGCCGCCTTCCCCTTTCCTCCCGCGCGAATTTCGATACGCTATCTCGACACAACTTGCTAACACGTTTTCCAGCCCGTGCCGTCGGTGGTTCCGACTAAATGCAATTCAACGAAAAATTTGAGTCTCACGATTGTGCGTCTGGGTGGCCTGGACGATAGACAGGCCACATGGTCGGAGGGTGTTGCAAGGCGAAAAAGAAGCCTGGTTTAGGACGCTATTCATGCTCGGTTAAGCATTGGGACGGAATCGCTTTAGCACATACGGCAACGGAATGAAAAATCTTCGAAACGACCAATTTTATGGTTCTTACTGCACTATGCCTCCATGTGACTATCCATGACATGTCGTTCTGTACCAAAGGACAAATTGTCCATGTACAATAGTGTCCCTGTATCCTTCATGGTTCTGATAAGGCACGTCTTCCATCACGTACAGGAAGTCGATGAAGCAACTCAAGGCTGATACTCCCGTCGACTTCCTGTTCAAGCGAGAATGCGTTGGCATGCTATTGCCCCTTGAAGCCATGTGAGCTCGGTTGCTCAGTCGAACAGTTCATCATAGGATAGTACAAGCCATTCTGGTGTATATATTATCCGGCGGTGCGGATTCTTGCAGTAATGGCGTTTGTACACAAACATTCTGTTGGGCTCTGCTCTGTGAGTTGATAGAAGCCACACACAGCCTGTATATAATAGGTCGCTCTGGCACTTATACTCCGTCTCCTGGAATAACATGGCAGCCATATAATACATCCGGCTGCAGTTTGCAATGCCAATTGCAACACTTCCGAGTATGTTTGGGATCTACATAACAGTTGGCCATGATAATGAACGTTCTTTCAGTTCAGTGGCCAAACCAAGTTCGATATATAGTTTTAAGACCTGAACTCTGCAGCATCGAAACACGAAATTGACAATGGAGAATATGAACAGAAGTTATGAATGTGCTTTTTCTGCTGTAGTTCGATGGACAAGCAGGCTACATCAGCCTCTTCTTGCCTTGATGCCCGCCTGTAAGGTCTGTTCGTTAAAGAGTTTTACCACAAACTCGATTGCACATTTCCATTCCGGACCAATAAAGTGCAGAGCATACTTTCAAGGTGCTCCCCAAATCTGATGCCCTCACTTGTTCAGATACCAGATTCTTGCCCTCCCTTGCTGAAGCATCGTATTACTCTCTCTCCTGCAGGCAGTCCTTCATCGTTTGCAGTCGCTGGCGGATTATGTTCGAAACTGGGTTTAGACTTCTGCTTAAGCAATTATGCAGTCTGAAGATAGAGGAAACTCCTAGCACTACCGTAGAGATATCCTTACCGCAGTTTCGGCATCATAACCATAGTGAATAGATGCAGTTGGTGATACACGTGACCATTTCGATAGGTTTATGTCACGTGCTCTTCATGAACCTATCATGAGCCGAGTCATGATGGCTTGTAGAAGAACATGACAGATTGCAGCACGATTGTCGTTGAGCAAGGAGCTTGATGGTCGAGAAAACTGCAGGCAATTGCCATCAGTCCTGCTTCGTTTACGAGTGGGCTAGAGTCTTTTTAATAGCCAAGTGAGGCAGGTCAGCCAGGTTTCTTGTCTTTGTTCTTGGCTTTGAGTGAGATACACCCGAAATATGGATGCAGGTAATGCACTCTAGCCTAGATAGGCTATAGCCGCTCGGTTTACGGGTACTAGGTCGTGTGCAGCATCTATTTCACGTCGGTTATCCGAGGACGAAAGGCAGAAAGCGATCCACTGATCTAGATGGCCGATGGAAGAACAACGGTAAGACTAAGGCCAAGGTAGGAGAGAACATCGTCAATACAGATGAATCTGGTTCGTTTCCCAGTTGCATCGATCTCGGAGATGCTGCAATGTTTGCAATGTTTGCAATGGTCGACATGGGAGTGGACACGGTTGGCTTTTCTCTTTTTGGGTGAGGTCAGTTACGATAGGCCAATGGCTCATGACAAGATCGGCAAGATTATTTTTATTTGCAGGGTCTGTCCCGAGCGATTTTAAAGGTCGGGTCTCAACCCAACGGGAATACTCCGAGCTGTCTAGTGACGAAAAGAAGGCGATCTCTAAAGAATCAGGAACTTGTCAGTGTCAGGCCAAGAACTTTTATTAGTATAGTACGGATACTATCCATGAATTCGATTGACTCGAGTTGGACGGGCGTCCCGAAAGATAAGCTAGAAATAAACAACCTTAACTGGAGCAGAGGAAAATTCTCAGGGACAGTAGCCGAAACTGCATGACGATAAGCGGATTTCTCGTACTGTACGGTACAGTGCATGTAACGGCTACGTTGCGTTGCAGTACCTTTCTTTGAGTAGGTACATAGGGAACACGAGCGAGGCGGTGGCGGACTCTGAATTCGGCTCAAATGGTAAGGTAACTCAAGAGGAGCTTGTTTAACCGAACCTAGCTTGAGAGATGGAACAAGTTCTGCAGGATATGTACCTGAATTAGCTATACAGAACAGTTCAGGAGGCTTCTGGCTATCACTATCTTTACCATCCATCAGTTACCAATTTAGAACATGGTGGTCCCTGGGAAAGTTCACGGGTTTCATGAATCCAACTGTTTTAGCTTCTATGGCTGGCTCCCTTGTGGCTTGTGGACCTCAGCTAGGGGTCAGGGCGTGAATATCACCGCCCATCAAGATCAACTCCTGGACCTAGACAATGGACATTTGAACCAGAATTTATATCTGTATCCACTGACTGACTAGGGACAGATGTTAGCTTGAGGCAATTGAACTGATATCTAGTTCACGGCTATTCCGGGGTATCTGTTTGTGGCAGGTTTGCTGCATCTGAAGCGCCTCGGCTGCTGTGCACAACTGACCCAGTGAAAAAAAAAAAAGGCCAATTTTGTGAGACAGAAAAAAAAAGATTCTTCTCCTCAAACAAAACAAACACCAATTGGACGGTTAGGTTGGGCTGGGGTGAACTGTAGGTGAAGCCCGGGGGAGGCAAAGGATGGGAGATCCAACACCAATCTAGAGCGGCTCACCTACATTGGATACGTAGATTCATCATGAAGCTCACACACTGTGCGAGGTGTGGCATCTCGAGGCTTCTGGAGGTTCAGTTTCAGTGGCAGTGGAGGGTTCTGGGTTGGTGCTGCTGGTTCGCGGAGCCCGGAGGCTAGTGGATTGGAGAAGGGGCCGGGGGAGAAGAAAGAAATGTGGGTGAAAGGATGTCATGATGGAGGGATGGGGGAGGGAAATTTTGATAGTGAGAGAGCGATATACTGACGACATTTGATCGAGGTAGATCAATTGCAGCACACAACCGTGAGAAGGACATGTCTAGTTATTTGGAAGACGATAGAATCAAGGCTAAATAGAATTGAGATCTCTTCGAGCTTTTCTTCAATGCTTCATTCTGCGTCTATCTGAAAAGCTTTTCTTACGGGCCACTATCATGGGTCCTCCTTGGCCAGCTCATCGCCTCAAAGGGGGCCCTGTAAGCTGTAGCTGCCCGTTGACTGTAAAGTACTGTACTGTACTGTACAGTACCCCATACAGTAACAGCTCCCATGTCTCCCAAGCCCAAGACGGGTCTAGGTCTCGGCGCTCGACAAAAAATCGGGGTGAACCGGCATCTCATCTTGCAGCCGGGCAGCAAGCGCAGCAAGCTCAAACCCAGACAGGCTCAGGATAAGTGCAGGACAGGATTTTGTACCAGAGATGCCCCACACTTTAGTCCACTGAGTGCCACTGAATGGCCACCTGGCCACCCCTGAAAAAGCACACAGAGACACTGACATGGCAAGGCCGCAGCCTCAGGCTTCCAAACCCGCGCTGTTGCTGTGGAGAGAGCTGCTGGCTTGGGCCTGGTTGGCTCGGTGTCCCAGCTCCCTTTAGCGCGGGCCCGGAAAGATTCGCTCAAAAGCGACTTTCTTACAGGTCCGCCGCAATTTTTTTCCCTCCCCCCAAATACCTCTCACCCCCCGTCGGCGCAGATTTATTTTCTCTCGACTCCCTCCATTCTCTCTCTTCCTTCTTTCATCCTCAATCTCCCCTCAATCCTTTCTTCTTGTTCAAGGGAAAGCATCACAGCCGTTACCATGTCTCCTCCTGCTGATCAAGGACCCCAGAAGGTCTTGGGCATGCCCGTAAGTTTTTCTCATCTTCCCCTCGATCGCTATCCGGATCCCCTCGACCGTCAGATGCCCGCCGATGCACAAAATACCTCCTGGATCAATCAGCCGCTATCGAATACTACGATATAATAAATCTTTCCATCATGGATGGTTCGGGCACAATTGTCCCGATGGCGATGCTGCTTGTTCGAAAAGATATTTTTGTTGCATCGTGGCATCTCTCAGGAGGGGCTCTGCAAGCGATGAAAACTTTTGTCCAAAATATAATTGCTAACAAGTATTGCAGCCCTTCGTTGCTGACTTCCTCATGGGTGGTGTCTCCGCCGCTGTCTCCAAGACTGCTGCTGCCCCCATCGAGCGTGTCAAGCTTCTGATCCAGAACCAGGATGAGATGCTCAAGACCGGTCGTCTCGACCGCAAGTACAACGGCATTGGTGACTGCTTCAAGCGCACCATGGCCGATGAGGGTGTCATGTCCCTCTGGCGAGGAAACACCGCCAACGTCATCCGATACTTCCCTACCCAGGCTCTGAACTTCGCTTTCCGTGACAAGTTCAAGAAGATGTTCGGTTACAAGAAGGACAAGGATGGCTACGCCCTCTGGATGGCCGGTAACCTTGCCTCCGGTGGTGCTGCTGGTGCCACATCTCTGATGTTCGTCTACTCTCTGGACTACGCCCGTACTCGTCTTGCCAACGATGCCAAGAACGCCAAGTCCGGTGGTGACCGTCAGTTCAACGGTCTCGTCGACGTCTACAAGAAGACCCTCGCCTCTGACGGTATTGCCGGTCTCTACCGTGGTTTCATGCCCTCCGTTGCTGGTATCGTTGTCTACCGTGGTCTCTACTTCGGAATGTACGACTCCATCAAGCCCGTCGTCCTCACCGGCTCTCTCCAGAACAACTTCCTTGCCTCTTTCGCTCTCGGATGGCTCGTCACCACTGGTGCCGGTATCGCCTCTTACCCTCTTGACACCATTCGCCGACGTATGATGATGACCTCTGGTGAGGCCGTCAAGTACAAGAACACCATGGACGCTGCCCGCCAGATTGTCGCCAAGGAGGGTGTCAAGTCTCTCTTCAAGGGTGCTGGTGCCAACATTCTCCGTGGTGTTGCCGGTGCTGGTGTCCTCTCCATCTACGATCAGCTCCAGGTCCTCCTCTTCGGCAAGGCCTTCAAGTAAGCGATTCGTACAACATACCCTGTATAGATGAGTTTGTGGAGGAAAAGGATTCGAGGAGAATCTTAATTAGCGGGCTTGACATGGTGTCCGCTGGTTGAAACTAAAAGGCGAGATCGAAGTGCAGATCGAGGGAAGTTGTCACAGATACCCGACGTGGTCCTCTGAAACAGCAGCTCTTTACGGGTTAGAGTGGCATAGGCACGGCGTCTTTTTCTAATCTTGCTTTGCCTTCCGTTCTAGGCCGCTGTAATTTATACACCAATGCAAATTCCCTTTTACTGTCTACATTCTGATCATCATAAACTTCGTGACCCCGTCTTGATTGATTGAATAGTTGTGATACTCTTGTCTGTCCTGTGGATGTAGTTGCACAAAATCAATTTTAGTGCGTCTGATGACTAAGCTAAGCTCGCGCATGTAGTTTGTGATCGACTAGTCTGCCCAAGTGAACTCATCGACTGATTCGTCCTATCCAACTACGCCGGTACTTCACAAACCGCAAATCTGCTGATATGCCTCCAAAGTCAGCAGCTGGGGCCGGCCGAGGTCGTCCCAAAGCCACAAGCAAGAAAGCCGCTAAAGCGCCCGAGCCCGAACCACAATCGAGCAATCCATTCGAGCTATCTGATGACGATGACAACCAAGCCGGGCCCTCGACACGCGAGGTGCAAGTAGTCGATGAGGAAGAAGAACCAGACAAGAAGATTCCAGCGGAGCTTCTGACGCGGCTACTGCACGAATTCTTTGCCAAAGACGCGACACGGATATCGAGAGATGCTAACGCTGCGGCGGGCAAGTACTTTGACATTTTCGTGAGGGAGGCGATTGCGCGAGCTGCTGTTGAGAAGGATGGTGGGTTTCTGGAGGTTGAGGATCTGGAGAAGGTTTCGCCCCAGTTGCTGCTGGATCTATGAGCGGTATTGGAGAACAGACGGTCTACTCCCTCGCCAGAGTCCCTCATGGTAACGGGAGCAAAGAGCTCTACTAAAAGCAGTTGAAAAAGGACCAACCTATAATAGTACGAGTACGGGAACCCCAGGTCGTTCTCTGGTCTACTTCTGTGCGCTGACACGATCGCAGCTCGGGCTTTACAGCCATCCCCAGTGATGTCTAGGCAGTTGTTATATGCTTGTCGTTCGCAGTACCTCTTGTCACTTCGACATTTAATGGGAACATAAACATGATGGGCCGGGCGATCGACAGGTAGAACATGGACTGACGCTTGCTGGAATACAAGCCATAGCAATCGTTGACGGCGCCTTCTAAGGGCCGAGTTATGTGCGATCGACTACAACGGACTCGGCTTAGGAATTGGTTCTTCGGATAGCTGGTGGCGTGCACTCAGCCATGTCTTTCATAATAACCACTATAATGATAGTCGGTAACCTAGTGGCATATCGCTTTTACTTGACATAGCCGCTTTTAATAGCAGATTTAATCAAAAACATGAATAATGAACTTACCGGCTCTTTGCCATCTTGTAGTATAACCTAAATGTGGGTTAACATTGCGTTGTGTTCTTCCAATGGCCTTTCCTGTAGGTTAACTTTGACTTATAATACCATGTTGACACACAAGTGCTAGGCAAGACACTTTATTCTTCTATCCAATTGGCATGGGAAATCATTATGAAATGCCTCAAATTTTCTCCTTCTCAGATTGGAAAATTGTTCTACTGCTTTTGTATCTCCCTGAGGAGGATGGTAGAGCAGATGAAATTGAAACTTCCTACCTTAGGCCCATCTCTGAGGCGACTTTCGGACGTTAAGTTCTTTATATACTAGACTAGAAAACTACGCGAGCCGTAGGAAACTGTAAACGTAGAAGTTTGGATGATTGACGGATCTCTGGTCATCATTACAGAGATCCTAGTTAGGTAGTAATTATCACGATCCTCAGAAATTTTATGATGAGCTATACCATACCCAGCTTATGGTGTTTCAAAATCTCAACAGGTCGTCCCCACAAATTGTCCAACATTAGTAGAATCTGCAACCAACACGAAACATCCGGGTCTCGAAACCGATCAGCCACTGCGACGTTGGCATTCACCTGCTAGTCCAGGAACAAAAACATCTTTCAATATGGTAAAGCCAAGTCTGTTTTGGTTTCAAAACAGCGAACGGCCACTGTTACTCTCCACAGGGGACCAATTATAGGGACGAAACTATATCCGTCTCACAGGACTACGGATGAGGCACATCCGAAGCAAATAGACCCCTGTCCCATAGACCCTGACACGGCTGGGTCATGACCCGAGGCCGAGCTATAGACTATAGTCACTCGGAATATCTCCTTCCTGTGGCATAGGGCTTGGATAGTATTCGTACTAAGCGCCATGGATTGAAGACTCAGCCATCTGCACGCCCAAAGACCAAGAAACATGTCAAAGAGAACCGACTTCAATTGATACCATTGAGGAATCTGACAGGATGGTTCAATTATCACTGCATCATTAGCAAGTGCTGTGTTGCGCGACCAATTCACGATGCTATACCAATGATATCAAGTCTGATATCACACTGACCTGACATATAGCCAGGGTAGTTCCCAAGCCTTACCAAAATCTAGAGCTAGGTAGTAGCCAAGAACGATCTGGCACTCTATGTTTCACTCATCAACTCTTCTAGTGAAGCCTTGTCGATAACGTCTCATGCTACTCCTGGCCTGCAACTCAGCCGATGGCGCCGAGACGGAAACCCCAACATCCTTATTTCGGTTTCTTCTGGAGGCGTGTTCCAGATGTGCCTCGAAACTCGTCATCGGGAGGCCCACGGCCAAGCGGTTAAGGTGTATATAGTCCTGTTCCGTCTCGTCTCTTTGTTTTGTTTCTTCTCATCTCTCATCTCTTTCCATAATCAACAGTCTGGTCCTGTTTCCTTTGTGTCTTTCTCTTTTCTCTTATTTTCTTTCTTTAGACGAAGCAGGTCCTTCAAAGCGCAAGTCGCATTTTTGAATTATTCGATCGTATTCCTGAAGATCTTCCTCTCAATCGTCCTTTCTCTACCCTTCTCTTATATCCACATCCCCAAATTTCCAATATGTATTTCTCATCAATTGCCGTTGTCGCTCTTGCGACTGCTGCTTATGGTATGTTCTCACGGTATATCATTGCAATTAGAATAACTAACACGGTGTCTAGCTGTCGACGTTCAAGTAGTTTCTGTGGGCAGAAACGCAGCAACCAATTCAACTGGCCTCAAGTTCTGGCCCGAGAAGATCACAGCAGAGCCAGGAACCATGGTCCAATTCCAGTTCTGGGCAGGAAACCACACAGTCACACAATCCACCTTCGACGACCCCTGTATGCCCATTGGCAATGTCAACCCTAGCATCGAGGGTGTCTACTCTGGCTACATGCCCGTCGAGGCAAGCATGTCCAAGGGCATGATCCCTACCTACACCATCACCATCAAGGACAAGAAGCCCATGTGGCTCTTCTGCAGCAAGGCCCAGCACTGTCAGGGGGGTATGTCCATGGTCATCAACGAAGAGTGAGTCGAACATGTCTGTCCACCTCAACAAATTATACTGACAACTTTATAGCTCTTCTTCCAACTCCACAAAGACCCTCAGCGGCTACAAGGAGAAGTGCAAGGGAACCACAGTATCCGAAGTCGTCCCAGTCAAGTCTGGTGGTGCCCCATCTGGTGGCTCTGGCGGCAACGGTACTGTCCCTGATAGCCCCGGCAGCGGTAGCGGTAACAACGGCGGATCTGACTCTGGCTCCGACTCTGGTTCTGATTCGGGCTCCGATTCGGGCTCCGATTCCGGTTCTGACTCTGGTTCTGACTCTGGTTCTGATTCCGGATCCGACTCTGGCTCAGACTCTGGCTCTGACTCCGGTTCTGAAGATGGCTCCCAGAGTGGAAACGGCTCTGGCACACCTACCGACGGAAATCTCACCCCTGGAGCTGCCGGAACACCAACTGCCGGCACACCTGCTGTTACAGCTGGTGCTGCAGACCTCTCTGTACCCTTCTCGCTGCTAGCAGCAGTTGGTGCTTGGGCCGTCTTGCTGTAGATGGATGTCCAATGCTGAATGAGTGTCTTTCATGTATAAATGTAATGTCGGGAACAATTAATCGGGATACTTGTACCAATTGCTGGAACGATTGGAAATCTCGGGATGGGAATAATTATGGAGTTCAGGACAGGATTGCCAAAGACTCTGGCGGGATCATCATGGGATAATGTATCAATTTTTAAAGGTTTAGATACTCAAAAATACCCAACAAACTTAGAGAGATCAACTTTTTGTTTCCTTCTTTTAAACTGCCAAGAGTATGCTACCAGAACAACACCCAAGAACTTACACCTTAGACATACCAGCTCAACGTCTTTTAAAAAAATAGTGCACATGTATATTGACTGACTCTTGGCACGTCGGATGATGACTTGTTGTGTCGGTTTGTTTGTAGGATGAAGGTTGAAGGAGGAAGAAATCGCCTTGCGTACAGCTTGGCAGCTGTTAATATGTGTTCATCGTCATTAGAGTTCGGTAGCTGATACGATATGTGCATCTGACTTGTTGAGATTTGACTTCACTTGAAGAGGTCGCTATTGATTATAACATTGAAGATGGATTTAACCTGGGACTCGTAGTTCAAAGAGGATAATAAATAAAAGTATACATGTATGCGAAAAGGCGATCATAGCTTACTCCTTCTTAGGAATCTTCCTTGCCTTCCTGCTCTTCTGGGCCTGGTCGCAAAGCTTCTTGGGCTTCTCCTTCTCCAACCAGTCGGGATCGCGCTGCACATATCCAACCTTGGAGTATTTCTTGTTGTTGGCGAAGAAGTCAACCCAGTGCTTGAGTGAAGAATCGGCCCTCTTCTTGGCTTCCTCGCGCTCCTTGATCTTGAGCTCAGCGAGCTCTTCAGGGGTCCAATGGGAGTCAATCTCGGGGTTGTCGAGCGGCATGAATGTCTCTTCGTAGCCACGGAGATCGGCGGTCTGGTCCTCAGCGAAGCATCCTGTAACGAAAGCGCGAGCGGCGTCAGTACCGGCGAAGTAGCTGTATGAGCCACCAGGGCCGTACATGCGACGACCAGCCGAGACGTCGTAGATGGTGCCGTTGATGGCAAGGAGAAGGGGTCTATCGGGATCGGTGCCGTCGTGAAGAGAGAGCTCGTCAAGAGTCATGTAAGTTGGGGGTGGCTGTAAGAGGATATGCAATTAGTGCTTGCCCAGCAACGGCTGTGACAGGTGAGACTCACAGGTCCAAGAATCAACTCTCTGTAATACTTTTGAGTCAACCATTCCGGCTTGTTCTTGTGTCCCCACCAGAAGCTCTCTCCTCCGCTGATAACATAGCTGAGGCCCATAGAAGCTACTACGAGGAAGCTAATGACGCGAACGACATCGAGATATGGAGAGTAGCCATCCCAAGGGTCTTCCTCGTCGACCTTGGCAGAGGATCTTTTCTTGCCCTTCTTGCCTTTCTTGGTAGGAGTGGAAGGCTCGGAAACTTCGGAGACCGACTCGTCTTTTGGCTGAGGCTTGCGTTGACGGAGTGTTGATTCGTCTGCCATGTTGAATAAATTAGGCCAACGTGTAACTAACAATTGTACTGGACGTTATGATGAGATTCTGAAAGAAACAAGGTTCAAAAAAGAAAGAGAACAAATTTATAGAATAGGTGATGTAGAAAGCAAAGGGGTGATCTCAATATAAAGTGGCGTGTCCTGTAGCATTGACCTGGCCTTTGCTTCGAGTGGGAAGCTTCAACTCCTTACGATTAAAGTTCCCGTCTGTATTGTAACTGCGACATTGAACAGCTTTATCGTGATTCTGACACGCCTTATCAACTGACAGACTCCACTCCGCGGGGTCATCAAATTTAAAGGAGCTTTATTGGGCCGTTGAGGCATTCTTCCATCTAATCACACGCCATGGAGTTTGACAGAGCCAGATGGCTGGCATAAGGTCACCTGATTTCGTCAGTATCACCACAGCAACAAGGCAATCACCCAATCGAGATTATGCCCACATTCAAAGTGGGATGAGTAAACAATCGATAACATACTCAGTACCACTTAACTTTACATCCGCCCAACCTTACCACAACACACTAAATAACTAACATTCAACTCAACTCTGCATAACTGCAGCCACAGAACAAACTTCAATTCACTACCGTTCAACCCAATCGACATACATTTACCTACCTATCGACTCCTTCTTAAACAATGGAGCAACCAAATAGCCCAGGGGGCTCACCAGGCGGTCCTCTGCAGGCCGTCACCGCAGACCGTGTAAACCAACAACGGGAGCGAGAATCAGTCTTTACTCATCTCCGCCAAGGATCAAGAGATAGTGTCCACGATAAGATCAGCCAGTTCAACAATCTTAGTGTTACTATGCAATCGAAACAGTTAGAACGCAAGACCGCCGATGCTGCCTTGAAGCGCGCCATGATCGGCCGTGAAGAAGCCGAGACTGAGTTGCGCAAGACCAGAGACGAGAACAAGACACTAAAAAAGGCTATCGACGAAGGCAAGGAGCGTGAGAAGAAGGTTGGAGAGCGACTGGAGTCATTAATGGTAGGCATTCGCTGATGCTGCTGCTATAAACATTGCATATTGACACTTGTATAGGAGAACTATGGCCGAGCCAAGGAGACACACGCACATACGCAAGCCCTATGGGAAAAGGAGATCCGTCGCGCCCGAAAAGAAACATTCAAGACACAATCGTCAATTGTCAAACTCCAGGAGGAACTCAAATCAGCCCGTACCAACGCAAAAATGATCGACGAAAACCTCAAGCGCGAAAAGGCCAGGAGCAAGGTCCGGGAGCAAGAGGCGTTCGAAGCACGCTATCAGATCGTCGGCGTCCAGGAACAACTCGACCAGGCCCTCGAACGCATCAAACTTGTCGAACAGGAGCGCGACGCCTTTAAGACTGCCGCCAAGAACGAGGAGGTTGCCCGTATTGCTGCCGAGGGCCGCATCCCTCTACCACCACAAGAAGCCGATGACGAATTTGCTTCTCCACAAAAGGAAAGGAAGAGTGCATCTAAGGAACCCCGCATGTCACTCTCGGCAATGGACATTCTCTCTTCGGAGGCTAGTGAAGCCGAGATTGAGGAATTGGCGACCCAATTACAATGGGAACGTCAGAGAGCCGATCGTGCGCACGAGATGATCGAGTTCCTGCAGGCCGAGTGCCACTTGGGCTGCTGTGCTTGCTCCAAGTCAAACCGCCGTACCAGTGTCGAAGTCCCGCGTAAGAAGCGTCGTAGCTCGATTGGTCTCGAGGGACCCAACGATAAGGTTATCAAGCTTGATAGCAAGACCATGGAGGCCGAGAAGCGTGCTGTTAGTACTCCTCGCACTGAAGAACCGCAATCTGAGGTCCATGCTGAGTCTCAGCCTAGATTCAAGGCACAGCCTGAAATCCAAGCTCAACCAGAGCCCCAGCAGCATCTCGAGGAACCTCCTCGCATGCTGCCCCGAACAAGGAAAGAGCCCCGTCGCAGTACTATCTTCTGTCCCAAGGAAGGTATCTTCAGAACTGTCTCTGAGCAGGAAGCTGAGATCATCGAGGCGCAACGACAGATAGAGGCGGCAGAGGCTCAACATGAGACACACCCTCATGACGAGTCACAGGATGTGGATGAGGTTGTAGTTGAAGACGTTGTAGAGGGCGAAACCTTCCTTGGCGACAACACTGAGATTCGGCACCGTATATCGACGGGAACCGAGAAGAACTACGGAAGATATGCACGAACCCCCTCAGTTGAGCCCCCAGCGTTTGCTATGCTTGCCGCAGAGCGTACTAGTCTTGCTTCTCTGCTCAGCGCCCCTCACAATGGAGCTCACTCCGCCCCTATCCCTCAAATACCGACGATGCCAGACGTGTCTGAGGATGTGCTCGTTTCCCCCGAGACCCGACCTCACACCACAAACGCCTTTTACACCGTCACTACGACAACCACTGTGCCTATGAAGGACGACACAGCCAGAAACAGCGCCTCCTTCAACGATCGCCTTCGCACACCTTCTCACAACAGCTCAGGCACAACCTTTGACTTCTCCAACCCTGCTCTCACTCCTACCATGACTCGCGAAGAGGCTCTCGCCAAGATTCGTGAGCGTCGTGGTCGCGCCCGCTCCCTGGCTCAAGGCACAATGACACCAAGCCGTAAAATGGTCGAGGGTGCAGAACGACGAGACATGAGTGCTCCCACAGGCAAGGTTGCTGGCAAGGGGCGATAGATGTTGAACGATGAAACTGGACGAGCCATGGACACGACTTGACGATACCCAATACCCTTCACACTCACCCCTATCCTATATGCTAATCCTCTCTTTTACCCCGACCCGCACATAAAAGTTTCCGCTTTTGTTTTCTCTTCCCTCTGATGGGCTTCTCTCTACTCGCTCCCACCTTTCTTTGCCCATCAATCATTTCTCCTTTCTTGGCAAGGCGAAATGGCGTTATCGTGTTTTTATCATCTGCTCTAGATCATTGTCGTAGGGCTATTTGGAACTTGGGGGTTATATCATCGAGCGACTTTTGCGTTTATTCATGTTTACTGACGCATCCTGGGTGGTTCAATGGGTTATATGCCATGTAGAATCCTTGATATTGTTTTGGTCACGATTAATAACCAGTGACTGGTCTTCTGTACGATATCCTTATTTCGTACCTGCAATAACATTATGAAGATGCTTATAAATGGTGCTATGTCACTCACTTATCTCTCTTTCTGATGTCAATCGATGCTCGTAGTTTGAGGTATCGAAACGTCGTCTGTGATTCAATATGGTATCCAAAAGGTCGACTATATGCTATTGACATAGAGCAATTTCCGCTATCTTTCATGACAACCCCCTAGATGATAATGTAGATTCAATCATCTCCCCAAGAAACCCCTTGACATATTCCGCGACAACTGTGAGCTCATCGCATCAAGTTTGGCTGCAACCAAAACACACTCAACACCTCTGCCATTTGGCGCATACTGAATCCGTAACCTCCACTGTCCAGTCCTGACAACCCACTCCTCATTTTCAGAGTCTCCATCCACACGCTTTCGCTTGCGCGGATAATCGCTCCCAGAAGTCTCACTTTTGATGAACTCCTCAAGATAGTCCTTACCGTCAAGAATGATAGCGGACTCAGGCTCAAGGAGTACGCGAACGTAATCATCTGTTAGTAAAGAGTTTCCGAGACCTATGGACTGGCTCGTCTGGAAAGAGCTCAATTTTGACGATACGAGCTCAAAGAGTTTTGCGACACGGGCTTTGGTGTCTCTGAAGAACTCTGCTTTCGCATTGCCTCCTGAGAAGTGAAGCTTTGTTGTCTCGCCACCAATTTCAAGGACCAGCTCCGCAGGCTTGTCCTCCAAGTAAGGTCGAGCATATTGTACGTAACCTGCTAATGGATCTGTGTTGCTGACAAAAACGCTGATGCCGCTCTTCTGGATGTTTTCGAGGCGAAGAACAATCTCATCCCGTCTTGTTGCTTGGTTATAGCTCAAGGAATGTGGGATCAGGCGTTGCTCTAGACCTTTGAAGTGGAAGTAGCGCGCATCGCTAAGAAGTTCCTGGCGGTGTGTCTCGTCGCGAATATGGATCGGATATCCGCGCAGAAAGTGCAAGAGCTCGGCGAATGTATCAGCGCTGCGCTTCGGAACTGACGGAGGAAGAATCGATGGTGGACGGATAAGGCCTTCCCGTTCAAGACCGGGAAAGAGATCGTCGGGACGAGAGAAGAAGGCTGCGAAGCCCAGAGAGAAGTAATTCGGAGAGTTGCCGGGGTTTTTGAAGATTTCTCGAGGGATCTGAAACTCGCGATGGCCGATGGAGATAAAGATGCTCTCTTCGTAGAGCTGGGAGATCAGCTTCGGTACTATAAACCAGTGGTTAGACAAAGTCATGTCCTATGCGGATAGAGTGACAAACAACTATAGAACTGCGCATCTGAAAAGAGTCGCACAAAGTGCTCGCCGTCGCGGGGTTGCACATGGTAGCCCTGGAGATGTAGCGAAATGTCACGAAAGATGGTAGGATCGCGATCGATATAGAGTGTTCGGATGTTAGAGCTCGATTCGTCCTTTCGTTCCTTTGCTTGTTCCAATTGGCAAACAAAGTACTGAGAGAAATACGATGGCGCTTTGAGAGACGTCAGCTTCGCGTTCCTCTACGTGGCGCATTGTCGCAAAGAAGATTGGAGCTTCAGTCTTACCGTCAGAGGATAATGAAGCTCCCGAAAGCTTAAACAGTTCGCTGCCAATTTGAATGGGAAACACGCGCTCGTGAGGGAGGATAAGCGGAATTCTCGAGACATTGCGCTCTGACATCGGCTCAACAGTCAAGGGCCCTGTCTCCGAAGAAGCGATTGAAGTCATTGTGGCTGTCTATAGTACAACGAAAACGGGGTTTCGGATTTTATATCGTCTTGCAGTTAAAAGGCGACAGCGCATGGACAGAAGCCATCCTTGTCGGTCTCGAATGAGATCAAGTCGCAGCGCAATGGTTAGTTGATTGATAAGGCAAGGTCAGGTCAGGTCGGCCGCCATGCCTAAGGTGTAAATTTAGGCTGTCTTGACAATTGCAGCTTACACGAGACCTGCAGCGGTCAGCTTGCGCCACTAGACATAGAATGCCGCTGACATATGTATTATCAATGGATTGACTTTTCAATAAGGTATTTGACATCAGCTTAACCTATTTTGGTGCTTATGATAGTCTTCATTCATGTTGTTCTATGTAAGCCTTTGGCTGTTGTAGCACGACCTGTGCTCTGTAGCTTCATACATCCTCCTCGTCATTCGAAGATGCCAACCATGTAAATGCAAATATAATCCCATTACGTTCATTGCAATAACTCAGAACCCCCATTGGTCATCTGCATAACGTTCGCTCACCGACTCATCAACTCAACTCCACCTCGGACAACTCCAATGACGGCTCCGGTTTGGATAGCCTCGCTACTTCCACTGGCGACTCTATGCTCGATGTTGGCGAGGCCGTCCAACCAAGTAATCATCACCTCAGGGCTGACTTCTAACTTCACTAGCTCCTCCGACAGAGCTGTGATAATATCAGCCAGGGCAAGACCCCGCGACATCTTGAGAGCGCTGACTGTGTTGAGACAGGCTGTGACATCTGATGTTTTGAGCAGAGTCGAAACAATCTCCTTAATAGCATCTGGTGGTGGTGCTGCAATGCAGTTGTAGATTGTTTCTGTTGTGATGTTTTCACGTTGGATCTCGCTGTCAGGCACCTTGGGCGCATCTTTTTCTCGTAGTGGTGTGCCTAAAAACTGGTTAGCAACTAGGTAGGACGGGGTTTTGTGACTGTACTTACTCGATGCATGGCATGCTTGTAGAACGTTCAGGGCTCTTCGCATGTCACCCTTACTCAACTTCACCAGCGCATCGACTGCCTCTCCTCTAATTTGGACATGCTCCTCCTCTACAACCTTGTCCACCAAGACTCTGATATCACCCTCCTTCAACGGGCTGAAGCGGAACCGTGTGCATCGACTTAGAAGAGCCGGGCTGAGTTTATGGGAGTAGTTGGCAATAATGCAGAATCGAGTGTTGGTTGTGTACTTTTCCATAATTCGTCGCAGAGCCATCTGAGCGGTACTTGTCATGGCATCGGCCTCGTCAAGCACAATGAGCTTGAACCCGGCCATTGAGCTGCCGCCGGAACGAGCGGAGGTGAAGATCTGCTTGGTGCTGGCGAACGTCTTGATCTGCTCTCGCACAACGTCTATACCACGGTCGTCTGAGGCGTTGAGCTCGAGGACCATTTGGCGCATGTTGGCAGCACCATAGATACGACGGGCAAGCGCAAGAATCGTTGATGTCTTTCCGGTTCCAGGAGGACCGTAGAGGAGGAGATGGGGAAGGCGGTTCTGGTCGATGAATTTGTTGATGGTAGCGAGAATGTCATGGTGACCGGAGACGTCGTCGAGGGTGTTTGGTCGGTATTTCTCGACCCTTCACTTCGTTAGCCCATATTTATAGAAAGGATTTGTTTTGGTTCTCACCAAGGTAAGCTATCTTCAGCTTCGACTGGTAGGTTGGCAGCACTGCGCTTGCCCTGCTTGGCTTCAGAAGAAAATACGATATCCGTGCTGGGAGCAGGGACATCAACGTCCATCTCATCTATATCGGACATTTTGGCGGTATTGATTTTCGAGGTTCAGTAGTTACTTTGAGGATAGCAGTGTAGGGAATACTGGTCGTCGCTCAAATTGGGTTCGCCTGTAGTATGGAAGTTTGAATATTGAGGTCACTAGGAGACACGCGCTAGGTTGCAGCTAAACGCGTCTGGACGTGACTGTCAATTAAGACCCTTGTACATAGCAACGACCAATCAGAGTCAAGTACTCTCCAACTTCAACTAACATGCATATAAATTAAGACTTTCTAAACATATAAAAGCCCAGTATTGAGCTACGTCTGGGCTGTATTTTGGAATCGAAAGCGATTTTCAAGTACTCATTCAACGACTCATCTATGACAACTCTAGAGTTATCTCCAGCCATGCCCAATGAAGCTCAATGTGATCCATCAAGCGCCGATCATTCATCGCCCTATGTGTTCATTACAAGAAGAAGAATCTAAATTATGTCCTAGAGACCACCGTAAACTGTATAAGTAGGCGGTCTTTCGGTTCGTGTCATCTCGTCAATCATTATTCACGCAGTTGATTCGTCCCCAAGCCTACCAGCTCAAACATTATAGGGATTATAGCCACTGCGAACCAAGCGATACCTAGAAAGAAATTAGCAATCGTAGCTCTTGGCTTGAAAACGAGGCAGGGTAAACTTACCCGTGTACACGACGAGCTTTGTTACAACCTCGACATCGTATCGTACACGGGGCTTGATCAATTGTGAGAACATCTCCTTCTCTCCCAATCCATCCTCTGTGCCCGTTACAAAAATATCGACCTGATCGTCCTCAGCAGGTGGTGTCATCACAACCTCGCCGGTTCCCATCATTTGCTCAAATTCGACAATACGACGAGGCTGCGAGCCAGAGGTCTGAGCACCCTTTCCTGAATGGTCCTCATGCGTGTTGTTTTGAAGCTCAAGGTTGCTCGACCTGCTCTTCAAGCTATGGTTGCTACTGACGCTTTCACGTCGCTTGCGCTCCCTATAAGCCAAAGTCTCGTAAGCATCTGCAGCACTCTGAGGTCCGATAGACACAGAGCGACCTCGAGTCGTAGGGTTTCGGATACTCTCAACCATGCGTGGGAAGTCGGAGGGTGAAGGGAAAAGCGTATCGATCCGAGAGCCTGTCGGTACGGTTTTATATTTGCTGGCAGGGGTGAAGAATCTTCGAGGCATGTTCATGCCTACCTGCTCGATAATTCGGAATAGATGAGGCAGAAGCTTCAGTAACAGAGGCTTCATAGATTCGCGCCAAAGAAATACAACTAAGACGCCAAACACGATTCTAGCCACGTTCGCAAGCAAGCCCAAATGTGTAATATCCACAGCTCCGCCGCCATGCGCATGAGTCTCCCAAGGGTCAATTGTAATCTTGCCATATGTCCAAGTACCAAACTCGAGACCAATTAGAACGCCAGCGAAGGCAACACTATCGTCGTAGCACGGGCAATCGTCTGCGGGCTCGGGATGGATTCGTACAAGAACCAAGATTATTAGAGCGGCTACAAAAGGCGCAATCCAAGTACTGGAGTGCATGTATGCGTCCAGGGGAGGTCCGTAGTAGAATTCCAGGAGAGAAATGGCAGCACCCATGATTGATCCAACAATGACATCCAAAAAGCCGTGCATACCGCAATAAAGTCGTCCAAATATAATTGAGGCAGCGTAAAAGTAGGAGAGGAATTCCAGTGCGATCTTTGTAGTCGGGGGAAGTGTATTCTCGGGACTGCGCAATATCAGGAGCGCATAGACAGCGACAGAGACGGCATTTGCGCTATGGGTCGAAGGGAAACCGTATTCGAGGGCTGCAGAACCAGACATGGTAATTCGGTGCAGAGGAGGCGACAGCGGGCGAGGAAGAGAGTAGAAGTCCTTGATAAAGCCTGTCCAAAAGACACCGAGGGCAAGGATATGGACGAGTCTATGAAACAGTACATTAGCACCTCATTGTCCAATGTCGTATTGTCGCTTGTACTGAATGCAACAAATCATCATGTGGCGCAGCGTATGCAGACAGACTCGAGTGTGGTGTGACCTACCCTTTCCCAAAGGCCGCATATCCGCACCAGAAGCAAATCGGTAACCCGATCATAAAGAATGTATGAGTTCCGAGGTTCGCAGTGATAGCAAAGTAACTATCGAGAGCGGGAGTTCGCATCTTATCCTGCATCCAGGCAAGGTAAGGCGTCTCCCATCGGATCAGGGGCAGCATCTGCTGGCGCAGGTCGTATCGCCATTTCGGGAGAGCGCGCTTGTCTGTAAGACGAGGGGGAATCAGCAGAGCTCGGGGCGCAAGAGAGGCCACAGAGAGTATGTACAGTGATCAAGACTCCTCAGCCCAGCATCTGGAACATCGTCGCCTTTGGCATGGCCGTTCGTAGTAGGAAGAACCGCTGCGGTGGTTGTATTCGGCGACGGCGGGGCATCGCGTTTAGGATCACTCATGGTTCTTTGGCGGAAGAGAAAGATGAGAGGAGGGGTCAATTGCGACGAGGACGAGATCGAGGACGACGACGAAACATTGAAGACAAGAATACGGCTAAAGAGAGAAAAGGATTGGAGCAGAGCACAAGGATGGCCCTAAGTTATGATAGAGAAACAAATGCGCAGGCCGAGGAGTTGGGGTAGTTTAATTTAGGTAGGTGTATAAGGCAGTGAGAGTTTGAAGTGGAGATTGTCGCTTGGATGCTGAAGTAGGGATGTAAGTCATGGATGTAACATTAGATGGATTAAACTTGGCAACAGTCAAGGCAAGTGACCAAGTATTTGGTTTGGATTAGGTGTCAGCAGCGGAATATGTATTACTGTACCTAGGTATGCAACAACGACCAAGCCATCATCCAAGTCTTATGGTTCATCTATCAACCCTTGCTGGTCCCCGAAGCGAAGCGAGGCCCATCATGGCAACTGCAAAGGCCAGCAGGTGCTTACTACTAACCCTGCGGCATATTTACTAGATAGATGATACTGTCTTGAATAGTATTCTAGGGCATTGTGAGTAGCCGATCAATAGCATTCCGTTGTAAGATGTATTTTAAGTATAGGAACATATCGTCCTCGATTGGGTACATATTGTACCTATGTACGGATACAGGTGTGACATGTGTCAAGCCAGGAACCGATCTCTTGGCCAGGGGTGCTAAAAATCGTGACGTCGAATGGTGTGTTAGTTGGTTCAATGGGCATGCACCATAATAGCCTCAAAACAGACAAGATAATTGTATAACTATATTGCTTCAATGCGAATGTGAGTAAAGTATTAGAAAATATTGTCCATAGAAGTGATCATATTAATTACTCGGTAAGCAATGTAGCCAGTAGACAACTCTTGGTGGTTAAGCATATCCCCGTCTAACAAACTCAGCCTCGAAATTTCACCACAACATCACCAATTCATCCTCCCACAATGTCCTTCTCTCTCCGCGGCAAACACGCCGTAGTGACCGGAGCCACCGGCGCAATCGGCTTCCGCATAGCAGCCGCCTTCGCCGAACGTGGCTCCGTTGTCACCCTGCTGAGCCGGTCTGCACCAGATGCCCGGCTCAGTCTCGAGCACCAGCTCGCTACGTACCAACCGGATCCTGAGCGCAAGGATATGGGCGATGAGTTCCCAGAGAAGCACCGCTTCCTGCGTCTGGATGCTACCAAGTCTACCATGTTCAAGGGTCTCTTTGGTTCTACTGTTGGGCCTGTTGATATCCTCGTCAACTGTGCCGGCGTTAGTCAAACCTCTTTTATCAAGAGGACTTCTGATGAGGATATTCGGAATATTCTCGATACAAACCTCCAGTCTGCGATTCTTGCTTCTAAATACGCCAAAATGAACGCTCACGGTATGTCTTCTGATCTATACAGCCTCACTGCATGATCTCACACCACATCTCTCAGGCTGCATCATCAATGTCTCGAGTCTAATGGCCAACAAGAATGGAGCCGGTGCTTCAGTATACGCCGCTTCAAAGGCTGGCCTCGTAGGTACGCTGATAATCTCCCTGTTTTTTGCTACAAGCAACCCAAATTATTGTACATGCCAAAGAGTTAAATCCGCTCACTCCATATCCTTGCAGCTTTCACTCGTGCCCTAGCCACTGAGTATAGTCCTCGCTCCATTCGCGTCAACGCCTTGCTACCTGGTTGGATAGCTAGTCCAATGTGGGGTCGTGAGTTTATCCCTTCCTCTGCCTCATAAAGACATATTTTAGGCGCCTGTCGCCTATGTAATAAAAGGGCAATGTTAATGTACAACCCTCCTTTCTAGATCTAAAGCCAGATATTCAGCAGCAATACCTCAAGGACTGTCCCTTGCGTCGTGTAGGACAACCCGATGAAGTGGCCGACGCCGCTATCTTCCTGGCGACGAATCGTTTTGCAAACAACTGCGTTCTAAACCTCGATGGCGGTTTAAGCGCCACATAGTAAAACATCCAACCCGCTAATATGCGTATCATTTTCACGGCCCGCAGCTCATCAGTCGTCAATGACAATTGCGCCCCCACTGACAGGGCCTTCGTTCTGGTCCACGTCCACGATTTCGGCCCCTGACGGGGTCATCTTGACCTTCTTCAGGGGTTGACCGCCGTCTTCTGTATGCGTTCTCTTGACCCCCTTGGGCTCAACACTTACGACTTCCCCGTTTGCCTCACCATTGGCGTTCGATTCGGCTGGCTGTGGCTTCTTTGGCCGGCGTGGGATCTCAGGCTTGTCGGAAAACTTGGCCTCAACTGGCTTCTTGTCTTCTTCCAGTGTACTGTAATATGTAAGCCTAGTCCGAAAAGAGAGCAGATAATGACAAACCCTTCTTGGATGTTGATGACGACATTAACAAAGGTGTCTTCATCATCTTGATCGATGATAGTCAAGAACGAGTCCTTCTTAATACCTATCATGCTGGTTAGCCTAACACGCAGTGCCATGTTCAGTATTTAAAGTCTTACCAAGTTCAGTGAGCTTCTTTGGTAGGTTCTCGTCGTCACCGTCCTCGAAACACTCAACCAGGGTGCCCACATCGTTGTTCACAACAAACTCCTTGCCCTCATAACCAAGCTTTGATTTGACGATCTCGCCAACAAGGTCTTTGAGAGTCGCCCGGGAAAGGTCTGCAACAATGCTGGTAAAGTAAACACTGCAAACTGGGCAGTCTGGATTTGGTTCCCGGGACCTGTCCGGAGCCAATAGTCGAGCGGAGGCGAATGGTGTCAAGAAGACCTCCTTGGACTTATTATACTCGCCCTTTAGTACCTTGAAGGACTGGAGGACGCAGAGTCCAGCAACAATCGCGTTTGTGGTGGCAATCGCGGGAATGATGTTACCGGCCATCTGCTTCGTATCAAAACGAGACTTCTTGTCGATTCCAAAGATATGCGAGCGGATGTTTGCGCTTGCCGTCACAAAGTCAAGTGTGTCAATGTCATCCTTGTCAAAGCTAATTGTTGGCTCAGGGTCTTCAGGTGCTTTGTTCTTCTTGAGCTCCAGAATCTTCTTGCTTAATCGGTCAAGGCTGTCATTGAAGACTACGAGACTCTCTTCGAGAGACCACACTCGTTGATCATCGTCGAGAACTGCTTTTTTATCGGCAATAGCATCGTTGGCTTGTGCGAGAACAGTATCGTACTTGAGAGGCTCTGGGGCTCGTCGCGATGTCCACATATCCTCGACAGAACGCAGTCGTTCGATATCGGCATTGAAGACCTTGTCGAAAAGCATCTGGGGAAACTTGGATGTGCCAGTAGCATCTCGGATCTGTTTGAGGGCTTCTGATTCCTTCTTCAATTCCTCAATCTCCTTGGCTGGTACCTGTCAGTATGTGATACTCATCGGCGCGACATAACCTACCATTGTCGGCGTCAGTCGAGTGGTCAAAAGCCGCCTGGTCTTCGCTGGTGCCGAATATTTCACTGAGCTTCGTTAGTAATATTTCGAGTGCAGTTATCTGTCTGGACGTACTTGAGCAGATAACTTTTACCCCAAACGATGCAGTGAATGGGTTGACTGGGTGTACTTCGAATTGTGCACACAGGAAAAGATTTAGGCGCCTCTTTAGGAGTACAATCGTAGCATGCGGTCACACCCTTTTTAATGACCTGTACCTGGCCGTTGAATCCCGTGGTGCCACTCTCAATCAGTGGCACATCAGCTGCCAAACACATCTTGTTCACGTGTCTCCGGGCCTCGAGGTTGTCCAGAGCATTAAAAGCGATGCGGAACTGCTGGAACCATGCCACAGTAAACTGATCATCTTTGATGTTGGCGTGGTGCGCGACGATTTTGACATTCGGGTTGAATTTCTGTGCCGCCTCCTTGGCTACCTATACGCTTGTGAGTATTCTACTAGCCTCCAAGTACCGCGAGAAGATGACGCACTAGTGCTTTGGACTTCTTGATGTGTTCGTGTCGGAAGAGGAATTGTCGGTTCAAGTTCGAAAGATCGATGGTATCGAGATCGACAATGTGGATTTCGCCGAAGCCAGTGAGAACAAGATTCTTGAGAAGCTCGCAACCAATTCCACCGGCGCCGACCATGAGCACGCGAGCCTGCGCAAACCCAGTCAGCTCTGAAGACAAACAAATACAATACCAAATCACCGCATTGTCGCATAGTATAGACCCATGCGCCGCCACTATGCATCGTATCGCGTTCAAGACCGGTTTGTGGTCGAGATGCAGAGGTAGAAACCCGGCTACGTGAAAAGCAAACGTACCTGCTTGACTTCGGTATTGAGTGATGCGCCCAGGGATTGTTGATTGTGTCGGTCACGCGTTACTATGTGCTGACGTTTTTGGGGCGCATTCTCGGTCGAAGCAGACTGTTGCTGCGTTTGTTGTTGTTTTTGCTGTTGCTCCGCGGGAGCTGAGACCGGAGCTGCTGCAGTGGGAGCTTCAGTTGCAGGTTGCGTCTGAGCCGGAGCCTGATCTGCGCTCGTCGCATCCATCGTTATCGTTGTCTCTCAGTTGAGGGGAAATAAGAGTAGAAATAAAGCTGAAGCCCGGTACGAGGGCTGCGCATGCGCTTGAGGCTGATGCGCTCGATTTACTTTCGTGGAGTCGTGACGATCGCGGGAGGTTGAAGGTGCGAGGTTGGATTAGATGTTGGATGTTAGTGGTGAGAGAGCTAATACAGAGCACCCAGCAGTAATGCAGGGGTCAAGAGTGACCAATCAGATTCACCCATCACAGTAAATCGAGCTTCTAAAGCCGGGAATCTCGAGGAAATTCCAGGCTTCTGATTGGTTTTGCCGAGTATGTGGGTACTCTGTCGAGAGTCGCAACCTGTAAAGATGACTGACGTGAATGGGACTTTACTGTACGGATAACAGGTACTGTTCAATAGATGATAGTGATACCGACTGCAAACAACGTTGAAATAAAGGGGCACAATGGCAAAGTAAATCCGGTTCTATCATACATTTAGAAGTTTGTATACGTTTTCATGATAGGCACAGTTCACTTGTCATGTGTGACCTACAGCCATGACCTATTGAGTTCAACCTGCTCAGGATGGAAATCATGATAAGATTGAAGAAATGTGAAACTTTTGTTTGTCTTTTGTTTGATGTTAGGCTTTATTAAAAACTTTACAGTGTATAATATCAATTGGTTATCCGTACCCGTAAGAGTTGTCATCCAATCTGGTTTATTTTTGTGTTTCAGCCATGGAAGGCAACCAAGTCTAACAGTAACAGTTGGACGCAGTGACCACGGGCACCCCCGGATAGGGAAAAAAAAAATTAAGGGATCTGATGCTCAAATCGACTTTGAAAGTCTAGACCGAATGATTCAGACAAAGGAGCCTTCAGCCATACTCACTCCTTAACATTGATTTTTTCACACTTTTTACTTTCACTCATCTTCCACTCTTCTCTCACTCACTTAGATTTGACAATTTACTTCTGGAATCATGTCTGACGACGAAGTTGATACTGAGCTCCTTGAGCTCTTGCGCCAGCACATGCAGGGGAAAGTCCAAGTACAGGAAGAACCCGAGACAGGCGTTCTTGAAAGCGCCGAGTATGTCTGTGATAGCTGCATCGATGTTGCTGTCGATATGCGTGCCTCGAAAAAGGCAGCTGAGAGCATATACAAGCAGATGCAGCAAAAGAGTTACTCGACTGCCACCTGGTCAGAGCATGAACTTCACCCCAAGGCCAAGGATGAAAGCACAGTCAACTTCATCTTCACCATGGACTTGTTGAACTTTTCGTTCTGGTCTGAGTTGCCTGATGATGAGAGATTTGCCATTGAATATCGTGGAGAGAAGTGGACTGGTTACTGGAGTTTGGTTGCAGCTCTCCAAAGGGCCTTAGACGAAGGTAAGTAGCCTTTGTTCATGGTGACTCACCATTAGTAAGACTAACATTATCTTCCCAACTCAAGATATCCCTATCACGGACCCTATCTATTGGCAAAACGAACAAGAGTGTACTCTTGAATCCATTAGACATGTCTTTAGATCATGCACTGAGGAGGAGATACCCCTGCTTGAGGAGCGCTTGGACTGCCTTCGAGAGGCTGGCCAAGTCCTCTGCAAAGTAAGTCATACTGACCACTGGACTGGAAATATCCAGCAGTTCACTAAGACTTTTAGTACTATGATGGCTCTGTTTCCGAGCTGATTTACACAGCTGATGGGTCTGCCGCCCGCTTGGTAAACCTCCTGGCGCAAGATTTTGATTGCTTCCGCGATGAACATCGCTACGAGGACGGCAAGATGATTCGCTTAATGAAACGAGCCCAGATCCTCGTTGCTGATCTTTGGGCGTGCTTCAACGGAGAATCGTACGGCGAATTCAGGGATATCGACAAGATCACCATGTTCGCCGATTACCGTATCCCTCAGATTCTCATGACCATGGGGGCCTTGTACTGCTCTCCGGGAATTGCAGCAGCTATCAAGGATAAGAAGATGATAGAGAGCGGGTGTTCATGGGAATTGCAAATACGGGGTAAGTTGTCCGATCTGCCATTCCCATCATATCGCTGAACAAAAATAGCATGTAGTATCTGGTGTGTTGAACTGATTCGGCGCGAAATTCTGCGCCAGCAACCTGGCGCTCATGTCAACGCCATCCTTATAGACTTTTTCCTCTATGACAGTATGAAGGAACTAGAAGCGGCTGGGAAAGAGCCCATCCCACATCACCGGACAAGGAGTATTTGGTATTAGAAAAGGGCCGCAAGGCCCGTTACTCTAGATTTGGGTGTGTTTCACAAAGCTTGTTGGAGTTTTGGTCATAGATGTCATTTTAAACGAACCTGTGCTGAGCTAGAGAACAGAAAAGACGATAGATAAAGCCACTTTGGCGCGCAAACATCATTCTCCCAAACGCCCTGCTACCCATACGCAATTCATTAACACCAAACCGAGTAGATCAAGACCCCACAGCTGTTGAGTTGAGGATCTCATCCATATGTGCAGTTTCAGCCTGATCATTACCCTTGCCCTCTTCTTTCAGAAGAACAGCAAGAACCTCAATTGGGGGGTTGAGACCCAGACGGTCCGCTCGCTTCCAACGCTTCATGCGAGGCGTGCCAATACAGGGCTGTGTGGATTAGCTTCAGCAATGTGACAGGAATTGAGCTGACTTACACCATATTGCGAGCTGACATCGAAATACCGAAGGACTTTCTCACCCTGAGATACACCCTCCTGATGTAATCGAGGAGTAGTCCACTGGTTTTCAATAGACTTCCAGTACTTCTTGATCTGTGCATCTGTGATTTTCTCTGCTTGAAGTTCCAACCCGGATTTCTCGGGCTCTGGCGCTACCTTAGGCTCTTTGACCTCTTCCTTAACTTCTATCTGCTCTGGCTCCGCAGTCGCCTTATCGACAACGTCTGCCTCTTTCTTCTTTGCAAGCTGACTGGGGTCGATCTTGGCAACAGAAGGCGAGATGATAGACTTCTTGGTGTTCTTCGGCACAGGCTTTGTTACTTTGTTTGAGAAGCTGAGAGTCGACTGCCCTTTGGCAGTCACGCCCCTGTTGCGAGCTGATCGTCGAGTGGTGGGCATAGTGGGCTCAGCTTCAGAAGCGAGATGATACTCAAAGTGAAGGTGTAAGTGACGGAAATGAATGCAACCCAGCAATATGTAGGTCCGGTATGTATTTGGATGACAGAGATTATGAAGTATGCCTCTGTAGAGTATACGGCTAAAAGAATGGATGATGATCAGTTCAGAATGTACGGAGAGCTTCGAAGGCAGGCAGGTGGTTGGCTGCTTCTTAATTAACGGCAATTACAGGGTCGGCGGCAGGTGGGCTCTGGCGTTGAAAGGGTAAGTATGACGGAGTGCAAGCCTTACGATTGGCGGGGCAACGCGAAATGGAGCGCGAGATCACGTGTTTCCGTTACATCATCTCATCAACCGCCCAGCCTCCCCAACCACTGGAGAGATAGGCATGATGATGAGTCCATGAAGAAAGCTTTGGTAAAAAAGGTATTGGGTTACTATCCGTGCCTATGATGCAGTTGAAACGGTTTGCTCTTTATTTGGATAACCCGAACCGTGACTCTGGAATCGTGTTTCCTGGTACTCCCGAACCAGTGTCAGGCGGCTGTAAACAAATCATCTAAACGTTATATCCCCTCTTGATAACTTGCTGTCTTTGCAGTTGATTCATTTCTCGTCTAGTGTTTTTCTTTTCGAACTTGCCGCTCATGATATGAAACCGGATGTCTATGCAACACCATCATTAACCACCAGTAGCCTCCCGGTAGAAAGTGAGGCTCCTGTTGGCACCAGCGGTGCAGAACATCTCACTTCTCACAGTCTTTGGCAGCCACTTCACTGACCAGAGGGCCTTGTCCGTCTCACTGTGTGTGGCAACGCAAGCAGAGCGTTCGACCGACCAGACCTTCACCTTTCCATCCATAGATCCACTAAGGAGGTATTCTCCAGTATCACTCCAGTCAAGACAAGTAATCCATGAAGAGTGACCCGTCAGGTTACCAACATGCTCTCCGCGCTTCATGTCGTAGAGTGCGATGATGCCAGCGTCACCTGCTGCAGCAAGTCGGGAACTGCCTGGAGAAAAGGAAACTGATCGTACAGGCTTCGCAAGACCTAACGGGTTATGTCAGTGGAACTCGATAGGAGTAGCTTAACGAAACCTACCAGAAAGCGAGTACAAGACTCTTCCTGTGTCGTTGTTGAAGATGTAGACAGAACCGTTCTGGTGTCCGCTGGCTGTGAATTTACCATCCCGGCTCAAGTCCACAGACATGCCGAAGCTGCCTGAGCCAGCGCTTCCAGTTTCGTACTCGCGGATCTTGGGCATCTTTTCATCAACAATGTCCCAGACGTTAATTCGCCCGTCATTGGTAGTGCTTGCAAGGTAAGAACCATCTTCACTAAGCGCCAGCGCCCAGGCCTCGCCAGGCTTTGATGATGACGCTCCTGAGATCTCACCACCCAGGCTCCATTCACCTGTGTCGTTGTTGACTTTCCAAACCTTCACCTCGCCTCCAAAGCCAGCACTCGCTGCAACATTGCCGTTCCGTGAGGCGCACACGTGGTGGCACCCTAGCTTGTGCGCATCTGAAATGGACTGCTTGAGCGGGAATGAAGGATCAGTGGTGTCATGGATATGCAGCGTAGAAGAGCCACTGCCTGATATCACGGCCTTGGGTGTGGTCGCAATAGAGAAGATGTCGGTGATGTGGGCTATACGCTGTCAGTAAGCTGGTCTTTCAAGTCGAAGCATTGCATATTGTCACCCCGCGGCGGGGAGGTAATGCTCACCATTATCCACGGTATGCGTGGTCAAATATTGTTTCGACTGACGAAATTAGATCATATCTGTTGCTTTTAAGATTGTCTGTATCACAACTTACCATAACTCCCACCTCGGTCCAAAGAGCGCGTTTTCTTCACTTTTTAGTATGACGTTGTGTATGAATGAAAGTGATTGACTGGGGAGCTGCGAATGCTACAAGGTGGGGCATCAAACAGTCATCTACACAGAGCTCCAGCTCCAGAATAGAAGGAAAACAACCACATCTATATTGCAATATAGGTGTTAAATATTAAGAATGCATCAGGAATTGAAACATAGCATTGTGGATACAAAATATCATAATACTACACGTCCATCATACACTGAACAGGCAATGCTATATCGTAAACTGCCACTATATCTCATCACGAACGCCTTGCTATAAGTCAATGGGGACTGAAAGGGACCGAATCTTGTCTAAACTTTTACTTGTTGTTCATATTCCTACAAGGCTCAAACGAGCCAAAACGCCCGTGATATGCATGATCCCGTGGTGACTATACAAATTCTTGTTACAGTAAATCATCAATATTCCATTGCCTCTCTTTTATTCTGGTCTGTTGCTGGGGTAGTCCTGTCGCCAAATTTGCTTCATTTCTACACTCTGTTAAGGCTTGTTCCCAAGATAGTGAATGGTATAGGGTTCCATAACGTACCTTCAAGACAATGTTGACATAACCGATGTGTGCGCTTAGGTTGACCACATCCAGGACACTTGCATAGACCATTCTGATCCTTGAGGGCCTTGCCAGCCATTTGTCTGGATCGCTTCTTCGAGTGAGAGACCTTGTTCTTGGGTACGGCTCGTAGCACAGACTCCCAGATATCGTCAATGGTGGGGAGGTTCAGAGAGATACCGGGGATCGCAATCGACAACGTGGGGAAGAGCTTCTGGCTGAATGTTCGGAAAGAGACCGCAGAAAGCAGGGTCGGCGAAGAGAGTCGGGGGAGGAATGCGGCAGCCATCTTGATAGCGATGTGTACGTCGAATTAGGATGATGGAGATATATCGAATTTGGCGGTACCGGCAGAGTCAAATTGCAAGACAGTCGCGGGCCGAAGTTTTGAACCAAGTCAAACTCAATTGGTCGATTGGTGTTTATGGGTTCTTAAGCGATCGATGTCTGACAGGACAAGACAAATTGATCGGACCGTCGGTTGTTGAACTCGAATTAGAGTCGCGATGATCAAAATGCGCAAGGCTTCAATTCAGATTCCGACTGTCAAAAGTCTGATGGCCTGGTCTTTTCCCCAAAGTGCCGGCGGGCCAATCATCAGCTAACCTGCGCACAGACCCATTTCAGCCAATGAAGAGCTCCAAACGCGCTTTCCCCCTTTCTTTGGGACCCTGGACCTCCCTGCTCCCTGACACCTCCCTTCCAGTACGGAAATTGTTTGCTAAGGTGGCAGGAGCAGCAGCCCAGTGCCCGAAAAGTTCCCCCTAGCATCTCGTCGTGTTCAAGCCTCTCCTAAATCTCCAACTCCAGCTTCACTACATCTCCAGGCGTCACTTTAGCTTGTGTGCTCGTCTTGTCCTTTGTTGCTTCGAGTCCAGTCATTCTTTCTTGGAATATCTCCGACATTCCCAAGGTCCAACTATCTACGTTCGCTGCTTAATTCAACAAGTGTCGACGAATTATTCAAGATGGCCGCTCCTCCTCCCAACACTATCTACCCCCAGAGCCATGTCGGTTTCGACAGCATCACTTCTCAGATCGAGAAGAAGCTCTTGAAGCGTGGTTTCCAGTTTAACGTCATCTGCGTTGGTAAGTCTTTGCACAACTGCCCGCCTCAATTGCGCCAACTGCCGTGGTGTGATGCTGGTGATACGGCAGTCAGTTTGTCTGCGGTCAAGCTCGTATGCTAATCTATCTTGCGCATTGTAGGCCAAACCGGTATGGGCAAGTCGACGCTCATCAACACCATATTCGCTTCTCACCTGATCGACTCCAAGGGTCGCTTCCAACCCGACGAGCCCATCCGCCAGACCACCGAGATTCAGGCCGTTTCCCACAATATTGAGGAGAACGGTGTCCGACTTAGACTCAACATTGTTGATACCCCCGGCTACGGTGATCTCGTCAACAACGACCGCTGTTGGGACCCCATCGTCAAGTACATCAAGGATCAGCACTCCGCGTACTTGCGCAAGGAGCTCACTGCACAGCGAGAGCGCTACATCCAGGATACCCGTATCCACTGCTGTCTCTTCTTCATCCAGCCTTCAGGCCACTCTCTTAAGCCCATCGATATCGTTGTTCTGAAGAAGCTTTCAGATGTTGTCAACGTCGTCCCTGTCATCGCCAAGGCCGACACCCTGACTGTTGAGGAGCGTCAGGAGTTCAAGGAGCGCATCAAGGAGGAGTTTGCTTTCCACAACCTTAAGATGTACCCCTACGACAACGAGGAGTTTGACGACGAGGAGCGTGCTTTGAACGGCCAGATCAAGGTAGGTTCATAACTGGCTCGACACTAATAGGACGAATGCTAACGTATGGCAGAACCTTGTTCCCTTCGCCGTTGTCGGATCCGAGAAGTCGATCATTGTCAACGGTAAGCAGGTTCGCGGCCGTCAGAACCGATGGGGTGTCATCAACGTCGAGGACGAGACTCACTGCGAATTCGTCTACCTGCGAGACTTCCTCCTCCGAACCCACCTCCAGGATCTTATCGAGACCACATCTCAGATCCACTACGAGACCTTCCGCGCCAAGCAACTGCTTGCCCTCAAGGAAAGCAGTGCTCACGGTGGTGCTAGCAGCCGACCCATCAGCCCTGCCGCCGACCGCGAGCTGAGCCGAAACTCGCAACGAATGACGATGAACGGCTACTAAGCTGACTTTGTGTTTGAAGTTGTGCTGGCGATGGAGCGACGGCGTCTCGGGGCAGCTCGATAGCCCGCATATGTTACGACACTCCATATATTTCACGGCCTGATGTAAAGCAACCCAAAAGTAATTGCTTGTTCAGAAGTGCTTTGGTTGACGAAACCATGGTGAACTTCACAAGGCTTCACATCATTTCGATGACATCGGCATGCGAGCAAGGACGGGAGTAGTAATCTTCTGAGGTGTGGACCGAAGAGGCGGGATCTGGTCAGTTGGGGTCCAGAGACTCGTCTCGTGGTTACATGCCTCGGGAAGTGTCTGCCAGTCAGTCCGTATCGAAGCTGTACACGACTTTCTTCTTTTCCTTTCAGTGTTACCCCGGAGAGCTATTTGGCCTTCTTTTATGCTTTAATAAGACCGATTACCCCATACTCTAATCTGGAGTTAGTTTCGTTGCCTACATAGTGTATCAATTCCATTGGAGTTTCTGACGTACTTTTTGTGTCTTGAACGTGTATGATCATGAGTCGGTGATAATGCTCTTAACCTCGTGTCAAGATTGAGTTGGATGTTGGTATACTAAACAGACTGCCTAGGCACCGTTTTAGCTGCTGGGAGTGTGCTGTGATTTGCGAATTGAATGTATATAGTGATGTAGGGTAATTCGAAGCAACTTGCCTTTGTTTTCTTAGTGAGACCTCAACCTGTGCCGGTTGGGCATGCGGCACATGAGACAACCACTTTCTTCTTCTCTTTTTCAGATTGACCACCGGATAGATCTCGTGTAATCGTGTGTTGGACGGACTTGGCATAGCATGAAAAATGTGTGATTGACACTGATACGAGTAGAAGTCAGTTGACCTGGGATCGGCTGGAATTTGCAGATAGGAAACAAACAAGAACCATCTATCACTGAATGTCCCCTCGAGCATTCACTTAACACCTAGTCTTGTTATCTATTCAGTCATTCAGTGATCAATATCAGGACTTTAATCTATGATAAAACACAGTGACGTAGTGAATGTTATATCCGAAGCACGTATCGCCCGGAATGATGAATCGCAACTGATAGCAATTAGACGCAAAGCACAGGGTAGGGAAGAAACCACAATAAAAAGGCTCGCGAGTTGCGATCCCTGCTACCAAGTCTCGGCTTCCAAGTTTCAAAGTAATGCGCTATGAAGCGCCCATTAATTATTGACGGGGTAGCTGCCGCATCGTGGGGACATCGATAGCCCGTGCTCATTTACGAGGGCGTAAAGTGTCCAGTATCAAAAAGGACGATGCAGAACAGAGATAATAAAGGGATCTTGAAGGGACACGCTAAAGTGAGGGTAAAGACGCCCAGTTGCAATGGATACTTTTTAGGTGCCCGACTAATGAGGATTGAATGTCCGAGTACATCAATGCGTTGTCACGAGATATCAGTGATATTTGATTCATGTCACTGAATCGCTACTTGATCAGGTGTTACTGCTGTTATGTTTTGAGGTTAAACAGTTGTGTATCTTGAGCCTCAGAATGATTCTTGTTATACTATTGGCCTTTGAACAGTACCCTGAAAGGGTAAGAGAGTGGCGGTGGATAACGATTCACTGCAACATCAAACAGTGATACGTACATATGTATGAGTGACGATCTCGACTCGATTGTTTCTGCTGCAAACAGATGTGAGATTTGTTGTCCAAGCCTGGGCATACCTTGGCTTCAAGAACCAAGTGATATGAAGAGCAAAGATCGCTCGTCCTTGACCGACGGCTAGAATGACGATATTTTGGAGTTGAGGCCAAGGAAGTTGAGGTTGATGAGAGATTTGAAGTTGCCAGTAATTAATTTTAAACTTCTGGAAACTTGAGATTACGGTGGGTGAATGTTGCAAGGGTGTCTGTCTGAATGAAACGTGGTGGGACCTTGCCATGGACTCTTTAAACGGTCACTTGTCATTCATCAACAGTGAATGGTAGATCTCAGCATGGCGTTTAGAGTGGCTTGACGAATAAAGATTCACCAATTGAGTTTGAGGTTCGATTCTTGCTTTTCTAGGATTTAGACTTTCTGATACAGGCGCTGGTTCTGTTCTCAGCCGCCTCCAAGAATTAAGACTCTTGTCTCAGACGCTTTCTGTCCAGTCATTCCCGTAAATCCGTTTCGGTTGACCCCATTCTTCTCTTCCAAATGACCGACTCTAGACTGCAAACGGTAAAGCGAATTTTCTCTTCTTAACATTGCCAAGTGCTTCTTCCTCAAGCGCCGCTATCTGACCCTGGCAACCGACTTGACTAGGTCCAGGACCCATGGCAACCAGGGTACTGTAATAAGTGCAATTCTGTGTTCTTTCTAGTTTAGGCAAGAGGAAAGATTGAGAGGGATTTGAGTTGAGACAGTGAAAAACTGAGTTTGCAGATATTCAAAGTCACTACTATGTCAACCTGACTGTTTGATGGTAGGCTATCTTGTTTACTTTTTACCAGTCAGATACACATGCATCTCGTATAATTTATACTAGCTAACCGTCTTGGCTTGGGTTTTGGCTGCTGCCGGAACTTGATATTCGCATGCTAAATCCAAAATGCCATGGCCGGATGTCCGATAGTGGTGTAATAGACTGAAAGCGGTCCTGAGCCAGGCCTAGGACCTAGGTCTAGGCTCACCTCATCTATTACCTACCTATTGAGCCTATCTCATAATTAGATACCTAGCAGTTAGAGGTTGTCTTGTGTTGATGAGATATCCCCTTTCTATCCTGGCTTGACCTCTCGGTATTCTTTCTTATTTGAGCCATTGCCAATCATCCATCCATTCACTCACCTTCCTGTGTTTGCTTGGTACCACTCAACGGGCCTTTCCTTCATCCTTTATCCACTGCGCGGCGCAATTATTTAATTAATTCGATCGATCGCTTGTCACTGTCACTGTCACTACCTGTCAGTGGTAGACACTTCTTGATTACCTTCCCGCTTCGACCTCCGCTGTCACTTCCACTTCCACTTCCACTCCTACTCTTATTCCTTCCTCTCCTCCACCTTTGCTCCTTCTTTCCATTCACTCTTTCGCTAATCAATTCGTCATTCAGCGAATTGTGGTCCTCTCGTTTCTTTGCCTATCGGTCTTTCCGAGTGCGACTGGCTGCTCGACTTGGCGCATCGATTACTACATCTTGCCTGTGACTCGCCTTTACTCTCTTCCTCCCAACATCGTCAATAACAAGCCTCACACAGTTTCTGTTGTGCACTGAACTCGCTTTGACTGGCATTCTGAGACGTCGACCGACCAAACAATACATTTATCGTGATTTTGGAGAAACTACCACATACAAGACCCAGTAATACGTTATCGCCATGCTTGTACGTACTCTCCCCGTCGCGCCACAACCTGCCTACGTTACTATACAAGTCGCATTGCTCTCCGTTACACCACATACTGACTGACATGCGATTTAGATCAAGGCCGCTCTCTTGGCCCTTGGGGCCGCAGTCGTCAATGCCGTTCCTCCTCTGGAGGTTCAGGGAACCGATTTCGTCAATCCCGATACTGGTAACAAATTCCAGATTGTTGGTATGGCCTACCAACCTGGAGGCAGTGCTGGTTACGACCCTTCCACTGGAAAGGACCCTCTGAGCCACGGGGAGACCTGCATGCGAGATGCTGCTCTTATGCAAATTCTTGGTATTAATGCCATCCGTGTTTACAACCTCGACCCCAACGTCAACCACGATGAATGTGCCAGTATTTTCAATGCTGTAAGTGACATCGTTGGTGTATGTGACACTCTACTGACATTACCCACAGGCCGGCATGTATATGATGATTGACGTCAACTCCCCTCTACCCCACGAGTCTTTGCACTCCCTGGCACCCTGGGAGAGCTACCACGCTGACTACCTCAACCGTACCTTTGCCATTCTTGAGGCGTTCGGAAACTACCCCAACACACTTCTCTTCTTCGCGGCAAACGAGGTCATCAACGACGAGGCCACGGCTCAAGATGCCCCTCAGTACATTCGTGCTCTGACCCGCGATCTTAAGAACTACGTCAAGAACAATTTGAAGCGCAAGATTCCTATTGGGTATTCTGCCGCCGATGTCCGCGAGGTCTTGTTTGACACCTGGAACTACCTGCAGTGCACCGATTCCGATGATGAAGATGACATGAGCCGTGCTGATCTTTTCGCCCTCAACTCGTACTCCTGGTGTGGTGCTGAGGCCACTTTCGAGAGTTCTTCATACAACGACCTTGTCACAGGGTTTGAATCATCATCTATTCCCATCTTCTTCAGTGAATATGGCTGTATTGAACCCAAGCCCCGCTACTGGAACGAAACCCAAGCCATCTATGGTAGCAAGATGAACACGGTCTTCTCTGGTGGCGTCGTCTACGAGTATACCGAAGAGGAAAACAACTACGGCCTTGTCAAGATCGATGGTGACAAGCTTCGTGTCCTCGGTGATTTCAACCGCCTCAAGAACCAGTTTGCTAGAATCAAGTGGGAGTCTGTTCAGTCCAAGGCTGCAAGCAACTCCTCCTCCAACAAAGCCCCAGAGTGCAAGACCAGCCTCATCAAGGACAGCAACTTCGATAGCAACTTCACCATTCCTGATGTTCCTCCTAAGGCCCAGGCGCTGATCGACAATGGTATTAAGAACAAGCCCAGCGGAAAGATAGTAAAAATCTCAGACTGGAATGTCAAGCTTGATGTTAACAACGCTGATGGCACTGCTATGAAGAACCTAAAGGTCGTCCCTCTCAAGGACGATGAGTCTAATGCGTCTGGCAACAACGACGCGGACACCGGCAGCGAGACTACCGACGACAAGAACAGCACCGACAGCGGTAACTCTTCAAGCGGCAACAATGGAGATGCTCAGGGCAACGATGATGATGAAGATGCTGCTATCCTTAACCGACCGTTGACCTGGGCCATGGCCTTTCCTCTGGCTGTCATGATGTTTGCGCTATAAGCAACCTGTCCGGAACAGGCGTGCGCAGGTTGGAAGTGTGAGATGTGCAGAGCTGACGGTTGGAAGGTGACATTACGACAAGTTTTTGATTTATTAAAGATGCAAAGAGTACACGATACCACCCCTCGTCATTTTGGTGTTAGGGCAACTACTTCTGAGGCTCGTATTCTCTGAGCCTGCTCATGGATAGGTTCCATTGAACTTCCTAAGGATATGAGCTTTATTCTATGAATACACTGTTTACTATTGGTTAATTCACTTTCGATTGATGTATCAGGCAGTATTGTATTGTGATTGTTATCGTTGTATGTGAAATGACTTGATTACTATGATCAGAGTTTCAACACCATTGATATCAAGCTGATTCAGGGTCCACTTTGTTCACTTAGAGGTTTCCTTGGAGGGTGTTCTCGAAGTCTTGGTAGAATTATCAGTTGCAACTTTGTCGTCGCCCCCCTTTCCTCCGGCTTCATGAGTTCGCTGCTCAGTTGCTTTTGTCGGCCTCCCAAACCACTCGGATTTCTTGGACTTTCCTTCGCTGGCAACCGATGAAGACCTCTTGCGTTCGTTTTCTCCAGCATAGTATTGACACAAACTCCAGCCACTGTGGATGCTTTGGTCATGGTCCTGTTTGAATGATCGTCGACAGTCGCAGGGACCACATCCATCACGAGTCCCAAAGTCGCCAGCACGACAGCATCCAATGCAGCAGTTGGAGTGGTAGTTTTCGTCACTGTCATGGTAGTCAATTTGCTCGGGCATCCTGATATTTCATTTAGTTCCAATATGAGAATGTGGCGATATATGAGATACTGAACAAGAGTAACATCGACTGACCTGTTGGAAGAGATTTGCCAGCTGAGGCTCTGAGATGGGACGAGGACTCTGAGAAAGACCACGGTGATCAGGATTCAGGACCGTGAGAGACGAACTCCGAGTCAAGGACTTTACTAATGCAAGCCCAAGGGTGATGTAGACGTTCCATAGACGCAACGAACACCCAGAGGGGAAATGCAATAAGAGATGGAAAGAGGAAATATTGCAGGAGTGGTTCAACGAAGGGCTTGTTTCGGTTTATAAGCTTGAGGCAAAATCCTATTTGTCTGAACACTGATGCAGAGAATGTTTCAATAGTCTATAAGTCTCGCGCGTCTGTACATGCCGACCGACACCAGTGAATCACCAAGTTAAGCTATACGTAATCTCCCCATCTTGTCGTGTACAGAAGATATTGGTAGTCTCTTCGCGCTCCGTTTAAGCCGACCTATTGAATCAGCGAAGCAAGGTCATCAGGCACGGGTTCTTGCTGCGTTTGCTCGGCCGGTTTGCTTCCAGACATCAGAGATCGCAAGAGGGCTTCAGCTTTCCACAACTCCCTACTCAAGGTCACACGAAGCAAGCAGGCTTAGTTGAAAGAGGAAGGAGCGCGCTGTAAGCAGAGTGGCATAGCGATTATTCGAGTTGGATGGCCCGAGGTTGATGCCGGGGAGGATATATTTCCAAAAAGGAATCGGATTGCAGAGTTGTGTAATCCAAGACTCGATAGATCCGTTGTCCCTGAAATGGTATGGTTACTCTGGTGGCGACTATTAAGACGGTCTTACATGCAGTGGAAGCTTAGATACAACAATGCAATGTAGGCTGAAAGGCAAACATCTTAAGCGTTTGTAGGCAACGTCGACATTGCCATATGGGATGTTGTAGGTAGCGACAATGAATGTTACATTTAAATCATAGTTCACAAAACTCAGTCAACGTAGTCACCGGAACAAATTCATCGAATCCATAAGTGTCATCAAATCTATTAGCTTTCTTTCCGTCATAGCTCAAATACTGCCATACACGGCTTGTTCGACCGTTATTGGTCCCAAGCCCTAGAAATTGCAACGCACCACATGGTAACCGTTTGTCTATCTTGCAGTACAAAATGTCGTTCATGACAGGTATCTCATTTCATACCCGCATTATCCCTTTATACTATACCACCCAGTTGGTAAAGCTTCTATTCTCTTAAGTCTGGAACTCCTGCGCCTTGCTCTCCTCCCACTTTCCAGGGACAAGAGCCAAGGGGACAATACCAGAAACGTGCATCTCAGGGCCAAAGATCTTGGCGTCGAGGCCGAGCTCCATGGTGGCGGCCTTCATGTTCTTGAGACCCTCCTGGTAGTTGGGACCGGCACGTCGCACCCAGATCGAGGTCTTGTGCTCGATCAGCTTAGGAGCAAAGTCTCGCAGCGCTCGGATGACACCCTTGAAAGTGCTGGCAACGTTGGTGAAGTTGGCAATACCACCACCGATGAAGAGAACCTTGCCCTCCTCGGTCTGAGGAGCGCGGAGGAGGAGGTCGAGGACAGTTCGAGCGTAGTGGTAGGTCTGAGACTCGGTGGGAGCACCAGAGTACTCACCGTAGTTGGCAAGCTCATCAGCGAAACCAGCAGAAGCAATGGCATCAGCGTAGACAACGGAAGCACCACCACCGGCAACCAGTGTCCAGATACGGCCCTTAGCGTTAAGGACGGTAAGCTTCAGAGAAGCACCGGTCTTAGCATCCAGATCAGCAATGTAAGCCTCCTCCTTGGTCAATTCACGACCGAAAGGAGCAGGGAACTCCATAGGGGGACCGGCATCGATGCTGATCTTGCCGTCGGCACTGGGAGCAATGTTGGTAAGACCCAGAGCGGCGGGAGATCGAGCAATAGCCCACTTGACACCACACTCGAAATCAGCGGTCTGGTCGAGCTTGGCAGCAAGATCAAGGAAGTGGACCTCAGCAGAAGTCTTGTCCTCGTTGGGGATAACAACGAGTGGGTTGATCTCGAGGTAGGTGAACTGGCAGTCGACGTAGACGGCATATAGGCGGGTGATGAAGTCGACGAGGACGTTATGGACACCCTGGGGGACCTTCTTGAGGAGAGTGGCAGCGATCTCCTCGTTGGAGGGGTACTCAGCGAGGTCGACGGGAATCAAGAGCTTCTCAGCCTTAGCGTCGACATCACCAACATCAACACCACCCTCGTGGGTGAAGAGAATCCAATCGCCCTATAGATGGATAGATTAGTAAGTTGATCTTGTTGTTTTGGTGGTTGGGAATAGACCGGAAGCTCGGTCATATATGTGGATTGCCGTCGGAAGGGTCCGAGAAAGCCAGGGGTTGATGTTAAAGAGTTCTTATCGCAGCATCCGTTCGCCCGTCTCGGTTCAATGAATGATTACCGGTATAGGTGCGAAACAGCCCACAATTCGACGCTTGAAATGCCGACCAAGCAGTACAAGTTACTGCAAGCCCCTTCATCCTCATACCCTCTTCTTCACCAGATATTCACCTCGTGAACTTCCAGTCTATCGACCGGTGGCAATCCGTATACGCAGGGGAAACATGTCTTCAACTTACATCACGGACTGAGTTGATGTTGATATAGTACTCAGTGTCTTGGGGATGGGGCACGAAAGGCTCAACGAGGAATTGTCTCAGGACACCAGTGGTGTGCTCAACCTGTTGCTCCTTACCGGCTCGCTCAGCAACCCAAGCCTTAGCCTCAGGCCAGGACTTGTTGAGGGCCAAAAGACCGCTCTTTCCTCGTCGCTTGATGAGCTGATCGGGCTTGGCGACGAACTTGGCGTCGGCCTGGAGAAGCCAAGGGTAGGTGACCTCAGCCTGGTTCAAGATATCGTCAACGTTGGCATCCTCAGGGAAGTGCAGCGAGGCGAGTCTGCTGGGAGGGTTGTGAGTGGTAGGCGCAGGAAGAGGGCTGGCCTTGATAACGGGGGCGCGGGTGAGGTGGTAGTTGAGGATGGCCTTGCCGTCGGCCTCGAGAATCGACTTGGCGGACATTGTGAATTATGAGGAGTTGATGAGGAACGGAAGAAAAGGTAAGATGGAATGAGCTGGCGAGTGTCGGCTTATTCCTTTTTTATTCAATTCTGGTTGGGGAGAGCGGGTTAGTGCCTGTTTGACGTTTATTCGAGGATGGACCATCAGCGTCGTCTCGCACGCGTGCAATCAAGTTGGAAGTCGACACCAGAACCAATGTAAGTTGGCCAAAATATTGGGTTCAACGACTATCCATACCAGCGCAATTCCAATGCTCAAGCGAAACAGCAACTGTAATTGCAACTGGCTGCAGCTTGAAGTTGAGAGTTGACGATGGTCGGCGGGGAAAATGGTAGAGACTCACCACTACACACAAGCTCAAGTGGGCTGCGATAATGAAGTTGAAGTTGAGGATTTGGAGGGAGAGGGAGAGATTATGACAAGAGATGGGGCAAAAGGAAGAGGAAGAGAAAGTTGATGATTGCTCAAGACTATGAGAGAGGTGAGAATGGAGGAGCAAAAAGAAGCGGGAGTTGGAGCCAGACAGGAGTGAATAGCTCTCGCTGGTCGAAAAAACCACTGGACCTGAAGGATGGAAGCTCAAGGGGAAGACAAGCGGGTGGAGTCTCAATGGATGGAGGGGTCGGAATGGAAGGAGGGGAGGGGTGACCTGGCGTGCTGGCGTGCTGGGCCTGGGGCCTGGGGCCTAGGTGGCCTGGAGCCCATCCAGTAGCCTGGGGCGAGCGGCGAGAGCGCGGGCGGTCAGTGGATGGTACCTGGACCGACAGGGTCGATCAGCGCGTGGCTGAGGTACCTGGGCCCTGAAAACAAAATTCATTGGGGACGGGAGGAAGGGTTCATCCAAAAAAGCGATGAGAGCTGGACATGTACCGGTACATGGCTCATGTCACTCCAAGCTGTTGAGGACCTGAGTGGACCAGGGGGAGGCGACCCGACGACACGACAACCAGCCTGGTAGCCTGGGCTCTGCATCCATTGAGTTACGTACGTACGACAAGTCAAATTCAACAGACGTCAATCGAAACAACCTAACCACCGCCGAAAACCGCAGCGAACAATTTACTCGTCCACGCTAAGTTACCACTTCAAGCGCAACCCAAACCCAATTCTATTCAATTTCCCGAGATTCGAAAGAGCTTCCATCAGTTTCTCGGCCAATTTCGTTTCTTGAGTTGTTTTCTGTGTGCTTGCTTCCTTTTTTGGGGTGCATCTGCGATATCAATATCATCCTCATCATGACCCTGGCTAAAGGCTTCCAACCATTGGATGAGGTTGGCAATAATTGACTCGGGTTCCGGGGAAGAGTGATGGGTTGACCTTGCGGTGAGCCCCCATTGAGGTCGGGTGCGTGCCTCAACCTATGCTCGGGCAAGCCAAGGTGAAGTACAGTGAGTGAGTGCAGTTTACGGTTTTCATTGAGGTGGCTTTTTCCCTACCAATGGTGGTCAGCGCCTGTAGAAGACGCCACCCCCGACTTGGCCTGGTCTAAGCTGCCCGCCCTGCCCCTCCATCCCCTCCATCCCCACTCCACTCCTCACCTCACCTCACCTCATCTCATCTCACTGTATCTCACTGGAGCTATCCCAATCCATTCCACGCTGTTCACTTCGAACCAGCCCACAACTCCCGGCTGGTTGCGGGATCAAGTGCCCATCCATGTCCGATTTTCGGTGGATAGATTTCGAGTTTTCAATCGAACCTTCAAGTCTACTGTACACCTCTTAGGCCTAACGAGCACAAGAGTCCCAGGCCTATCTAGTTCAGGCCTACCGGGCTGTCAGGTTACGGATGGCGATGGGTTCCCCGTTCAGAACTGCAGACCATCTGTGGAACATCAATCGGACAGACCAGGAGGAGAAAGTGGCTTCATTCCCGCAGGTGATGTCTCAAGATGCAGGGAGTCGAGTTTCATTTCTTCTGTATGGCTCGTACAGGACCAAGCGGTAGCTAGCTCTAAGTCAGTTGTGTCTGCGTGTCTACCCAACAACGATCAATGCCGCCTTTTCATTCTCTATTATCCCTGGAAAAAAGGGTTCTACAGTTGGAAGGCTTGGAAAAGGCCGGATCTCAACATGGTACAGATTAACAACAACCAACAAAGTGTTCGTACAATAAGCTTGAAAAAGCCGTCCATTGGTCTGTGCCATGCCCGGTGGCGGCTGTTTTGCTTATTTTCTCTCTCCTGATGGCGATTACTACATTCTGGGATTACTGTACCGTCGTACAAGACGATACGGATACGGCGTGCTTGAATTCCAGGGCCATGAGATGCCGACGATCCTGCAAGATCTTCAACGGCAATTCATGTGCAATGCACACCTACGCATTGGAAGCCCACTGTTTCACACAGAAAGGATTCAAAGTAAGCCGTCCTATGCCTTTCTACATGAAACCATAAGCCTTGTTCGTTGCTCTTGTGATCATCAGTTCTGAGTCGATTTCCTTGAACTGAATTGAGCCGTTCATAAACTTCTTGGTGTCATGGTGGGGGAACAACGCCTCTTGCAAGTGTTAGATTGGCACCAACCTATAACGGGCTTATGTACTGGTACTTTGGTGTGGGAGCTCCAGTCTACAAGCTCAATTGCCAGCACAGAAAAAAAAAAGTCCATGGATTCAACAGATCAACAAGAACAAAAAAAAGAGGACCCTGGAGCAAGCGACATCCCCAAAGAAAGCTCAGGCTTCTTCCCCAACTGGCTGGTTGGTAGATCAACTCCGACACCACCTCTTGCAGTTCGAAGACATTGACGAGGTTGGGCGAGAGATTTCCTGACCTGGCAATTGAGTTTGTTGAAGACTGATACCATTGCAAAAAGACGATACCGATGTTGACTTTTGAGAAGCAATGAAGCAGCTTCACTCCAAAAAATGACTCCTACCTAGCGGTATGTGAGAATATCAGTGCAAGGCGGTGGCTAGTGCGATGTACCGGGAGGTGGGTCTTAGCTTGCCTTGCAGGGGACTATGTACACGGCACCCCCTGCCCCTCCATCATGTACTGTACCTGAAGTACTCGACCTTCAACCCCACTAAGTTTTTCTGGCTTGTAGGATCATTGTGGATGGGACCTCAAAGGCGGCATGGACGACATGGATAGGCTTCTGCTACAGCTTGCCCGCACTTTCCTCGCAGCACAGCAGCCTCATCGACCCTTGAAAGTCAACCAAAAACCAGCCGAAGTCTAGCTCTCACCCGCCCACCAGACAGCAGGTACCTAGAAGGTGAACATTCCTCCTGAATTCTCCTGCCTTTCCCCCTCCCCCTCGTCCCCGTCTTTCCATTTGTCTCATTCAACTGACGGATCACCTCGACCGTTTCTTCTACTCATCTTCAATCCCTTTCTCATTTTCTCTTCATACCTCCATCTCTCCCCCATACCTAATTCCTTTGAGCCCGCTTCTCCCCCAGAGAGCTCAGAGCGTTTCTCTCCTCGCAGTCGCTGATACCTTATTTGGTTCTTCCAGCGCTTCAAATCTCAACTCTCAACTCTTAACCTCCACCACATCGTCGAGCTCGATATTCACAATGGCTGCCGCTACCTCCAACAGCCTGTCGGCCAACGACAACATTCAGCGTTTCGCGGCTCCCAGCCGACCGCTGAGCCCTCGTCCTGAGCACGCTCTTTTCACCGACAAGACGCGATGCCTCGTCTACGGACTCCAGCCCCGAGCTGTCCAGGGCATGCTCGACTTCGACTTCATCTGCAAGCGATCTAAGCCATCCGTTGCCGGTATCGTCTACACTTTCGGCGGTCAATTCGTCAGCAAGATGTACTGGGGAACCAGCGAGACTCTGCTGCCCGTTTACCAGCAGGTTGACAAGGCTATGGACAAGCACCCCGACGTCGATGTCGTCGTCAACTTTGCTTCTTCCCGAAGTGTCTACAGCTCTACCATGGAGCTTATGCAGTACCCTCAGGTCAAGACCATTGCTATCATTGCTGAGGGTGTCCCCGAGCGAGTAAGTCTTCGTCAATGGCAGATGTACGCCAAAACCGTTTGCTAACAACATTCCCAGCGAGCTCGTGAGATCGCCCACGTCGCTCAGAAGAAGGGTGTCACCATCATTGGTCCCGCTACCGTTGGTGGTATCAAGCCCGGCAGCTTCAAGATCGGTAACACTGGTGGTATGATGGACAACATCGTTGCCTCAAAGCTCTATCGCAAGGGCAGTGTAGGATACGTCTCTAAGTCTGGAGGCATGTCTAACGAGCTCAACAACATTATTTCCCAAAACACCGATGGTGTTTATGAGGGTATTGCTATTGGTGGTGACCGATACCCCGGTACCACTTTCATCGACCACCTTCTGCGATACCAAGCCGACCCTGAGTGCAAGATTCTTGTCTTGCTTGGTGAGGTCGGTGGTGTTGAGGAATACAAGGTCATCGAGGCTGTCAAGCAGGGCGTCATCACTAAGCCCATCGTTGCGTGGGCGATTGGTACCTGCGCCAGCATGTTTAAGACCGAGGTCCAGTTCGGTCACGCTGGTTCATTCGCCAACTCTCAGCTCGAGACTGCCAAGATGAAGAACGAGAAGATGAAGGAGGCCGGTTTCCACGTCCCTGCTACTTTCGAGGACCTTCCCTCAACTCTCAAGGAGGTCTACGACAAGCTCGTTTCTCAAGGCACCATCGTTCCTCAGCCCGAGCCCGTTGTCCCCAAGATTCCTCTCGACTACTCTTGGGCTCAGGAGCTCGGTCTCATCCGAAAGCCCGCTGCCTTCATCTCCACCATTTCCGATGACCGCGGTCAAGAGCTTCTCTACGCCGGCATGCCCATCTCTGACGTTTTCAAGGAGGATATCGGCATTGGTGGTGTTATGTCCCTGCTGTGGTTCCGTCGCCGCCTTCCCCCCTATGCCTCCAAGTTCCTCGAGATGGTCCTCATGCTCACTGCTGACCACGGTCCCGCCGTGTCTGGTGCCATGAACACCATTATCACCACCCGTGCTGGAAAGGACCTCATATCTTCCCTCGTAGCCGGTCTCCTGACGATTGGAAGCCGATTCGGTGGCGCTCTCGACGGTGCCGCTGAGGAGTTCACTCGTGCCTTCGACAAGGGTCTCAGCCCCCGTGACTTCGTCGACAGCATGCGCAAGGCCAACAAGCTCATCCCTGGTATTGGTCACCGTATCAAGTCTCGAAACAACCCCGATCTCCGTGTCGAGCTAGTCAAGGAGTACGTCCTGAACAACTTCCCCAGCCACAAGCTTCTTGACTACGCTCTCGCTGTCGAGACTGTCACTACTTCCAAGAAGGATAACCTGATTCTCAACGTCGACGGTTGCATTGCCGTCTGCTTTGTTGATCTCGTCCGCAACTGCGGCGCTTTCTCCGCTGAGGAGGCTGAGGACTACCTCAAGATGGGTGTTCTTAACGGTCTTTTCGTTCTCGGCCGAAGCATTGGTCTTATTGCTCACTTCCTCGACCAGAAGCGTCTGCGTACTGGTCTCTACCGTCATCCTTGGGACGATATCACCTACCTCCTCCCTAACCTTAGAGAGGCTGGTGCTCCTGGTGCCGAGGGACGTGTTGAGGTTTCTCTGTAAGAGATGGAGAATGATAATGCCAACTGGGAGGGAAGAAATAAGGCGTCGAGCATTTGATGATTTTGTGCCGGCCTGGACGCGTCGCGAAAAAACGACGGTCTGTATGAGAATTCCAATACAATGTAACTAGTGCTGGAGGCCACAAGATGGCTCTCCATATTACTCGCTGATCTATAGACATGAATGTTGATGTTTGATATGAGACTCTGATTGACTTATATTTATTCTTTTGAACTGGTGATACTTGCTATATCGTGATACTCAGCGAATCGACTCATCAGAGCCACGAAAGCAGCTTTCATAATGTTTGATGATCAGTGCACACCCGCATTTTGTATTTCATTTATGGTTCCCCTAATGACTGTTCCTTGCTAAACTAAACGGCATTTTGGACTTATAGCTGGATTTTAGTTTCAAGGCGAATTAGCAACCAGGTCACATCGGCGGACAACTCAAGATAACCCTTAAGATTCTTTCATCAGATAAACAGGTGATCACTCTTATTCGTTTCCCTACTACAACTATTCGAGTTCCTTGTTAATCACTTACATGTTAACAATCCAGTGAGGTTCTCCGGAGGTGATCACATGACCCAGTGGATTCGGAATTAGTCCCGATCCCGGAAAGGTTTAGCGCCTCTGTGGATTTTGACGCCGACCCTGAGCTCATGTTTCTTTGACGACGACCGACGAGACGTGAAAGGCGGGCTGCTGTGATTTTCTAGGATATTTCTACGAGCGTAATTACAAAGCCTTAATGGTAAGCTATACTTTTATTCTATATACCAAACTCTGTTCTCACGCAAAACATCAGGCCTAGCGCTCAATTCCTCCTTCCATCGACCGATCAAGCAAACGAACAAACCATGTCTTTCTTCCGCATCACCCTCCACCGCTCAGCGATCGGTCTTCCCGAGCGCACAAGAGGTGTCCTCGCCGCGCTGGGATTGCGCCGTCGAATGCAGACCGTCTTCCACCCCGTGCACCCTCAATTCGCCGGTATGATTCTCAAGGTCAAGGAGCTTGTCCGTGTGGAAGAGGTGGACCGCGTGCTGAGCAAGAGAGAGGTCAAGGCTGCGCGGACACCGGATTCTGGATTCTACGTTGAGAGGGCTGTGCCAAGAATGTAAAGAGAGAAGAATGAAATCGATACCAAGGAAAGAATAAATGGGAATGTGTACTATACTGTAATGACCTTTGTACAAAACATGGTGGCAGTTCGGAGGAAATGATAGAATCACGATCAAAATAAACCGAGGAAAGACTACTCAAGATGCATCGATCACGGATTCTCTGGAGCATGAATGAAATAATACAAGTTCTGAAAATTAAGACCCTAAACACCAAGAATACAATACTAGTTAAGAAAAGAATGCAGGCGACGAAAGCCATCATATCCTGCAGCGACGTACTAGTATCACATTACTCCAATCGTGATTATCTACCCCAAAAAAAGGTCACGATAACAAAATCTTTCGTCTAGCTTCTGGTGTCATGGTGCACCTTGCAGCTCTGAATGGCAAATAGGACCATTCTGTAAAAATCAAGAGGACCATGGAGAACGTGCATCAAACATCGAGATCGGCTTGACTACTGGGCCTCTAGAAGCTGCGAGCCTTGTCGATGTAGTCTTGGGCCGGAGTCTCGTACTCGTTGGCGAAGTAGGTTTCGCAGTTACGTCCCAGCCAAACATTGAATTTGCCAATTTCTTCGCGGAGGCGTGACACGGACTGCTGGTCCATGTTGGTCTGCGCCAACAACTCAGGGAGAGACACTTTTGGGATAAGTTAGTCAAAGAAAGTTGGAGAAAGTCAAGGGGTGCTCGTACCTATCAATCGAGCAAGATGCTCAGCGCCGTAGACGTCACAGACATTGGTGTATTCGGGGTTTGATTCGGTGTTTTCCCACAGCTTCTTCATCTCCATGTACTGGTGGCGCTCAAAGCTGGGAAGGTTAGCAGTGACACATTTCCATTAGGAATTGGAACAAGACTTACCGATAGAGTAGAATCCTGCTGAGAGCCTTCTCGAAGTACTCGCGGAGACCTGCTACAACTTCTTCCAAGATATCCATACTGGAGGATCCCTCTTCACGATTGGGGCGCTCATGGGCAAGATAGTCATCGAAGATCTTGGCGACTGGCTTGGAGTGAGGGAGGGGAACCAGTTGGTTGTTCTTGGTAATATTTTCCCAGTCATCTACAAGCATCGCTTGAATGTGATCAGGCACAGGCAAGTTGATCATGGGCTTGTTATGGAATGAATCTTCCTGCAAAGTAGTTAGCATATGATGGCTACGACTGTTGATAATGAAAGTGGAATCGGGTAAGGCTAAGGTCAGAGGCACTCGAGGGATGTATCTACCGTCTCTAGTTCATTAGGTTGTCCAAGCTCGTCACTTGGACTTTGCTTGCGCTTGGTACCACACTTGGGGGCTTTGAAGGTCTTAGAAGTCTTGGAGGTCTTGGGGGGCTTCCGACGAGGCTGCTCAGTCTCGACATTGACGGCGAGTGGAGTAGTGTAGCGGTTATCCTGGACAAGCTTGCCAGAATCGGTGACATAGCGATGCTTCCTTGATGGGAGGGCTGTGAGGGGGTCTTTGGGCTCGCTGATGCTCTCGAGCGAGACTTTTCTAGGCAACTCGCTAGACTGAGTCTCTTCAGGACATCCCCACGCGTTTGAGATGGAGAAACTCTGCGAAGCAGATGGCTTGCTGGGAGATTGCATCGTGCTGAGAGAATGTCCAGGACTTGGGGGAAGATACCAGCGGGAAAGGGGGGAGTGTTATGGTGAAGAAATATGAAGTTGGCAATGTTTAGGGAAAGACCACGACTAGCAGGTGCGGATAGGAATGAATATGTAAAGTAGAAATCAGAAATATGCCTGGTAAAGCGGCTATTTCTAATGTTTGAAGAAGGGCACAGCAGTGACAGGTGATAATGGAATATGGGGGATGAGTGTGCCAGTGCCAGAGTAGCAAGGCTGCCGGCCAATACTATATCTGAATCGCAAACAAGCATCCTTTAGTTTTGGATGTGGCCTCATATATCTAGCTGGACGGAAACCCAAAGTTTCTGGCAGCCGCAAACTCTCCAGCTACGGGGTGATAACGAAGTGCAGATACCCCAGTTCTTGGGCAGTCTTAATACGGCCAACTCGACCGTAACATGCATGTAACAACAACCCAGAACTTCTGGGAACAACACTCATATAAATGGCAAAAGGCGGTCGAACAACGGAGTAGGTCAGAACAAAGAGGGGAGAATTTCTTACCTGTTCAAGTTCCCAATCTTTTCCTCGTCTGCCTCCTCTACCTCCTGGAACAGTAGCGGACCCTGATCTCTCCTCACTGACTCTAGCAGACTCGGCACCACTTCTAAGGCCCTTCTTGGGCTGTTTCGTGCTTCGTTGGATATTATGCTTCACTTGCGCATGAAGCTGTGCCGCAAGCTCCTTGTGTTCATCATCAAAAGGCCGGATGCGGTCAACCAGGACCCAGTCGTCCCAAGTATTCTTCCAGCCCTTGTAATGGACTTTATACTTGTAGCCATCACTGGGCTTCTCACCTTGCTGAACGTCCATGATTTTAGCCTCATAGAGCATGTCCATGTGAAAGCAAAGAACCTTTTCATCCTTGCTAAAAGGCGGAGGCGCCGGTTGCTGACGCGCAGGAGCCATGATGATGTTGGTTGTGGTTGTGATGTGATTGTTGAGTGTTGAAAGAGAAGAGAAGAGTTGAAGTTACAAGAAAGGGTAGAGAAGAGAAGACAAGGGGAAAGAAAAGAAGGGACAACGAGAAGATGTTGATCTAAGCACGGATACCCTCTGAATAAGTATGGATTATGCTTTGTCCCGTTTAAATTCAATAGAACAACTCTGATGAGCGCTGACAATATTCCAAGTGTGAAATCAATGAACAAGATGAGATGAGAGCGATTGCAAGAGGTTGATACATAGAGCACAGTTTAGTTTTGCATCAACAATTACGGTAAGGTAAGATCCATGGGTACGGATACGGTAGGTACAATCTACTAAGGTACGGGTAGTACCTACTAAGTTAGGTCGCGTTAATGAGGAAACAGGGGGGTGTCCTTCTTTTTTTACTGCACGCGACGACGCGACAGGACAGAACACAGGATAGCCCCTTCCTCCTTTAACAGGACCCGGCTTGCTGGGTACGATAAGATAAGAGAATGAGTCCAAAGTAGGTTTAGCCAACTTTGGGTATTAGTGAAGGGAAGAATTGAGGCAGACTGGGCTGAACTGAGAATTAGTGGAAGGCTACCCCTCCAGGGCTCTCTAACTTTTCTCAAGACATGAAATCACTGGGGAAAAGGCCCCGCTGGGCCGATCTCGCAAACGCATTGGAAGTGACGTGAGTCAATTGGACGCCGCCTCTCACCAAAAAGTTTCTTGAACTTGCATGTAGTGAATTACTTATTCACCTTTAAAAAAAAACATCAATTCGCTCCCAAACATTTTGCCTGACTTCCATCATTACCCACCATATAATAGCCATTGCCTTAGGCAGCTCTTCATCATGGCTAACATTCCCGATCCCACTGCTGATTTGGACTGGACTTATGATGGCAGTATCATCGAACACTTTGCCCGAAATGCGGAAGCACATCCCGAGAGGACTTGTGTAGTGGAAACCAAGACTTCAGAAACCCCCGAGAGACGGTTCACATACAAGCAGATCTATGAAGCTTCTAATATCTTGGCGCATCATTTGACCGAGAATGGGGTTGGGCTTGGTGATGTCGTTATGATCTGGGCTCATCGCTCTGTCGATTTGGTTGTGGCTATTATGGGCACTCTTGTGAGTTTTTCATAGTCTATCAGAGCACGGGCTGGACAAATTACTAACGATACAAAAGTCCTCGGGTGCTACCTTCTCAGTTCTTGACCCTCTTTACCCTCCTAGCAGACAACAAGTCTATCTCGAGGTTGCTCAACCTTGTGCTTTGGTCAACATCGCAAAGGCATCCGATGAAGCTGGACCTCTTGCTCCCCTCGTCAGGAGATATATTGACGAAGAGCTAAACCTCAAGACCGAAGTCCCTTCATTGAGAATCGGAGATGATGGTTTCTTGGCAGGCGGCGAGGTTGACGGGGCTGATGTTTTTGCTCAAGCTCGACCCAGATCTGAGTCTCGTCCCGATGTCGTCGTTGGCCCTGACAGCAACCCTACCCTCAGTTTTACTAGTGGCTCGGAAGGAAAACCTAAGGGTGTTTTGGGACGCCATTACAGTCTTTGCAGATACTTTCCTTGGATGGCTGAGAGATTCAACTTGTCATCTGATAGTCGATTTAGCATGCTGAGCGGCATAGCTCATGATCCGTGGGTAGTACGACCAGCGATCTGAAGTTCTTTAGCTAACGTATCGTTTCCACTAGTATACAGCGGGATATATTCACACCTTTGTTTCTTGGTAGTGAACTCCTGATTCCTTCGAAGGAGGACATCCAGCATGAAAAGCTCGCAGAATGGATGCGAGAGCACAAGCCTACCGTTACTCACTTGACGCCAGCCATGGGTCAAATCCTGGTTGGAGGTGCAACTGCCGAGTTTCCATCGCTCGATAGGGCATTCTTTGTTGGTGATGTTCTGACCACCAGAGATTGTCGACAGCTTCGAAAGCTCGCCAAGAACGCCAACATCGTCAACATGTATGGAACCACCGAGACTCAGAGAGCTGTCAGTTATTTCGAGATTCCAAGCCACTCCAAGGACCCCAATGCTCTGGATTCTCTCGGTAACACCGTGCCCGCTGGTAAAGGTATGCAGAATGTGCAACTTCTGGTCATCGATCGCCAGGACCGCAACAAGATTTGCGGAGTTGGCGAAGTTGGCGAGATTTATGTGAGAGCCGCTGGTCTTGCCGAGGGGTACCGCTACCAACCTGAACTGAACAAAGAAAAGTTCGTGAACTCTTGGTTTGTTGAGCCAAACAAGTGGGTTGAGGCCTACGCGCACCTGAACAAGGACGACCCTAGACTTAAGGATTATGTTCCCCGCGATCGTCTTTACCGCACAGGCGATCTAGGACGTTACCTTGAGTCTGGTGACGTTGAGGCTACCGGCCGAGCTGATGATCAGGTCAAGATTCGTGGTTTCCGAATTGAGCTTAACGAAATCGACAGCAACCTCAGCCAGAACCCCTTGATCCGAGACTGCAAGGTACGTTCGCAGAAAAGATGCACTAATAAGTCCGTTTGCTAACCCCCAGATAGACCCTGGTGCGAAGAGACAAGAACGAGGAGCCAATTCTCGTCAGCTACATCGTACCTGAGCTGAACGAGTGGCCTAAGTTCCTTAAGGTCCAAGGGCTAGAAGACGTCGAGGATGAGGGAACCGATATCGGACCTACCAAGGTTTACTTCAAGCGTTTCCGACGTATGCAAACTGAGGTCCGTGACCACCTGAAGGGTCGATTGCCTGCTTATGCGGTTCCTACTACTTATGTAAGTCTCGAACATGATCTTGTGGAGTGGTCTAGTAGCTAACATATCGCCAGATCACCCTGGAGAAGCTTCCTCTGAACCCCAACGGAAAGGTTGACAAGCCTAATCTTCCCTTCCCTGATATTGCAGAGCAGACCGAAGATGCCACGGAGGATGACCTGAAGCGATGGGAGAGCCTCTCCCCCACAGAGCAGGCAGTCGCCACAAACTGGTCTGAACTTATTCCTGGTCTTAATGCAAAGACCATTGCTCCTCAGAATGACTTTTTCGATCTCGGTGGCCACAGTCTGCTTGCCCAGCAGATGCTTCTGGTTGTGCGAAAGAAGATTGGCGCAAATGTCTCCATCAACACTCTGTACGGGCATCCCAGCCTTGCTGGTTTCAGTGCTCAGATCGACAAGCAACTCAAGGGCGGAGCTGCTGATGAGTCAGAGGAAGACAAGAACCCCGAGTATGCCCGATCCCTTGACGAACTACTCCAAGGGCTTCCTTCTAAATATCAGTCCGCCGATCCGTCTACCATCCGTGCCAAGGCCAAGCCTGTCGTGTTCCTTACCGGTGCCACTGGCTTCTTGGGTGCCTATCTGATCAAAGATATCCTCTCGCGCACCAGTCGTCAAATCCAGGTAATCGCACACGTTCGAAGCGTCAAGGACCCCAAGGGTGCCTTTTCTCGACTTCGTCGCTCGCTCGAGGGTTATGGTATGTGGCAAGACGAGTGGGAATCTCGCTTGAGCTGCGTTGTTGGTGATTTGGGTCAGCCAAACCTTGGAATCGAGTCATCTGTATGGAACAACTTGGCTCAAACTGTCGATGCGGTCATCCATAACGGAGCTGCTGTCCACTGGGTTAAGCGTTATTCTGACATGAAGACCGCCAACGTCAACTCTACTATCGACGCCATGAAGCTCTGCAACGAGGGAAGGCCCAAGACCTTTACCTTTGTCAGCTCAACCAGTGTGCTTGACACTGAGCACTATATCAACCTCTCTGACAAGCAGATCAGCACCGGTCAGGGTGCTATCTCTGAGGAGGATGATATGATGGGCAGTCGCACTGGTCTTGGAACGGGTTATGGTCAGACCAAATGGGTATCGGAGCAGCTGGTTCGTGAGGCCGGAAGGAGAGGTCTTCGCGGTACAGTTGCACGACCCGGATACATTCTGGGCGATATCGAGACTGGTGTCTGCGTAACGGATGACTTCCTCGTGCGCCTAATAAAGGGGTCAGCGCAGCTTGGTGTTAGACCTCGTATCGTCAACACAGTCAACGCAGTACCCGTTAACCATGTCGCCAACGTTGTCGTGGCTTGCGCACTTAACCCTCTAGCAGGTGGTGTTCATGTGGCCCACATCACCGGTCACCCTCGTCTAAGGATGAATGAGTACCTGTCCAGCCTTGAGTACTATGGCTATAAGGTTCCCGAGGTTGATTACAGCCAGTGGAAGGATGAGCTAGAGAACTATGTTACAGCCGGTGGGCAAGAGAAGGATCAGGAGCAGCATGCTCTTATGCCTTTGTACCACTTCTGTGTCAACGATCTCCCCGCTAACACCAGAGCCCCTGAGCTGGACGACTCGAATACCGTCAAGATTCTTAAGGAAGATGCCGAGCACTGGACCGGTATCGATGAGAGCGCTGGATACGGTATTTCGCGAACGGATGTCGGGCGATTCCTCCATTTCCTGGCCGAGACAGGATTTATCTCTTGGCCTTCAGGAAGAGGTCGGCCATTTCCTGAAATCAACCTGACAGCCGCTCAGCTCGAGGCTGTTGGTGCCATTGGTGGCCGTGGTGGTACCGGTGCTCCTGCAGCTACAGCTGCAGCCCCCAAGGTCTAAGCGAGATCTTCAGATATAAAAAGTTATTTGACTCAGCGGCTATTTTCCTTTAAAGTTGTTTGGGGGTGGTTAGAAGACTTCATTTGTTTTGTGTACCTATGTAGAGATCAATACAGAACAACGGATTGTGGTATAAACGTTTTGACTCACGAGAATAACAATGTTTGGGTGACAGAATAAGGCTGTCAAATGGATGCTGAGAGGACATACAGTTCGCCGAGCCTTGCAATATCAAGTTGATATGCTTTTTTATTGCCTATTCATGACCACAAGCCGCCTTTCACACTTGTACTAAGTTAATGTTATTTCCGTGATATATCACACCGTGATATTATAGGTAGTATTGAATGTACTTCAGGTAAATTCGTTTGGCTGATGTAGTTCTTTCTTCATCTTCCCCTGCTCTTATTAACCAAGCGAAGAAGGAGGTGGGGCACTTAACGCGCTTGGGTTTCCCATCGCGTCTTGGTTACATTTATCACTATATGGAGGCACTTCCATAATTATCATTAATCTAACAACAGCAAATACTTCGAACTTGGTATTCTTGACCACGCTGGCTTCGGAAAATTCAAAATGGCGCCTACGGAAGCAGAACTCTTGGCTAATTACCTTATCCAACCTTCAACTCTGACCGCCATCACAACACTTGAGCAGTTCAAGGCTCTCTTCCCTCGTCCGCTACAATCGTCACCGCAAGTTCGATCTTTGTTTCGAGATCTACAAGCGCAGCGGGCAGATGTTCTGGACCAAGTTGCCGAAAACATCGCCGATGAAGCAAAACGAGGCCTGGCAATGCGACGGGAAATCGTGCGGGCTAAGCGTGAGGCAGAACGGGAAGACATAGACGCTGAAATTGAAATAGAGCGCGCGGTGGGTGCCTTCACTAACTACGGCTTCGATAAAAAGTACTAAATGGATATTTAGCTATTTGGCGATGCGTCAGGAGCAGCAAGTGCCAAGCATACCCTCCAATCTGTTATTCCCGAGTTAGAGGGTGCAGCAGGCGCTCTAGAAGCCGAGATTGAGAAGCTGCAAGAGGAAGAAGCGGCGCTGCTCGAGTCTGTGCAACAAACTGTAGGTGCACTGAGCGATCTACGATACGGCAAATTCTCCAATGGACAAATAAGCGACGAAGTTATCGACGGCCTCAAGAACGTGGAAGCAGCTTGCGAGAACAAGTCATAGATTACAGGTCACTCCGCAAACGCCATAACGAGCTCGTACGAAAGCCATGATACATTTTGAATCTACTCAAATAACTCGATACTTATTACTAGATATCGACCAACTGAATATGGCTCCGATCAACCTTGCATAAAATTGCCAGCATCAATTTATCGGGCGGGCTGAGCACCAGCCTGAGGAGCACCGGGAGCACCTTGCATGCGACGAGACCTGTCCAACATTAGCATCGTGGATTATCGGTGGACGAGGAAGACTTACATCATGGCGCGGCTGCCAAAGGACACAACAAGCATAAAGAGCCAGTTGGGAATCAGGTTCATGGCCCACATAAGGTAACCGAAGGGAATAGCCAGGCCATACTCGGCGAGCTTTCCGTTGGTGGGATGGAACCAAGCGCTGGTATGGCGATGGAACTCGTCCTTGCTACCAGAGGCCTGAAGGGCGACCAGAGTGTCGGAGGTGGTGGTGGTCAAGTTGAGTCTCTTGCTGTAGATCTCGACGGGCGCGGGCTCGGGAAGCACATCGAAGATGTAAAGGCTAGGAGGGCCGGCAGACCAGGAGTTGCACAGAATGGGCTGGTTGTCGCAGTTCAAGTAGGCCATATGGGGGGTGTTCTCGAGGAGCGCAAACTTGGCAGCAGTCTCGTTGAAAGCCTGCTCGACAGTTCCACATCGACCTTTGATCATAAGTTAGCTTGAGGTCAATCCACCATATATTGCGACAAGTACAAGTCGCATGACACAGAGGGTCGCGATCGTATCGGAGATCATCAAACATACCATAGCAAGTCTTGTTTCCACCAGAGACGAGCAACCACCACTCCTCGGGAGTAGTGGCGCCAGCGGCAACGGGCTCGTAGAGAGTCTCCTTCCAGTTCTCCAGAGTTAAGACGTTGAGTCTCATGGAACCAGCCTTGGCCTCGGCGGCAGCAACGGGGTCATGGTGGGCTGGGTTAGGAATGTAGGAAGCGAACTGGCCGATAACATTCTGGAACTGGGCCTTGTACTGGTCGACAGGAGAGTCTTGGGCGGCAGCCAGAGCGGGCAGAGCCGCGAGAACAGTAGACGATGAGAAGCGCATATTGGCGGAGATGGGAATTAATGGCGCAAACTAATCAATGTCAACCTTGAGGGAGATGGGCCGGAGAGGAATAAAGAAGAGAAGAAGACAACACAACACAGAAGATGGATGGACGGGTTATGGTGGAGATGAAATGGATAAAGTAAAGACCCTGGCGGAAAAGCTGGACCCTTGTATCGTTGGGGATATTGGAGCTTACTGATATACCCTTCCTTGTCTACGACTTTACCTTACCAGAGCTTTTACCGTTAACTCCTCATTTGCTGTACCTTGGCTAAAGCTCAAGGTACCTTAGCAATAGTTAACGCTGGCACACCAATAGACAATTCTTAAGCTGTCGGCCGTAACATGTTCCAGCTTAGAGAACTCCGCAAAGTGTTTGTAGCAGTACCATCGAACGATATATACAGGTATTAATAAGGTTTCATGTATTTTGGTACGCTCATTCAAAGCGAATCTTGGTCAATTAAATACAGCATGTTACCTCAAGGTCCGCAAAAGCAATGATGACAGATGACAACAAAACATTGGTACAATGCTCTACAGTACAATCCTGACCTAGCTCCAGACTCTCATGACAAGTGCTTGGTATCTAACCCAGGTCGTATTAGACGATTTCCATTAATCTGACCCCACACGGAAAGGGAAGCTGTGTTTCCCAACAAGAGAAACACCCTGGCAGTCTCCAGCCGGGCAATGCACTAACAAGACATCCAAGTACTGGACCGATGTTTTTCCGAGTAGTGGTACTGACTTCATTAACGCGTCTGTCGTGGAGTGTCAGTTTCACGAATCGCGGCTCAAGCTCGACACCAGGTTCAACATTAAGGTTGTTGTCTTAATATTGAAACAAGTTGCTCCTCATCTTCTTACACTTGAAAGAAAGACTTCGAATTTTCTTGATATTTTGTACAGATTGTGTTCGTGTATTGTCCTGCGCACCCTGATTATCGCATCGTTTCCTACCTCGAAGCCGAACACCATTTGTCTCCCATAGTCATCATGAATCCTCAGATGGGGCAGCAGGGCCAGCAGGGCCAGGGCCAACAGCAAGGCGCAGCTGGAGCAGCTCAACAGCGACCGCCGCCGATGTATCAGCCCAACCAAATAAGAAGTCTGCCAACTTTGAGTGAGGATGAGAAGTCGAAGTATGAGGCAGGCTTGCAAGGGCTTTGGAATAAGGCGAACAATTCCCCTCAAAACAGCCAAGAGCATATTGCCGCGCGTCAAAAGATCATAGAGTTTTCCAAAATGCTTATTACAAAGATCCAACAAAGACGCACTCAGATGCAGAACCAAAATGCGCAAAACCAACAGGCTCGTCCGCAATTGCAACAGAACCCATCCGGACAAACGACAGCTCAGGCTCAACCGCAACAACAACCGGCCGGAGCGGTAGCCGGTAATCAAGCAGCTGGTGCAGCCGCTCAGCAGAATCGGATTCCCGAGCATATTCTCCAGCACGTTGCCAAGATTAACTTCCGAGCTCCTGCTCAAGTAGCCGAAAAATCAGGTGCCGACGCGAATAAGTGGGTGGAGGAGATCAAACAGCGCTACACGAGAGCACTTATGACGATGGATAATAGCAAATCGAAGGTTGCCCAAATCGATAAGCTTATCGCAGACAGAAACGCAGCTGGAACGCCCTTCAAGGAAGACGAGATGAGGCAACTTCAGATTAGGAAAGACCAACAACTGAAGGCGCATTCCGATGCTCACAAGTGGGTTGACAGCGTGCGCAAGCAGCAAGGTAACCTGCAAGGCACTGGCCAAGCACAGGCACAAGCGGCGCAAAACGCGGCGAGGGTTTCTCAGCAAGGAAATCAGCAACCTGCTGCAGGTCAACAGACTGCGACGCAACAACAGCCGCAGGCTCAAGTACAGCAGCCGCAACCGCAACCGCAACAACAACAGCAGCAGCAGCAGCAGCAGCAGCAATCCCAACCACAACAGTCGCAACCACAGGGTCCTCAAACTCAGCCTCAAGCATCTCAAGTTCAAAACAACACCCAGAATAACGCTCCACCTGTAAACGCCGCTGTCGAAGTTGCCAAACAACAGTTGGCCGCCGTGAGCCGAGCCTCCCCTGTAAACGGAACACCAGGAGCGGCACCAGCGCAAGTGCGCCCGGCACAAGGAACTCCTCAACCCGGGCAGCAACAACTGCCACAGGCACCAGTCCAGGTTAAACAAGAGCCTGGCACTGCCCCTATTAACCCCACGATGTCACAAACAGCCGTGCAAGCACAGGCTGGAACACCAACCCAGCAGAATGCTCCGCGAATCCCAACGCCGCAACAGGCTGCTGCCGCAGCGGCTCCAACGACAGCGCAAGGTCCTCAGGGTCCTCAGCGAGCTCTTAGTCACTCTGCTGCTATTGAGATGGCTAATAAAACTCTCAACACTCCTGGAAGTGCGCAGGTGCCTGGGCGCCCTGCCCAAGCTGGAACACCAACACCAGGCAGCGCTGTGAATCAAGGCGTTATGGGGCCTAATGTTCCTCAGCAACCTACTCCACAAGGCCATCCTCACGCACATCCTCCGCAGCCTCAACAAACGCCGATGCAATCCAAGATGCCCATCCCCAAGGTGCTTCCCGAGAAGGCCACTGCTGTGCCCCAAGGTGTTTCTGTCGGAGGCGGAGTTAACGCCGGTCGCCCTACAATGTCTCAAGGAAGCGGAACGCTCGGCGGTGTTATGAACCAACCTGCGATGGCTAGAATCCCAGCATACAACCACGAAGCTGAGGGAGATCACGTTTTGAGTAAGAAGAAACTGGATGAGCTTGTCCGCCAAGTGTGTGGAGGACCAGCCGAAGGGCAGGACGGAAACCTACTCACCCCTGAAGTAGAAGAGGTAAGCATCATCGCTTCGTGAAATTCAAATAAACTGGCTAACTTGGTTTCAGAACGTTTTGAACATGGCAGACTCGTTTGTTGACAGCGTTTTGCATGCGGCTTGTCGAAACTCAAAGGAACGCGGGTCTAAGGTACTGGAGATACGCGATATTCAACTTGTGCTGGAGCGAACCTACAACATCCGTGTGCCCGGCTACTCATCCGACGAACTCCGCACCGTCCGAAAGATTATGCCATCCACAGCTTGGATAGCCAAGATGAGTGCAGTCCAGGCTGCCAAGGTTATGCCCGGTAAGGGCGAGTAAATCTTTTTGCAACGTGGAAGAGATGTGGTCGACAAGAGAAACCCGGACAAACAGGAAGAAAATGAAAAGCAATGCAGGGTATTTTGTATTTCTCAAGAGAGGCGTTGGGCGTATACCCGGGACAAACTGGCGTAATAGGAATTTCTAACCCGGTATGAAGGATGCTTTCTTTTTTTTAAATTAGAAGCTGTACCAGAATGCATAGGAGAAGAAGGAAGCAGCGTCTGAAATAGTTGGTATCAACTACAAGACCAATAAATGGAAACCTGTTGACTTTACACTCTACTTGTGACAGTGGCTGCATATATGTTGTAATATAAAACGGCTGTACGCCTTGAAGTAAAGATGTTGACACTCGCTATTTGTTCATTACTGAATTTACATTTATACATCAGGTTCGGTGAAGTAATAAAGCTAATTATACACATGTATTATTGTAAACTTGGTTCCTAGCCAATCCATTTTGACTTTCAGCAATTGTGATTTTCTTGTCATGTAGCTGATGAGTCTTGCACATTCTGTATAAACTTGCATAAATATCACTTCGTACTTTGTGCAAAACACCAGCTGCAGGCAACATCGAGACGTCACTGCTCATGCCCCACAATATGCCAGCTTATTAAGGTAACGCCCTAGTTCCCGAGTACTTTGGCGGTACCTACGTGTGCAGCTAGATCACCGCCTAAACCAGGTATCTTTACTGCCAATTCAGTCTCTTTCCGTTGTCGCCTCAGTTGCCCACTGGCCAGTTACCCAAGCCCCGGTCCCCATTTGGTGAGCTAGCACCAAGCAGCGAGCAGCAGCATCACCTTGAACCTCTCCCAATCTCATTACCAAACACCACGACGATCACTGTCTTGACCCTCTCGACGGTCTCCCTCCTCGACACCGATCTCGTACCCGTACCCCCAGTATCTCGTTTACTGCTATCGCCAACTCCCCCCAACAATTACGCAAACGCCGCGACAAGTTGAGGCGCGCGCACGACTCGGTCTTCTCCCACTATCGTCATCTGCAGCTCCTGCTCCCGACAATTTCAGCCTCATTTATTCGCATCATACATAGATATTCACCATGCCGCCCAGCAAGGCACCAAACAATAACGGCAAGAAGCCCGCCGGCAACAACAACAACGTTCAGAAAAACAAGGACGTTGAGATGACGGACAGCACGAAGCCCAAGGGCAAGAAGCCTGCCAAGGACGGCGACGAAGAGATGACTGTTGTCGTTCCTCCTTCCAAGTCGAAAAAGTCTGACAAGGCTGATGCTGAAGGCGATGTGTCAATGGAGGAGGAAGAGGAGGAGGTCAAGGTTGACCCTGTTGTGCAGACTATCGCAGGTGAGTAGCAAGCTCGTGGGAGCTCAACAAGGTCCCCAGAACAAGCACTGACATTGTATCTTAACAGATATTAAGAGCAACTTTGCTTTGATAGACCGCGCCGTGGCCCTCTTCGACGCCAGATTCTCCCTCCGCGCCCTGCGATCTATCTCTATTATCCGCAAGCGTTTGACACCCGATATTATTGCCCAGGTCATTTCTGAGGCTTTCCCTGCTACCGCCAACTCAAGTGCTATTGTCAAGCCACTGCTGGCTGCCATTGAGCGCGAGGATGTTGCTCTTGGCCGACAAAGTTCAGAGATGGAAGTCGACGAGGCCAAGACATCTGGCAAGAACGGTTCCAAGAAGGAGGCTAAGGACCTCATTCCTGAGATCGATATCTTCCTCGGTATCCTCGTCCAAGTTTACTTGTTCGACTCAAAGCAGTTCCAGCGTGGAGCCGACTTCTCCAAGTACCTGTCAGACAGAGTCCAGTCTCTCAACCGCCGCACACTTGACTCTTTGTCTGCCAAGGTTTACTTCTACTACTCTGTCTTCTGCGAGCAGATCGCCCCTCTGCCTCCTTCTCCTCAGTCTCCCGTTGTCGCTATTCGACCTACTCTCCTCGCCGCCCTTCGCACCGCCGTGCTACGAAAGGATGTCGACACACAAGCCTCCGTGATTGTCCTTTTGCTGCGAAACTATCTCTCCACTTCGCACATTAACCAGGCTGATCTCCTCGTCTCGCACACCCAGTTCCCCGAGAACGCTGTCAACAACCAGGTGGCGCGATTCCTTTACTACCTTGGTCGTATCCGCGCTATCCAGCTACGTTACACCGAGGCCCACGAGCATCTCACTGCTGCCACCCGCAAGGCTCCTTCCAGTAGCTGTGCCCTCGGCTTCGCCCAGACAGCAACCAAGCTGCTTTATGTTGTGGAGCTGCTGATGGGTGATATTCCTGACCGAGCTATGTTCCGTCAGCCAACTATGGAGGTTGCTCTTCAACCTTACTTCTTGTTGGTTAAGTCGGTCAGAGTTGGCAACCTCGAGGACTTCGAGACAGCGATTGCTGATCATGCCGATACCTTCCGACGAGACGGTACCTACAGTCTCATCCTACGTCTACGACAAAACGTTATCAAGACAGGTATCCGCATGATGTCTCTATCTTACTCTCGCATTTCCCTCCGCGACATCTGCATCCGTCTTCAGCTCGGTAGTGAGGAGTCGGCGGAGTACATTGTTGCCAAGGCCATTCGTGATGGTGTGATCGAGGCTACTCTGGACCGTGAGAGGGGTTTCATGAAGAGCAAGGAGGTTGGTGATGTGTATGCTACCCGTGAGCCTGGCGAGGCGTTCCACGACCGAATTCGGGCTTGTCTAGCTCTCCACGATGAGAGTGTCAAGGTTTGTTCTCCCAGACTTTATCACAACTGAATCAAGCTAATTACTTTCCCTTTAGGCAATGCGATTTCCCATGAACCAACATCGTTTGGAGCTGAAGAACGCCCAGGAGGCTCGGGAGCGCGAGCGCGAGATGGCGAAGGAAATCCAGGAGGGAGATTTGGACGAGGATGACCTCGGCGGAGACTTCGATGGCATCTAAGTTGGTAGAGCTTGTACATGATCTGCCCTTGATAAAGCATAGAGTTTCTCTTTGCCGACAGCGTCAGCCTTACTTAGCTGTAATTTCTACTTATGACCCGCTTGGCGCTTAGAGTGATGGTGGTTGTTTGCTGGAATTTGGTGATAGAAGGAGGGAACGTTTTGGAAGGTATGGAGGCTTGACCATGACCTTCATGTACGTATTAAATGCTTGGTACAGAGGGGTTGAATTTTAGATTATGAATTCGGTCTTCCTATGTTTACTTTGAGCTTCTTGTTGGTGATTTCTACTTGATTATGCTGCATGATGGACATAGGCCATACACCTTTGTGTACTACCTACGCTGAGTTTGTATTTTGATGGTGGATTATAGCAGCATGATCCCGAGCAAGGCAGAGTGTTAGTATCTTCTTATGTGTTATCTACTTGATATGTTACTATCTAGTCTACGGTATTCTATTTTCCATAACTGTATGCTGGAACTGATCTATGATCTATCGAATAGTTACGAGTTAACCTGAGTCCTTGATCAGATTAGGTATATGAAATTCATTAGTTAGTCTTTTAACAACAAGTGGGGAGCTGGCGCAACGGTAGCGCGTCAGATTCCAGTGCACTGCTTATCCAGCAGTTGTAGGAGATTCCTGAAGGCTATCGGTTCAAATCCGGTGTTCCTCACATCACAAATCGTCTGTTCAAGACGCTATTTTCTTTTTTCCTTTATTCAACAACCAACAAACTTTTTTTTTTCACAGCAAGGATTCTTTGAAGTTGTGTCCATTTGACGCCAGTTTTCAACTACCTCATACGTCAAAACTTGGGGAGCTGGCGCAACGGTAGCGCGTCAGATTCCAGTGAGCTGTCCAACAGCTTCTTTGGGGATTCCTGAAGGTTATCGGTTCAAATCCGGTGTTCCTCATGTTGTTTAATTTTTGCTGTTCTTGACGATTTTGTTTGTTTGTCGATGATGTTCTCGATCCTTCTTTTTGCTGTTGGTTCCATTTCATGTGGTCATGGCATAAATCTTTATTTATAGTTGCGCTGTTGAAGTGGTAGGTGGGTAGATCTAGACAGAGCTGAGAAGACTTAGACGAGGATGAGGATGCAGTTTTGGTGTTGCGAGTCTTCTTACCCTGAAGCTTAGAAAACATTTCGAAACCCGAACCAAAGTTAGTCTACACGCTTGATATTAGAATAGCGTTAGAGAAATTTTGAATTCTCTTTTCAATAGTATATTCTATGTCTGTTTCTTTCCTTCTTAGTGCTGTGGTTGCTACTGAGGATAAACGTCGACCTCGAGTAACCATACTTAGTGTTGTCACCCGTTTCTACTGCACCAACCGAGGCACCAATTGCAAACATCAAAACACCAAAGGTACATACATATATGGCAATACCTAAAAAAGAATATACGGCTAGGCAGACCATCGGACATATGATTTATTACTACACAAATGTCGATCTCACGCCCTTATATCGACAAGTGTGGGTCTTCCTTGTGGTTGCCTACACCAAGTCATAGCTGAGCCACGATCTTCATCTTAAACATCCGCTTGAATCTCACCGATATCAAGGCCGGTCCCCTGACATATAGCCATAGATTTGGACCTCTAGTATGAGCAGACAGTATATTCCCTGCAAGAGGCCAATCGAAGCTGATAGAAAGCTTGGGTAGCATGGATCAAAGCTCAAGGTTGACTCATTAGGTGGGAACAAGAATTGGTATCAAAGTCCTAGACGCCCTGTGCTTGACATGACTTTAGCAAGACCCTTGCAGTAGACACACGGTATCCACATGTAAGGCTGAACGGAGTTGACTCACAGTATATCATCCTGCATTTACAACTAGCTATATATATGTGCATTACCACTGGTATAAGCCATTCACTAAGACGCCAAGTTCAATACCATCACCAGAATACAGACCCACGAATCCAACATGTCTACCGCTACTGAGCTACGACCTATTGAGCCACCCTCATTTTCAATCCCACCTCAACATGCAATAGCACCACCCTCGCCAGCCAAACACGGCGATACGGTCAACATGGACGAGGCATCCTACCTTGCTCGCCTCTGCCGAAAGAGCCTTGTCGATCTCGACCAGCACTTACCCGGCTTCAATCCATCTCATCCATTCACTGTAGACGAGATCATTGCTCTGCCACTGGACAAGCATCGTATTGATGATGCTCTCCATGACCTTCCTCGCCGCAAGTCTGCTCGCCACAACCTGGCCGTAGCTATGGCCCCGCTGCTCTACCCTGTGCACGAGGGTTCGTTAACAGCCATCATCCGCTATGATGCTGATCGTGTACGACTTCGCGCCTGGGCCGCCCTGCAGCGACGATACGACATCCTGCGGGCCACTATTCGTAACGGTCATACCACCCTGGGCTTGTCCAGCGGTGTTGCTCCTGGCGTTCAAGCACCTGTTTGGGCCTCTCGTATTCTGTCCCAAGGTGTTTGGGACCCTGCCAAGCGCCCCGTTTCTCTTGACGGTGTACAGGCCATCCCTATGCCAGTCGAGATCGCCCACGAGGCCGATCTGGCACCATTTTTGAACCATCTTGAGAGCGGCGGCACCTTTGAGTTGGATGGCCATGAGAAGGGTTTCGAGCTTGATGGTGGACGGGGTGAGCCTTACTATGGTGTCAAAGGCGCTGAGTTTCGCAAAGGCGTCGTCTATGAAGATGGTCGTATGGATCTTTGCAAAATGGTCGTTGGCCCTGATCACATTGGCAAGCTGATGGACTCGCTCCGACCTAATGAGTTTGTCCGACATTTCCTTCTGGGTAATAACATCATCGGCCCTGTTGGTGCTCATGAGATCGCCGACTTCATCACCGACCTCCCTGACCGGATGGACACTTGGTACCTCGCTGGAAACTGCATCAACGGTCCAGGCTTCAAGATTCTAGTCGATGCTATGGTCAAATCCGAGGCCATCACCAACCTCTGGTTTAAGCGTAACCCACTTGGCGCAGACGCTTCGGGGGATGTGTATCGCCTCATCACTGGCGTCAAGAATCTGCGAACCATCGACCTTGACCAGACCCAGCTGGGCGATCGAGGAGTTGCAGACCTGTTCAACCGCTTGGCTGACCATAAGATGCCCGAGGGCGCCAAACTTCCTCTTAAGCACATCTATCTCAATGGTAATGGAATCTCGACCGAGGGCGCCAAAGCTATTGGCAAGTTCCTTCTGTCGCCGCATTGCGGCTTGACGTCCATTTACGCATCATCAAACCCGCTTGGCGATAATGGTGCAGATGTCCTAGCTCAAGCATTGCCCAAGGCACCGTATCTGGCTCGATTGCTCTTACAGTCGATTGGAGTCAGCACCAAAGGTGCCATTGCGCTCTGCAAGGCTGCTACCAGTCATCCCACACTTGAAGTGTTTGATCTTGGTCAGGCTTATGCCACTGAGGATCTCGGACAGGCTTACAATTACATCGAGGATGGAGCTGTGTCGGCCATTCAGCAACTGATCCAGACTAAGAGTTCTCTGGCCTATGTCAACTTTGGACACATGCCCATGACACCCCCGGCACTCAAGGTCATATCCGAAGCAGTCCTCAAGAGCTCAACTCTCGTCTACTTTACGGCCTATTCGGTCCTGCCAGACCCAACCTTGAAACCAGCAACCTTCAAGCCCACAGTCGACACACGCTTCGCCCACCCCGCTGAGCAGACCAAGCCTCAGATTGAGCTCAACAAGGCTGTGCATGATCACCTTACTGCCAATGTTAAAGCCCGATACGGCGAGGATGTGTCGTACAACCGCTTCATGGAGGAGGAGCGACGATGGCTCGTCAGCGACAAGACTGATGTTCGCAAAATCGACAGTGTGTACCGAAATCGCGATGCTGGCCTTGCTCGTCGCCGACTCTTGACACTTATCAAGAACTGGGAGGAGGGCGACGAAACCTTGGAGCGAGTCATGGGTGCTCATGCACCGAGCTGCTCTTTGCGCCGTCACTGATTAGAGTTGGGCTGAGTATAAGAGCGAGAGCTTTTACTCAAACAACCTGGATCGAATAAGTCAAACAGCAGAGAATAGTAGCTAGTCTTTCCCGTCGATGACTTATATATAGTACTGGGGTTGTAGCAATTTAAATTGAGAACAAATTGCTGTACCGAAACCAGCATTGAGTTTGTGAGGTTGTTTTTCTGAACCAGTGATTGACTGTAGGCGATTTATAGATGGAAACTCAACACCAAGTCTGTAAGCTTTTGGCTGGTTCCGGCTGCTTCAGAAGATGAGACAAGACAAGACAAGACAAGACATGATGAAACAAACCAAAGACAGACCCGCACGTGATGGCGTCGATTGTTCACTGACTGCGACTGCGACTGCACCTGCACCTGCACCTGCACCTACTGCATACCGTCCGTCCGTCCCCGCGTCGCGTTTTATGCCCGCAGTCTATGCCTCAACCATATCATGTGTTCCTGCCTACAATCTATACTTAGATCTAGGTAATTGAATGATTCTGTTCGCTCTTTTAACAACTCATATACGAAATTCAAAAACTAATAATACAAGCCTTTTCTGTTCTACCACAAATCGATTCTCTCCCTGTAACTTGACATCCGATCTAAACTGAGACCGCATCCCAATACGTCCTGGCGCATCCTACCTACTGGTACTGGTGCTTATTTAATTGCTGCTCAACCACGTTCTTGTTCAAGTCAAGGGTCGCACAGCGATGCCTCCAAAGCGCAAGCGAGGAGACCAAGACCCCGCTGAATCCCAATCCCATTCGCAATCCGCCTCTGTTTCTGTTTCTGCCTCCGCACTCAAACCGACCTCTTCCGATCCTCAAGCTAAACCCACCGTCGCGCGTAGGGCGACGCGTCAAACCCCGGTTCTACCGCCAGCATCACCAGCACAACCTCAACCTCAACCTCAACCTCGTACCGAAACTGCTGTTCCGCCGCCTGTAATACCGCCGTTATTATCAAGTTCTCCAAATACAGCTTCTCCTGAACAGAAGCGCAATCGTACTTCAGTAGCTCGCCCTCAGCCGTCTCAGGCGCAATCCAGTACTACCGCTCCAAACAAGGCGCAAACACAACCACAAACATCTCCCCCTGTACTGCGATGGGCTCCGCTTGAACAACCAGGTCCAGCAATAAGGGCCCCTTCGCCTCCCCATTCATCGACAATGACGGCCGTTCCGCCACCACGACCTACTGCAGCGGGTGGGCGTCCGCTTTCAGATCTGGTAGCGCCTGAAATTACATATCACGTCCCTCATTCGCATAGCAACTCGTTGCAACGACCTTCAGCTCTTGTCCGACCTCATGGCCCTACAGCGCAACCACCGCGTATACTCGAACGACCGCCGCCACCAACAGTTACACCAGTCCACCCTCCAAAGCCCCCTGTGGCCCCTTCAGTACGTCCGCCTCTCCGAACCGACCGCAATATCGACAAAGTAGTTTTGGGCAACATGTGTTTCAGCACGTGGTATCCTAGCTGTTACGGCAAGGAAGTGCTGGGTGAGTCATCGCACCATCTAGCCAAGACTGGCAGCAAAGAGGCGGGTGCCAAGGGCCAGGCCACAGGGGGTACATCACCACCTGCAGTCGATCGCCTTTACATTTGCCCCAGCTGCTTCAAATACTCCAAAGAACTGATGCCCTGGTGTCAACACATGCATGTATGCGAGCGGAAGACCCAGATACCAGGACGCAAGATCTACGTTCATCCCCAAGGGCGTAGGAAGATTCTTGTACCCTATGAAAATAAAGCTTCTGGACCCAAGAGACGTAAAGGAGAGGGAAATGTTCGATATGTTGAAGAGTTGGTACAGGATGAAGGAGAATGGAGCATTTGGGAGGTGGATGGAGAGAGAGACGGAGTGAGTTCATCTACTGTGACCCAAAAAGCCTTGATACTAACGCATCCCCTCAGCTGTTTTGTCAAAATTTGTCACTCTTTGCAAAGCTGTTCCTCGATAACAAGTCTGTCTTCTTCGACGTCACAGGCTTCAATTACTTCTTGCTTGTCTATACCCCTCCAACCCGGTTGACAGACCCCGAACCCCCATTGCCTCGGATTACTGGGTTCTTCTCCAAAGAGAAGATGTCATGGGATAGCAATAACCTTGCGTGTATTCTCATATTCCCTCCGTGGCAACGCAAGGGTCTCGGTGCTTTGTTAATGGGAGCTTCGTACGAGATCTCACGAAGAGAGGGGATCTTGGGCGGACCAGAAAAGCCAATTTCGGATCTTGGCAGGAAAGGTTACAAGCGCTATTGGGCTGGCGAAATCGCAAGATGGCTGTTAAGTATTGACTTGGAAGCCAAGAATCCTGACGACGAAGTCCTTGTGGACCTCAATGATTGCAGTAAAGCGACGTGGATTCTTCCTGAAGATTGTTTGCCAGTACTGCGAGATATGGGAGTTGTCGAAGAGGCCGGCTTAGGCCCCAGTAAGCCTGAGGAGAAGCCCGTCCACGAAGATGCAGAGGAAGGCAAACATGAGGAGACGAAAACTTCACCTGCTGCTGATGGAGTTAATAAAGGTGTGGTCACAGTAGTGAAGACAGTACTGCGGGTGCGTATAGACAAGCAAGCAGTCCGTCGGTATGTGGCAGAGAATCGGATCAGCCTAGAGCATATGTGCGATCCTGCCGGGTTCGAAGAAGGCTACGCGATCAAGACACCTGCAGCGTTGGAAGATGAAGAGGAGGAGGAAGAGTAATGGCGGTGCCAGAATTGGCGATATATGGTGTAAGCATAGACAGTTTAGACGCTTCGGCAACAGTGATACCCCCTTGTTTATCAATTGGCTTTCCTCTCGGAATCAATCATGATGTTCCAAAGCTGTGATGTTGTACAACGCAAGTCATTGCGTTGTCAAATGTTGAGACGCTTGTACCATACGAAGGTTCATACAACAGCATGATACTGCAGATGACCCCTGTAGGACTCTATCATGCAATTAAGTCCTGGCTCGTCCCGGAGCGATGTCATGATAGACTTTCGGTGGTGGCATGCTTTCACAGGCCGACCCGAGAGATCTCCGTTGCTGTTCTCGGGGCACAAACAATGGAAAGAACACCAGTGTTGGTATCCATAGGATCGAGAGAGACCCGTTGTGCATATTGCGGTGCTTTATAAGAGCCAATGGCTCTATAATATAGCCGATCTGGCTTGATTCATTCCCATTAATTCTTTAGATACGTCTTTGCAGCATCAGACAGTACGCTATAAGCTTTCCCAAAAAGGTAAAGAGCTTGGACCAAGCTTTCAACTTTTGCACAGGGTCTGTCCATCCCGATTTTGCCCTTGTTCGAAGGCGTCGACTTTGGCACGCCCCCCCCTTGGACCGAAAATTTTTCGCCGATTTGGCTTCTGTCTTGCAGTCAAGAAGTTAGCGATGGTACAGTAGACTCGGCAGCTTTTTGTATGTATAAACCCTGGTTGGCCCCAAACTATGCCACGACCACTACAAGGCGCTGTCTACTGCAGTCTTCCAGGTATTATGGAGATGGAGATTTGAGATGAGATCCAATGTGAAATATGGGGATGTTCCTGTGAATCTGGTTTCAAGATCCTATCTTGGCTGGCTGTAGATAAACAAACGTACTAGAGTATGCACTGTATCTCAGACAAGGCTGTGATCATCCAGTCAGGCTGTGCACAGTGCCATCTCATATGCTTCCGCACCTCAACAATCGATATTTGACAGGTTCGTGAGTGTAGAATAGCTTGACAACTCATAATTGTTCTACCGAGTTCTGTTTGAAGCAAAGCCAGAACACATTACTGTCAGAGCGAATCATGGTATACTGGCGTTGTCGTGATGAAATTGATCGACAGAAGAGAAAGTTTAGAATGAATTCTGAGGCCTCAATTGGCATGGTTGCGTCACACCCGACCTCTGTGATGGCTCCTGTATGAAGCTGGCTGCAGCCATCCGTTGTAGTGGAAGCCATTGGCGCACTGTACCATCATAAACCCCAACTTTCAATGGCAGTTCAATTGAGTGGGAAAAATTTTCCAGTTACAATCCAAGGATAACGAGTACTAGACCCACTATCAATGGTCAGCTTTTTTATGTTAAACTGCCATTCTGCTTGAGGATTGTTGATTATATTCTGGTATGCTGCATCTTCTTGATGCAAAAATGTCTAGATATCTGAGTCAAGACATTTTTTCTTTTTACTTCATTCCGAATTGATGCCAGGATCGCGTCATCAAGCCGGGACAGCGAGCAACAGAGCTTTGCCATGAATGCTGCTTTGAAGCTCATCAAGCTTTACGCCGCAATGTTGTACTGGTGATCTCGAATCTCGCACTGTATGGCGAAGCTTCGTCTTGGATCTTGACTGGAGGATGAACAATCTCAATTCATCTCATCTGCGTGTTTGCGGGGATCTTACTTTCTTTTCCTCAGTGCACAGAAGCGCCTCTTCTAATCCACCCACGTGGAAAATCCCTCGATTGATTCGTTCGAGGTATTTTATGAAGCCACTGAAAGGTCTTGACTCAGTACTGTGCGCATTCTGGCTCAGAAGGGTGTGTTCTTCACCCAAAACTGGTAGAGCTGCCACTCTGTTCATCTGTGTCAGCCAATCAAAAACCTACTTCGGCAACCTTCTATCAGGTACAAACCGGACAACCCGCCCTGATATAAACTTCTGTTGTCATTTAGCGTTGGCTAGACATGCGTGGTACCTCGAATTGACAGCGATGGAATTTTTTTTGTGACCTGAAGTACAACAGTTGAATGCTGTTCAATTCGTTCAGCAAGATCTTCAGCTGGCTGATATAACTCATTGAAACCGGTCCTTTTACTGTCTCGGAAGTCCGGTAGGCCCGTCGTTGTCCGCTGCCCGCAAAACACCATAGACCTGGGGCGCCTTAGTCCAATTTGGTAAGGGTCTTCGTTGTTCCGGCTTTGTCCCTCCTTCGTACCGAGAATTCTCAAAGTGCGCGTTCCATCACCGGCCCAACCCCCAGCTGGTAGTCGTCGTTGTGCTTCACCCATGAATCATGGTCCACCGCCAAGCGCGTCCCTCCGACTGTAAAAGCCTCAGGCCTGAAAGTCTACCCAGGCTTTGTAGAGCAATCACAGTGCAGCATTGCTGAAGTTAACTCCACCCGATTTCCTCCGAGGGCTAAGCAGCCCGTGTAGAGCTCGATTCCCTGGCCTAATTCGCACCCGTGATATCATCCCCATTCCCATCGTTTTTCATCGGTCTTGTGCTGCTCAGAAGCTTTCTCGTGGCCGAATTTTGTAGATGTCTCACTCTGCTCTGGTTAGTGATTGTGCCACTATTCTCACCTGGGTTTCATGTAAAAACGTCTCGTTCGGATTGATCGTTGTTCCTTTTCCTCCCAAGCGTTGCCCCGGCTGACATCCTCACACCCCCTGGTGATATCCACCCGTGTGGGCCCACCTATCCTCACTTTCTTCCCGGCTCCAGACGCTTTCTCTCTTCCCTTTTCCTTTTCCCACTACCGCCCTGTCTCGTGCTGAGCTCCGTATCTCTTTTCTTTAAACCTCCATCAGCCTCTCCCTCTTTCAACCATCAACCATCTCCCCTCACACATCAATCACAATGGCCTCTTCTCGTGTCTTCGCCTCTCGCCTGGCCTCCCAGATGGCCGTCAAGGCCGCTCGCCCTGCTGTCCGCGCCAACGTCGCTGCTGCCAGCAAGCGAACCATCTCTGGTAAGTTTCTGATGCGGCAAAATTTTTCTTGAGCTCAATTGAGCTCGGTGCCGAACCCGACTCGATCGAACCTCGCCCATCACGATGAACAATTCACTCACAATCGATTCAAGGCGTCAGCCCCCTCCAGGCCATGAAGCGTCAGACTCTTCTCCAGGCCACCACCCGCAACGCCTTCCAGGTCCAGCGCCGTGCCTACTCCTCCGAGATCGCCCAGGCCATGGTTGAGGTCTCCAAGAACTTGGGTATGGGTGCCGCCGCCATCGGTCTTACCGGTGCTGGTATTGGTATCGGTCTCGTCTTCGCTGCTCTCCTCAACGGTGTTGCCCGCAACCCTGCCCTCCGTGGTCAGCTCTTCTCTTACGCCATTCTGGGTTTCGCTTTCGTCGAGGCCATCGGTCTTTTCGATCTGATGGTTGCCCTCATGGCCAAGTTCGTAAGTCAAACCGAGATTCCAATAAGTCCGTGCGATCGAATGTGTACTAACCCCTCCTTTAGACTTAAGTTATTACCCGGCCAATTGGGTAGGCTCGTGCCGGATGATCGAGTCAACGAGACGGAGGAGGCTGCTGAGCGCCGTGCATTATGCAGTGTCTTGAAGAACTTGACACGGATGCACTTTTTGCCAGCTTGCACGATAGAGGGGAGGTTGTCTTGTAATAGACGGGATAGAGAACTGGGATGGACATTGATCATAGACACTTTTCTATGATTAGAGTTGGGGAAATTCTGGCATAATTCCTCCCAGGGATCGACTTGTAAAATAAAAAGCCTCATTCATCCCGCTTCTTCCAATGCATTAGGATATTTCCTTGTTTCATCACTCAATGAATTGTCTTGCATATAAAAAATGGTTTCATCTCAGGGTCTCAATTGACGTCTCAATAGACTTTCGAAATGATGACATCGTTTCGAGTAGCTCCTCTTGATGCATGAAAGCTTCCATGAACATGAGGCATTTGCTACGCCTGAGCTCCCGTGGGCCGGTGCCGGGGTTTATCGACATGCTAACCGGTCAGGTTGGCAGACACTCGTCTTGCCAGCTTAGCCGAATTGACCCGGACGTATTCAAGGCTGGTCGCACATGGCGGTCTCCCCTCTGTTACTGGATGCCTGTGTTTCAAGGCATGATGCTGAAGTTTCTTCTGTGATGCAAAACCATGACCCCACACGGTGCAAAACTCGTGGCTGTTAGCGCGAGTCGCTAGATGTATCGCCCTCACATAAACCAATTGCGAGTCGTGAACGAGTCGTTGAAGTGGGTTGAGTGAAGATTCAGTGACCCAGGGGATTGATAGTGGAGCTGCCTTGAGGGTATGTAAAGACTCGCAAATCCACCTGATAATATTGAGTCGAGCTGATCTGGAGTAGTCACAGCTGTCGAGTAGGTGCCAAATCTCATATCGAGGCAATGTCTTCAAATCTGCGCCAGACCAGGCAATCGATCAGTCTCAAGGTACCACATCTAGTGGTCTTTAATGACTACCGACAATCATAGTCGATCATGCCCAATATTGTCAGCATCACAATACATCGTGTACCTTGTACGCAGCATGACAGCAGCCCGAACGAAGCGAACGAACCAGCGGACGACGAGATACTCTGAAAAGTGCTGTAGAACAGAACGAACTGAACTGAATACGAACACTGCAATCTCTTCCGGGGGATATCGTGGCGTGTTCAAGTGAGCATGAATGCGTGATGGTGTGGATTTTGCCCTTCGACAGCAACAAAGCATCTTATCAGTATTCTGAGCAGAGAGTGTTTGAGCAACTGAAGAAGCGGCATCTTGTGTTAGCAGAGGTGCAGTGTTTATCTCGGTCGACTGCATTCAAGCGAGAAAGAGAATATTCATGGAGCTACCAGACCAGAAGGCGAAGGATATCCCAAGGGAACAAAGGCATGGGGCAGCCTTAGACGTGGGCAACAGCAGACATACTTCAGGGCCCACCCGGTGTCTTCTCATTGCTCTTCAGAAGTTCCGCAAAAGCAGATAGGAAGGCACTGGCCTCAATGTCGTATGCTTAATTCCGTTTTAGATCGGCTAAGCAATGAGAGGTGGCAGGCTTAACTTTGAAAGGAGAAGACGAGCAGCTTGGAGACGCAAACCTGAGCGCTGGCATATATCCATGTCGTGCCTTTCATCGAGGATATCGATTCTGGTTCCGTATTAGTATACTATTCCGGGACTGCAATGATCATTGTCGAGACTGGACTATATTCACTTACTCGGTAGACCATCGTGCGTTCGAATAAGGTCCACCCTAATCCACAGTGGTAGAAGCGTTGGCGTTGTTTTGCCTGTGTAGGTCGATTCGAAAGCTGCAACGAAATCGGGATCTGAGACTTTCGTTATTCAACAGGACGACACCCGCAATAGAGGGGGAGAAGGGAAACGAAAGAACAAGAAGGCCTCATCTTGGGTTTCATCCAATCTCCTTCCCCTCACTTGAATCACATGACCCGAGACTCTTGCCTGGCAACCCGTCCCTCTGTTCGAGCCATTGTGTCACATCACCAAGGAAACCCAGGATCAAGGCATTGTATATGCAATGCAGGGCGTGGCGGGTGCAGCCGGTGGCCGTTGAGGGTGTGAGAGACACTCTAAATCCTTGCCTGGCATGCGTCGTATTTTTGGAACGCAAGGCGAGACTTTGATCCAAGTTTGCCAGCTGGGAGAGGATATAGAGACAGAGATAAGGAAAGATATCAAAAAACGAAGAAGAAGAATGGCAAGGAAAAGAGGTGAGATAACAAGCAGGGAAGTCGAGTCGTTATTGATCAAGTCAAGTTTTGAGTAATGGCACAGGGACAGAGTAAGATTGTCCGAGTCACAAAGAGAAAGTGAGGGGAAGACAACGCCGTGGCTGCCGTGCAAGTGAATGAAGGGGGCAATCAGCCGAATTGAGGCTTCTGCATTTGGTAGGGACGCCTGTTGGATGGTACCTTCCCATTTCCTGCGATTGGCTATGCCAGCCATCCACGCCGGGTGCCTTGGATATTTGGGTGGTATCCAAGCCGTCAGCAAAACCCAAATGGCTGCATAGGGGTTGTGATTCGTCAAAGCGCAAGGGGAAAGCGACAATTTGACTTTCCAGGTTACAGTTGCCTGTTTTTAATTGCTGGCTCGTGATAGCATCAATTACGTCTTTTGTTATTGCAATACAATATTGTCAAAGTGTATCTTCCTCTCTATCATCACGCGACAACTATAAGCATTATTTCTTTGCATCGAGGTTGGAAGCTATTCAATTCAGAGACCAGGCCATTGAAAGCGGGGAAGGTCAGAAAATCCGGGGTAATTAGGGTACGGGGAGCTCTTACCTTCCTTCCGTAGTGGAGCTGCATTATCCTATCGTCTCTCCGCGAGCTGGTATTGGATGGCTCTCGGGTTTCACAGGGAAAAGGTCTTGACCCCATCATTCGATTCGTATGTCTGGGTGTTTCGATGGCCATCATGTCCTGTTCATTCGTGCATTTATGCCTTATGCTATAATATCGGAGTATTTACCCTCTTCGATGCCCGATGCACCCTGGAAATCATACCATGATAGTCACAGCACTAAGCCTGCTGGGCCTGCGACCAGGGTTCGGCAATCTAGAGCCTGCCTTTTGTTTAATTATCAAGTAAAGCTAGTAGCGACTAGAGGCTGGGCATAAGAAATGAAGTGAGGCAAGTTGATTGATCTGACTACAAAGCCGCTTGTATTATATGGCTTCTACGTGATATGTTGTGTGAATCTTCTACTGTCGCCATCCATCAGTGTGATTAAAAGTGTTGTTTTTGCGAATATCCCTACAAATATGTTGTCAAAACCGATATAGCCTTCACCAGCTACTTAAAAAGTTGTCGATCGTCGTTGACCATGATATTTAACCCGCATATTCAATCTCGCTATCATACACTCTACTCGGGTTCTCTCTACATGCCACCAGGTTTACAAATACAGATTAATGTCTGTCGCAACAGGAAAATAGTGAAACAAAAGACACGAACAAAAGGATGTTAACTGCATGTCTATCTTGTGCCGTAGTCTAAGCCCGCAAACTCCTGGTTTCGCCATGATTATCCAGTACCCACACAACACTATCCCATCCTTATTTTTTGAATGTGGCGCTTCGCTCACCTCTGACTGGAGGTGCCTTGCGTGCTCCCTTGATATCCGTGTCAGCAGACTTCGAGTATGGGTCGAAGAACTTCTTCTTGGGCTTGACATCTGCTTGCCCGTTTGCTTCCTTCTTGGCGTGAAGCACCGATGTAGCCGTGCTATAGTCGAAAGGTACTGCATCGAACTTCTTGGCCGTGGCCTTGTCGTCCTCCTTCTGCTTCTTCTGAGCTTTGCGGGCTTGCTTAGCCTCTTGCCGTCGGAGTCGTTCTTCCTTGGCCTTCTTCTCTTCTGCCTTGCGCTGCTTACGACGGGCGTTTCTGTTTGCTGCGCGATCAGGCTCATCCTCGATGGCAATAACTCCATTGTCATCTTGCATCTCCTCATCACTATCTGAATCTACCGATTCAGATTCTTCATCACTAGAGTCGGATTCTTCCACCGCCTGTGACTTTCGCTTCTGACCTCTCTTCAGCGTAAATTCCTCATCTTCCTCTTCAATTTGAGCCCTGTCCGCTGTATTTTCCACATGAATGGGGTGTTCAGGAGCCGCAGCCGGCTCGGTGGTGGTATTGTGTTGGACGTCTCCCTCAATAGTGCCTTGCTGAACAAACTTCTGCCAAGGGAAGGGAATAAGGTCGTCATCAGTTTCATGACGGGGCGTGGAAACATCCCATTTAGTGCTGATTGGAATGTCTCCAAATAACTGCGACCTGGTCAGCCTACTGACCGTGACCTCTCCATCAAGGTCTGGCAACTTTGTAGTCTTTCTGGCTGCGGTAGGGAGGCGGTTCCTCATAATACCTTCCGGCGCCATCGAAGTGAAGAAGTGGAGCAGGCTCTGGCCACCCTTGGCCTTTGTCTCCTTGATCTGTTCCCAGATCTCGTTGAAGCGTGGCCTGGCCAGCGAGGCATTGAGAGGTAATAAGCTATGAAGGGCCTTTGCGTCTGGCGGGTTAATCCTGGCGATTTCTGTTATGTCCCTGGTGCTGAGAACAAAGTTGATGCCCTCATCCTCCTTCCTGGCCATGTCGTCCCTCCACCTCCATAGGGCTCTGAAGACGGCAAACTGCTCACTGTCGAAAGACAAATGAGAATTCTTGAGAACATACGAGTACCATCCGCGAGAACCCTCGCCAGTTGCTTCGTCGTAACCGGGGTATTCGAAGCGGGACAGAGACTGCTCCCTCGATTTCTCTAGAGCTCGACCGATAAGGTCTTTACTGGGATCATTTTTGTCGGAAGCTGCAACAAGTTCATTGCGCATTCGGTCGTATATGTAGAGCAGATAGTGGGTATCAGAACGAGCATAGTACAGCATCTCCTCGGGCAGCGGTCGTATTCTCCAATCTGCCAACTGATATTGCTTGTCCGCATCAAAATTGACAAACTTGGAGAGCAGATACGCAAGGCTCTTTGCTGGGTAGTGAAGTTGGTCACAAGCGAAAAAGGTATCAAAGAGACCGTTCACGTAAAGCCCCAGATCTCGCTGCAGCCATACCATGTCCATATACGCACCGTGAAAGACCTGTTGTCATTAGTAAGACCCATGGTGTTAAGCTAAAACTACATACCTTGACGATCTTAGGATCGGTAAACACTTCGTTGAGAACTTCGAGCTTGTGGCGCCAGGGCTGCAGAGTATCCACAATCCAGTCTTTCTCTCGTGTGCTGACTTGCATCAGAGACACAAGTCCGACATAAGTTCTGTGATCGTGATGTTCCAAGTCTACCGCAATCTCCTTCGCTCTCTTGAGCTCTTCCAGCATCTCGAGAACGCCCTCATATGTGTCGACAAAAGTTGCTTTAGTCGATTCGATAGGCTGGTACATGATGGGCTCGGCTTCTTTGAGAACTCGTTTTGGGTATGTCATGCGTACAATCTCGTGTTCGTAAGGGTGCTGATATCTGTAGATGGGCAGTCAGTAATTGGTATTGCCTTGTGTTACAAGGATATGTGACTAGGGGTATAGGGGACGTACTGCGGCACGCCGTTTTCGTTAGGCACAACCTTGAGGCTTTCTTCCAGAGGAATCGTGGCGTTAGGCTTGGAGGTAAGCATCGGCTTCCAAGGTGGTGGCTCAAAGTTGTCGGGCTTTCGCTCAAAGTGAAGCTGAGGTTTGGAAATGTTGGCATTTCGGATGACCTTGTTCGTTGACTTGGGCTTCTTGTTCTGTTGAAAGGAAGTATTAGTAAAAGAAGTCTAGCATGAGTACGGTTGTCATACAGGTTCCGAAGCAGGGGGCTCCTTTCTCTTGATAAGTCCCGTATATTCATCCAACGCTGTATCGGCTTTCTCGAGCGTGGAATCGACTACATCGACCACACCTTTCCAGTTCAACTCGACATCTTCCACATCCTCTAGCTTAGGCGCCTTTACACCGCATGCTTTACCGGCCGACTGGAGCAGACGTGTAGACAGTTCGAGAATTCGTGAGGTTCGATCTTCGAGTTGTTGGCCCACGTTAGGATTGACTGTGCGCTGAAAGCTCAGGTCCTCGGCTGCAATTCGGTTCACCGTCTTGATTGTCGAGATAAGTGATTTCTGGACGCTATCCTGGAGCGATTTGAAATCCTGGGACTGCTCCATGGTTGCGACAAAAGAATGCGCGTTGCGCGTGCAGTTGATAATTATGCGTGGTGGTCGCGATGCAGTATTGGTTCTAGAAAAATTACAGGCTCTGCTTTGTTGCGCTTATCGATAAGATAAGATACAATGGGCCAAGCACCTCTTACTAGGTACTCTGTAGAGAAATTACAGATACATCATACCGGGCTCAATGATAGTACAATGATATCACATATCCGTATGTCCTCTGAACATCTTTCGTCCAGCTTCATAAGAGCATTCTTGTACCAAGATGGAAGCAACTACATCTTCATCGTAACTGCTATCGATTAAAAGTAACTTCCCTCAAGTGATAGAAATTGGACATTCTCAACGGGAAACCATTGGACGAGCGATAAATGGAAGGTACGGCATGATCTTATTCACAAGTAGGCAGTTAATCTTTTATAATACCCAAATTCAATCCAAAAGATGCATCAAACTGGTTTGGTTACGGCTTCCGGGCCGACGGGTATGCACTTCTCATCTATTTGAGACTGGTAGCAGGGAGCATTGCAGCCCAGTCAAATTACCAGTATAAATTAGGTAGAGCTCAGGATGAATGTGACTCCGAGCTCCTCTCACCAGTTTCACCATTCTCGGGCTTTCCTTATTGCTCTTTTGCAGATGGCAGATACTCAGGACGTTCTGGTCCGGCCAACAAACCTGAGCAAGACACAAACATGGTCGTGCCCTTGTTGTCAATTGGCTGATTGGCTTTTGCGTGATATTAAAGTCTACTTGGGAAAGTCTAGTACAAGTTGGGCTTTGCGACATTCAACGGATGGAAGACAGAAGAAGAGAAGCTTGTTCTGCATGCGTCACTATTGGATCAGATGTATGAGATCAAGCTTTGAATCACGCATGTGGAGACTAGCTCTTTCTTGACCGGTTTTTGTCAGTTGCCCGTCATTTTAGGCTCTGTACCTTATTAAAAATAGGTAGACCGCAAAAATCAATGCCCGTGAGGTCCCGTTATAGTGGCCGATGAATCGATTCCGTCTCCGGAAACACATCCGGACTGTCCTCCGGAACAAATCTTGGGAGCTGCAAGATAGCCCCAGCGCCAATAATTGGACGCATAGAAGTGGAGAGAAATTGCTCGCATCTGGATCTTTCTGACTGCTACTGCCGATGAATGTGCAGCACCTCGTGGCCGGGTGACAGGCGTCTGATGGTGTTTGGCATTTGTATTGAGTTATGTGGTGTCGTACTTCTGGTGATAATGGCTCGGGCCGTATAAATGCCTCCCCCTCCACTCACCAGGTTGAAGAAAAAGGCCCGGATCTCGATGTTCAGCGAATAAACGTCAACTGGGAAACGGAAGGCATCGGCTTGCGGGATAATACTGTCGCGAGTTGAGGCAAAAAAAATCACGAGAGGACCATTATGCTCGTTATTAAAAGATCAAATCAGATCAGATCAGGTGTATATGGGCAGTATGACCATGACAGATAGAGGCTCGTTAGGCGTCACTTTAGATATCAGGTTAGGTGCTTAGCGTAGTGTATTTTTGTCTATATTGCCCTGAAACCATCAACGGTTTTTGAGAACAAGGTACATGTGAATATTGTTACACCTTGTTTGGTAAGGTATGACTGGTTGCGGCACCTAAAATGTCAAAAAAAAATGCCCCTCACTTGCCGTTTTTTTCTTATCCCCTCAGACCCATCCTTGTCCTTGTCTTGTACTTGCCTGTTTCTTTCTGTCCAGCTTCTGTCTCGTTCCGTCCATTACCTCTTATAAGATCTCACCGGTCTCTCCCTTTCCACATTGTTCCTTCTTTTTCTCAGAACTGGCATATTCCTCGTGTCTTATCATCAAATAAATCTGATTGATAGACGCCAATCAATCTTGGTTCTTCAAATACTCGACCGTCTCCGCTTACCACGCTCTTCTCCAATAAATCGACTGACCTTACGCGCGATAGCGTCATCGTTCCGCTGCTCAACAACCCAAAGCTCCCTACACTAAATTCAAAACCCCACTGTCTACTGGGGATCTACGCCTCTCGGCTTTGCGCCAGCTGCCAGGTCAATTCCCTGCCCCTCCACAGACCATCGCATCGAATCGACCATCGACAAAGAGCCGCGACGACACCGATCACACCGAAGTCGAGCCTTTTCTTCTCTCTCTCTCTCATTTTCCCTTTCTTGACATTTTCATCTTCCAAGCTTTACCTTTGAAACCCCTCCTCCACTACAGCCAGAATGCCAGAGACCGTTGGAGAGAACGGCAACGCCGCCCCAGGCCGCCTGTTACTGCTTTCTAACCGTTTGCCCATCACCATTAAGCGATCTGAAGATGGCAGCTATTCATTTTCCATGTCTTCTGGTGGTCTTGTCACTGGACTGAGCGGTCTCAGCAAGACCACTAGCTTCCAGTGGTACGGTTGGCCTGGTCTTGAGGTCCCTGACAACGAAGTCGAGGGCATGAAGCAACGACTAAAGGACGAGTACGGCGCGCACCCTGTTTTTATCGACGACGAACTTGCGGACAGGCATTACAATGGTTTCTCAAGTAAGTGGTGGTTTTCTGACCCCTAGCCATATTTTCCTAACAGATCACCTTCCAGACTCGATCCTCTGGCCTCTTTTCCATTACCACCCTGGTGAGATCACATTCGACGAGTCCGCCTGGGCCGCATATCAAGAAGTCAACCGCCTCTTCGCCAAGACCGTTATCAAAGATGTTCAGGACGGCGACCTTATTTGGGTCCACGACTACCATCTGATGCTGCTCCCTCAGATGCTCCGCGAGGAAATTGGCAACTCAAAGAAGAACGTCAAGATTGGTTTCTTCCTTCACACACCATTCCCCAGCAGTGAAATCTACCGAATTCTGCCTGTACGAGAGGCGCTTCTTACCGGTCTCCTCGACTGTGATCTTATCGGTTTCCACACATACGACTACGCTCGCCACTTCCTTAGCAGTTGCTCTCGCATTCTCGAGTGTCCTACAACCCCCAACGGCGTTGACTGGAATGGCCGGTTTGTGACAGTCGGCGCTTTCCCTATTGGAATCGATCCTGAGAACTTTGTGGAAGGACTGAAGAAGCCAAAGGTGCAGGAACGCATTGCTGCTCTCAGCCGCAAGTTCGAGGGTGTCAAGCTTGTTGTTGGTGTTGATCGCTTGGATTATATCAAGGGTGTTCCTCAGAAGCTGCACGCTCTTGAGGTGTTCCTCACTGAGCATCCAGAATGGATCGGCAAGATTGTTCTGGTTCAGGTCGCCGTGCCTTCGCGACAAGACGTCGAGGAGTATCAGAATCTTCGTGCTGTTGTCAACGAGCTGGTTGGTCGCATCAACGGAAAATTCGGCACCATCGAGTTTATGCCCATCCACTTCCTCCACCAGTCCGTCAACTTCGATGAGCTCACCGCCCTATACGCCGTCTCTGATGTCTGTCTGGTTTCATCTACTCGTGATGGTATGAACCTTGTTTCTTATGAGTATATCGCGACACAACAAAAGAACCACGGTGTCATGATTCTCAGTGAATTCACTGGTGCTGCTCAATCTCTCAATGGCAGTCTTATCGTCAACCCCTGGAACACAGAGGAGCTTGCCAACGCCCTTCACGACGCCGTCACGATGAGCCCCGAGCAACGAGAGGCCAACTACAAGAAGCTCGAGCGTTACGTCTTCAAGTACACAAGTGCTTGGTGGGGTGCCAGTTTCGTTGCTGAGATGACCCGCCTTAGTGCTGAGGGCTCTCAGCCCAAGACTCTGCGCAATGTTTCTGGTGCAGTGATCGGGTTGGAGCAAAAAGCACAGGAGGTCGTTGCCGGACTCGAGAAGAAGGCGGATGAACTATTGTCGGGTAGCGGGAACAAGGAGAATGAGACGAGCGAGGAGCCTTCTCAATAAAAAGTTGTTATTAACAATGGGGTATGGGTATGAAAGGACGAGTTCACGAGTTTGGGTTCAAGCGGTCATGATTTGGCATCTCTTTAAATGTTCTTTTACTATATAAACAAAATTCAACGACTATGTCGTTCTCTAATTCGTATTCTACTGTACATTTCTTCTATCGTATTGATATCAGCTACTTTTCTGTTATCCTTGAGGTACTCAAGTGGATATTGTGCATATTTTAGCAAGCGCCGTTTTATAGGAACGTCTCACAAGGGAAGTAGGTTCTATCACTGGTGGTAGAAAGAGGGCAATGCTAAGAAAATAAACTGAATTGTTTGCGATGCTTATGCACTGCATCTGGTATCTAAAAAAGAAACATGAGGGTTTAAGTGACCCTAATCCCAAAATTCCACATAACTCCCTTGATCAAACTCTTGCTGCGCATGTACTTGCCATGTTCCTGATCACCCCATTTAATAGGGGGCGTTGACGATATCATCTTTACCCAACTTGTATCTGCCACTGTCATGATTTCCAATGCGCGATGAACCCCTGCGCGAATCACTCAGTCGGATATTACCAATGATGCTCTCACGGGTAGGCTTCTTAAGGCTCTGCTTCGCGACCATATTAACTTCATTGGGCAATGCGACGATGACGTTCTTGTCTGAGCCATATTTGAAATCATCAGCCTTGACTTCCTCCTCGTAACGCTTGATCTTGTACGCAGCCTTCATGCCGCGGAGGATTCGCTTCAAGTTCCATTCAATGATGTAAGGGCCTGTAGCAGTGATGATACTTGTCTCTTCGGCGCCTTCGCCAGTGTTGAACTTCGCAGGGGTGAAGTCAACGGGCTTGCCAGTTTCGTGATAGAATTGAGCAACGTGCTCAGGGGTCAATGCAAGTCGTCGAGGGTGAGGCTTATCGGTGGCAGCGAACGGCTTCTCGAATCCGAGCTTGCCTTCGTTCTTGCCAGACTTTTGCTGAGCATCAACAAGCAGAATGTAGTTCTTGGTGGTGCCCAGAATCCATCGACCGTCAGCAGAGACGTCAATGCCGGTAATCGGGTCACCCAGAGCAGGAAGCTGAGTCTTAGCTCGGATGCCGAGACGATCAAAGAGTCGGATATCTCCCTTGTTACTAGCAACAGCAATGTAGCCCTTTTCGGTTGTCGCAAGGGCTGAGAAGTCGTTCTTGGATGCGTACTGTTTCATGTCTGCATCTACCAGTTTGTTTCCGGACAGTCGAGGATCAACGCGGTACAAGGCGTTGTTTGAGACACCTAGGAAGGTCTGCTCAGACGTCATTTGTGCAAACTTGTTCTCGGGTGCGAATGTAACGACAGGAATATCGTCATGGACGTTCCACTCGTCCACAACCTTTCCATATTCCAAATCCATGCGGTAAAGCTTGTTAGGATCAATCTCATTTTGCAAGATGAGATCGCGATCTTCACTGTGCAGCATAACCTTCTTGGGATTCATCAGTTTGCCTGATGGAGTTGTAACCTTCGAAATATTGGTGGAAAATTCAAGGTGATTGTTGGGCGTGTGCTTGAAGACACCAATCTTCGAGCCCCGGACAACAAACGAGCGGTCGTGTTTGTAACCGACAGCCAATTGAGAATTAACCTCGCCGTCAGCGTTTTTGGGGAAGCTGCTATCATTCTCTTCATCACTGTCGTATTGTTCATCACGGGCGCGGTCGTCCTCGAGCTCCTCCTCCTCTTCCTCTTCTTCTTCCTCCTCAGTTTCAGGGGCGTCTTCCATTGTCAGGTCGCCAAAAGCATCGAGAACGTATTCGCGCTCCTTGTCTTGCATCTTTTGCCATTTGGTCTCATTGAGTTGCTCCCATATAGCCTGCATGATCGCTTCCTGGAACTTCTCGAGTGTAGGCTGGTCCTTGAACCGGAGTAGCCAGGACCGCGCGGTTCCGTCGTTACTGAAGTGGTTGAAAACAAAAGAGAGGTATTCGAAATCGAATACAGGGTTGAAGTCTGGGACAACAGGAGTGCCCAGATACGCCTTGGCGCTGGACTCGACCTGGAGCCAATACTCCCATTTTCCAACTTCCGAGACCTGAGCAATAACAGAATCATCGACAAGAGCAAAATGTCCAGGCTGGGGATCAAACACATGAAGCTCTGCCGTGACAGCAGCATAGATCTCTAAAGCTTCAGGGGGGTTGTTTGCATCGGGTCCGGTCAAGACCTGTGGCTCAATCTCCTGCTCGGGAACAACTTCTGGAGCAACCTCCGGGGAACGCTTTGCAGCAGAATTGGCGGTGGCCTTAGACAACATATCGTCGACAGACTCGATAGATCGAGCAAGTGTGGGACTGTGAAGGGGGCTTGCGGGTGGAATAGGGTCTTCCTCCTCGAATTCGAACTGCTGGAGATCGGCCTCTGTAGCAGTAGAGCTTGCTTTGCGGTACTTGCGTTCGTACTGACACTCTTGGGCGACTCGGACGAACTGCTGGACTTGCGCAGAGGTCACGGAAGAGTCGCAAACAAACTGGAAGAGATCACCGGTATCGCCGCTAAGGTCCTTCCAGGCAAGAACCTTATCACCAGTCTCTCGAATCTCGAAACGGAAGGATAGAGCTTCGTCTAGGAGAAAAGTCTTCTCGTCTTTCTCAGAAGCAAGGGCGTCGATCTCTGCGTCTTCGCCTTCCTCCTCAGCAAGAAGTTCAGCTTCACCCTCCTCAAAGACACGCTGTACAACGAGTTGGTATTGAAATTCTTGGTTGGTGCGACGGATGCGGATGGCTGAATCTCGAAAGATGAGCTCGGAGTAGCCCTTGGGCGATAGGGGTCGAACTAGGTAGAGCTGGCCTTGAGGAAGCTCGATCAAGGTCTCTTGTGCGCTTGAGCCAAAGATAAGCTTGCCAACTAGAAGCAGAAGAACGTTAGTCGGTCTGGGGTTTTAAATGAGAAGCTGAGAAAGAGGAGATGGTGTGAACAAGGAAGTGGCAGGCTGAAACCCAATATCCAGACCACTCTTCTCTTTGAGCTGAAAGTGTAGTTGTTTGTTGGGTTGGAGGCACAAGAGGTAGGGATACTGCGGGGCAATTACTTACTTCCTCGCAAGGCGAACATGCTGATCCTGGCCTTTGAAGGCAGAGGAAAGAAACAGGGAAAGAAAAGGTCGTAAGTGCGTGGTTCGACACTCGGGCAGTTTTTGGGCTCTGAATCCGAAGCTTCAGCGCGGATGCGATTTCCCTATCTTTTTCAACTTTGAAGATGGAGAAAAAGATAAGTGAAAGTGGGAAAGTCGACGATGCTATATCGGCGCACGACGAACTAATAAAAAGCTGTGACGTGACGATAAGACACCAGGGCAGGAGCGGGTAGAATCAGGCAGGTAGGCAGTCAGTCAGGTTCCTTCTCGTTCGCTACTGGCTCTTTCCTTTAGTCTTCTGCTTGTCTTGTGACAGGTCGATGGAAGGGAAAGTGCAGCTTTGACAGCACCTAACGTCAGATTTGACTGGTCCAACAGCTTAGGGGCAAGATCAACCGAGAACGTGTGCAAAGGGAACAAACTGCGTCATAACAAGGAAGGAAGTACCGTTAGGAAAAAAGAATGTTGTTCCACACCTTTTTTCCTCTGTGTACTTTTATTTAGCCTTGGTTGGAGGGGTGAAGGAGGGGTCATTTTTGCCACGATTGACATGCGCCACAGCCAGGCTGTCGTGTAGGATGAAGGTCAAAAAATACGAGGACTTGCTTACAGCAAGGCCCGCTAAATTCTAAGCTATCTTCATCTGACTTTTCTTTCACCCTCATTTTCAAAAGAGAGGCTAAGCGACGGTTTCAGATGTGGAAATTGCTTCACTTTCGTTGTCTATTCAACAAGATTCTTTTGTCCAGATGACAATGTCTACTTATCAGTCTTGAATCCAGCAACATGCTAACTGTTTAAGGCTCAACAATAGATACGTCAGTTAGAATAGTTGACAAAGTATGGAATTTCCCTTTCACGTATCTGATACGGAGCAAATGGCTAAAAGAACAAACAATTGTGAGGCATAGTAACAGTGCCCAGAAAGCAAAGAATAAGGGAGAAATAAAGAATCAAAACAATCCTAGACCAGCAATAATCAGAGCTCATTTTCAGCCTGGACTTTCATACCTTCCACCTCTTGTTCCAAGGGTCCCTTATCATCAACCGCAACAAAAACGTCATCTGGGTGAGAGATCCCAGCAAATTTGTCAATAACAAGTCGAGCCACGTTCCTACCCATCAAAGCGCTGGTCTCCATACATGATATGAAGCTCTCAATACCAGAAGTGTAGTATACGCCCTTACCAATGACAGGGTCCTCAAATGTAACACGAGGAAGCTCAATGGGATAAGAGTAGAATGAGTGGGGGTAATACCACGAGATGGGCCCAGACAGGTCCTGCTCCTTACCAGAGACAACTGACTCGGGAATCTCAGTTCCCAAGATACGGGTGAGAAAGTCGGTGGTGACAGCCTTGGGTGAGAAGATCTTATAGACACGTTCTTTCTGGCCAGTCTTGGGGTTGACGAGGTACCTCAACGTGCTTATAGAGTAGAACCCAGTACGACCAACGCCATCTGCCCCTTGTCCTGCTTCCTCATCCTCGGCCAGGGTCGTGTAGACAGTGGCGGGTGCCTTGCTTCCAGGCTTGAGGCCAAAGAATTCAGGGTTCAATTCCAAAGATGATGCAAACAATGTGACATGAAGCTTAGTATAGGGAATCTCATCGATCTCGCGATCAAGAACACCCTCTCCGGCCTTGATGTTGCTAAATTGCCATGGGTTGGCGATGATGATGTTGTCAAACTCAATACCATAATGTCCGGCAGCATCGTCCTTTGAGTGAGCATCTTTAGTTGCAATGACGTATTTGAATGGCGAGGATGACTGTGTCTCTTTCTTAGACTTTTCAATAGAGGCCACTGTCACGTTACGGTAAACAGCAGCTCCGCTGTCCAAGATCATTTCCTCGAAGATACGCCAGTTACCTGTTTCAACAGACATAGCGTTATCTGTCGCCAATGAGACCTATTTTCAATTAATCCTGAGCTTAGGAGAATAAAGTGTGAAACTCACCAGAGTCTCCAATCCATGGATGTAAGCCAAGTTGGAGGCATAGTTGACTCGCGTGGCAACCTGTAAGATCTCACGGGCAAAACGGGGGTCAATGTTCTACGCCATTGTTAGCTGTCTGACATTACACAATCCAAAACGCATACACTTACAGCTTCTTTTAAGACCTGCTCGCCTGTAAGACTTGTCATTCGGTTCAAGCCCAACTGCTCTGATCTTTGCGAAAGCGACCTAAAAGGGAAGTACGGGTCTTCATAGAGCTTCAGGAACTCTCCGATCATGCCATCCACAAGTTTCTTGACCTTGTAAGGTGACAGACCATACCTCCAAAACATCTTAGCCAGATCCCATCCTCCCCAAGACCCCTCAGTCGTTTGAAACACGAAACTTGCACCATCCCAGATGGCTGTCATGTCGTCGTTCTCAAGTCGGTGGGGCTCACTGACTGGGAGCTGGAAGCGTCTGGTCGCATTGACGAGGATAGGATTGGCACCGACAAAAATAGATGCTCCCAGCTCTATGGGTAAAGAAGGGTCGTTGTAGGCAGAAACCGTCAATGATCGACCTCCAATGCGGTCCGTCTTCTCGAAGACGGTAATATTAATAGCAACATCCTCTCTCAGAGCATATTCCTGTAAATGAAAGGCTGCCGAGGACCCTGCAGCACCAGCTCCTAAATTTTAAGGTCAGTTTACGTCAAAAATCAAATGAACAGGGTTGACCGGTAACGCCCCGGCAAGTTGTAGAAGCATGTTGGTCTAGAGCCTGTCCTCCACGGTTGAGCCAAGGTACGAACCAATGATAGCAACATTCTTTACAGCTTCAGCTCTGCATGACACACTCAACAATGCTCCGAGCAGAGCGGATCTTAAGGTCGTCGCAACATACATCCTCTTTCGTGATAGGCAGGCAGGAGACGGATGGGTGGTTGCGTATCACGTCAGCTTAGATTGGCATGGAGACGTTGGGTGAGTGTTTGTTCACGTGACATCCATATCAAGTGCATGGTCTCACAAGCAGAACGCAGATCACAAGTTTCAGCCCTTTGATTACTATGCAAAATTGAAATCATTGTGACAAACTTAGAGTTGGTATACTCGTATCTGAAAGCTTAATATGTACGCACATGTTGGTTCGTCAACCTGACGTTTATTAGGCCTCCTCTTAGGACGCATACATCGCGAGCAATGAACCGCTACAACAATCATGAACGAAAAGAGGATATTGTTTGAACTGTAAATTTGGTATCTTGATATATAAAACTGGAAGCCACAAGTATTTCATCCTTATTGAATCCAGAAAAATTCATACCCAGGCCTGCGTTATTGTGCAGCCGTTCATCTCATAACAAAGATTACCCAGGGAATCATGATCCTTCCTCTAAACGCCAAGCTAAATGCGAGTTATGCAACCTTCCCTTGAAAAAAGAGATTCATAGTCATTCTTTGACCATATACAAACATGTGAAGAAAATATCTTTTTCGTTCCATACGCAACCCCTTATACCCAAGTGAAACCCGTGAAAAATAGAATAGATCAATGTTTAAAACATATTGGATAGGTGTGAGATTAGGAGCTTTCGTCACTGCTGCTATAGCCGCTCTCGGCCGCGCCAGCAGTAGCAACAGAACTATTATCGTCGTGTGATAGCGCCGGGTTTGCGCTGTTACTCTTACTTGCACCCCGGGCAGTGCCCGCAGCCGCAGCAGCGCTACTGGTACGGCGGGCGGCTTGTCGAGGACGGTTCGGCAGTACCTTTGGGTCCCGAGTGACTGCATAGATGTTCTGGTTGGGCGAGTCATCGGGTTCATCACCCTCTTCGTCCCCGCTGCTAAGATCAACGCCATCGGGATAACCATCCGATTGTTGTTGCAATGTTCGCTGACCCATAAGATCCCTTAGTGACTGAGACATATCAAGATCATCCGAAACATCATCGTCATCGTCGGCAGTGGACTCGCTAGGACTGAATGGTGGGAAGAAAATGGCGGGAGGTGGCAGAGAGACTGGTGTCAGTCGCTTGATACGACCTGACATGTACTCGATCTCAACGGGCAGAGGACCGGTGACGGGGATGGATTTCGAAACACCCAACTTTGGAGAAGATGTTGTCATGGTTTTCATGCGGCGAACAACAGCATCTGTGGTCTCGCTAGTTCTGCCAATGGCTATCGAAGACAAATCATCTTGCTTGGGTCTCTTCGTGGAAACTACCACCATGAAGTGGTCTTCCGGAAGAACTCCTCCCAAGCCACAAGGCTCAAGAGGATAATGCTGCATGTATTGTGCATTGTTACTCCATGTGAAATCCAAATCAATCTCGCTGGCGTCGTCGGTATCGTCTGTCAGGCTTGGTGTATCTTCACTGTCGATTTCCATGGCTGAGCCTTGCTGGGTAGACAAAACCCCACGATCAGTCAATGGTCGGTAGTTAAGGAATGATCCAGAATCTGTTCGACGAAGGGGTGAAGGAGGAACCTTGAAGTTATCCTTGTCCGTTTGTGTTTGCCCAGCCCTCATCTGTGTAGTGGGTGACATGTCACCAGGATCTCCAGATAAATCTGTGCAGAATGGAGCACCACTGTAATAGATGATGGCACCATCGTGGCGACGCTTCTTACGACTGGATGCACCAGAGCCACTAAGTCCCCATCTTGATTCGCCAACATGGCTTTCCTCAGGAGGACCAAACGAGGAAACAGTCTCGTCAAGCGAAGTCTGACCACCTGATGATTCTTGTTGCGCGAACAAAGGCTTGTAGTGGAAACTTTCAGAAGGAGCACAAAGTTGCGGGTCGTACTTGAGGCCGTTTTTGCTTGAGCTCCCTGACTGGAACTCATCGCCAGTAGAACGACCTGTCTTCTGACGCTTACGCTTGTTCTCCGATCCGTCTTCGGTGTCGTCTGTCGAGGGGCTCTTCTGAGAGTTGTACCCAGAGCTATCGCTGCTGAACCTGGTTCCGTCGGTACCACCACGCCATCGGATTTTTCGGCCATCGGGTGACAATTGGAATTTCGTGCTCATGCCTGTGACAGCAGAGCGAACGAAATCAGTTGTAACATTAATCATATGGAGCTGAGCCAGATTGCACAGCAAATTCAGGTAGACCCATCCCTCAGCGTCAGGATGAACATCGTGGTTGTACTGCTCTGCTAACAATTCTGGTGGCACTAAACCGAGATGACGGATATAATCCATGTTCTCAGCCGGCACTTGGGCACGGTCGGGATCTAAATCTCGGGGTCGTGTGGGCCGTTGCTCGGGTAGGGTTGTCATTGGAGGGGAAGGGTTTGTGCCTGAGCCAGTGCTGTTGCCATTGCCGCCAGATTCGGTGTTGTCTCCATTGGAATTCGATGCAGAGCCGTTATCAGCAGATCTACTCTTTTTACCAGAGTGACCGGATTGCTGTTCGGTAGGGAGAATTCGAGCCTCTCTTGTTGCTTCTTTGCCGCCAGTTTGCAACGTAGGAGGTTCGTGCATTGAAGAGTTCGTAGCACTAGTTGCATTGGGTTGTGTGTCCGCAACAACAGGCGCTAGAGCAGCAGAACTGCCACTAGGCTGCACAGGCTGCTTCTTCACCACATGACGTCCGCCGATCTTGCCTGTAAATAACTGTTCCAATCGACGAACAACGAGCTTCTTTCTTTCTTTATCGGTCATAATCATGTGTCGTGGATACAATCCCTCGGGAATATCGCGCAGGTAACTCTCGACTGCCTCTGACGACTTAGCCTGCGAGCCCATGCTGGGACGACTTAAAGAAGTTCCCGACGACTTGGCGCCGGTGGACATAGAGGCGTAGGCCGAGTCGGCTGGGCGAAAGTTGGAGCCTGAAGACGACGATGCATGCTTGGATCCGGACCCTGAGTACATATTATCGCGGTTGGCATGGCGAGATTTCTTCTTGTTCTGTGTCGACGATGTATCAGGAGATCCATCGAGACTGGCCGCGAAATCTCGAAGCGTAGCCTCAAGTTCTCTCTTCTTCTTCTTTGGCAGACCATGACACTTGATCTCGAACAGTTTCTCTTTTCGAAGCATATCTGGACCTGTGTTCTTATAACGCTTAAGCTCCTCTCGAAGTTTTTGAATCTCTACGGTGAGATCATCGATGACGCTTCGGTAGTCATCTGCACTGCTGCTGTGTGCTGCTGTGAGCTTGGGGGGCGCAAGCTGATGGTGGTTATAATATGGTTTATCTTCGTTTGAGGAGTCGGATTCTTTTTGGAAGAAAGGGGGATCGACTGTTGATGGAGTCAATATGATGTTTGTTCCCTTCCCATGATTTTAATCGCTTACCTTCCATAACATTGCTGTCAAATGTGGCTGTCGGGTTCTGGTTCGATTGATCAAACCATGTATTAGGATCGCTTTGGCCGGTCTCGTTGCTGTCACCTGACGAATTACGGCGAGGTGATGTTGTTGTTGTCGTTTTGACAGCGGGCCCTGAGCCCTGACTAGCCTTGAGCGATGCATCGCGTGCTAATCGGTGATGACGAAGAGTGACCGAGTTCGCTGGTGATGTTCGTCGGGGGAGCGGGTGGCCGGTCTTGGAAGAAGACGTCGGCGGTTGCGTTCCATGTGAAGTATTTTGGTTGAGTGGCATTGTCTTTCATATAGTTCAGCTATGAAAAATCGATAGACAATTTAGCATTTCCTGTAGTGTGAGGCAGTGAGCATGTCGTAGAAAATGGTCGTCGAGATGTGTTCTGGGTATTAACGCCAGGGTCCGACGATCCGTGACGTAGGGCCTGGAAGCACTTTGCAGCGAGCTGAGAGCCTGGACGTCAGGGCACTTATTAGCACAGTTCATCCATTAACAAAAACAACAAGATGATGTCGGGTATGAGCAATGAGGGTTCTCGCAACCGACTGAGGTGGGCTGCTATTGGCTGTTGGGGGTCGAGGGATCGATCGATCGGTGCTTCATCGCCAAATGACGAAAGGTGATGATAGACCAGTTACACGGTCTCAAAGAGGGACAATGCCGGGTGTTTCTAGGACACTTACCTTTGCTGAAATTCACTCCAAAACAATTAAACCCTTTGAATTCGGGGTTTTAGAAAGTCCCCAGTTTTGATCCGATTGAACGATCTGTCGATGGAGGGTTTCCCAAGTCCTGGTATTTCGCTGTCGCGAGTCTCGAACAACAGGAATTAAAGCTTTCACTCCACAATCAAATTGGGCCACAAACTTGTCGCATCCACTCAAGCCTTTGGGACACTGCTTGACCAAACTCAATGTAGCTCTTGGAAGCTCAATTTGGTGATTAAACTCGACGAAGCTGAAAATGTCAAGACAATCGTATTTTCAATTCCGATTGAATATCGTGTGGCAACTTAACAAGTCGAACGTTTGAAGAGCAAGTAGTTGTCGGTTTTTGTTTGGGTTCCAAATTTCGAATCTTTTCAAGATTGTTGTGTTGGCGATTCGTAGACGGGCGCGTATGAAGTGATGGCCGATGCCGATCGTATGAGGTTGTCGTCGTTGGAAGTGTCGTAAGAAGTAGGGGCTTTACGCAACAGCGAAGCCACACAGACAAGTTTCCAGAGACCGAAATGTCTTTTTTAAAAAAGAAGAAGTGGTGGAGTCTGGTGTTCCAACGGCCGATATATGAATAGACCAGGGTTGCTCAGGGTGGCACTCCGGTGGCACTGAAGCTGACGGGGTGTGAGGGAGTTGGAATTAATGAGAGAGCAACAAGCAGCCGTTCCACAACGGCAGTGAGGGGAAGAAAAGAGGTCTGCTCTGGAAGAGAGTTTGGGTGTGGTGTGGTATGGATAGAATGCGAATTCAAGCAAAGCCGAGCCTGAGAAAGCTCGGGGTCAAGTCAAAAGAATAAAAAGGGTAGACAAGCCACAAGTCGGAAAGACCGTCGTGGAGGGATACTTAACAGAGCACAGTCTCCTTAAGCCTACAGACGGATGGCAAGTTTGGGAGGCAAATCTTGACAGTGGCAGTGGGCAGAGAAAGAAGAAGGCATTCAGGGCCTCCACCAGCGGTAGCAAGAGTTTTGGGTACGGTAGAGCCAAACCAACTTGAAGCATGCCCGCCAGGCCCAGCAGAACCAGAACCACCTCAGTGCCAGGGCACCCGAGTCCCGGTGCATAGCGGCGGCATCGCAAGGCGGCGAAAAGAAGGGTTGAGTGAGGATTTGCCAGGTTGGGACGAGGATGGAAGAGCTAGAAGATCAGATCGCGCCCTCATTGCTCCGATTTCCAAGTCGCTGGAGAAGCATAGGGATCAGAGACCATCGGACCCAGAAAAAGCCAAAAGCAGGGACCTCCTCTAACGGGCTCGACTAGCGCAGGACAATGGGTGTGAGGGTAATATAGAAAGACCCCTTTTTCGGTAAAACACGCCAACCTGCTCTTGCTTCTTGAGTGTCAGTTTCCCAAGCAGCCCTCCAGGGTCGTTGATGAGGCTTGTTAAGATCACGCCCCGCTACTTGTCACCTCGCTTACGCCCCGGCTTTGTCTGAGTGCGGGGGCTAGCAGAGAACTTCCTAGCCAATGACAATGCGAACCGCACTGAACAGAAAACAGGGCCAGTAGCTCGCGTACTGTTTCCGTGGAAAGAATAGCCATGTTTTCTTTCACCTGTAGCGTCGGATGCTGCTGATCTTGATTTTTGTCTGTCATCGGTCCTGTAATCAAGGCATTTTTGGCTTGCTTCCAGACCCAGACTCCTGCAAAGCCAAGGGCAACACGAAACGGCGCACCGGAACTTTACCTTAGTACTGTACTTTCCCTCGCTACCGATACAGAGTGACATGGATGCAACCTCCATTGACGATAGAAACATTAAAGAACTGCCGAAACACGTGCTTTTGTTGAACACGATGCCTACCTAATTCTAATTCTTGAAAAGGCCTTGAATCCCAATTCCAAATGGTTCGATCCTGACTCCAGTAGCAGATGCCCTCTTTTTTACTTTATTGTAACCCCACCCAGGGGACAGTCAGACATGTGCTCTGTCTGCGGAAAACGATAATACTCGCTCGGAGGTTACTCCTGGTCACCACCCACTTTATACCCGACTCAGCTCTTCCTGGCAAATGATCTCCAGCCACCCAGCAATAAGCGAACCTGTTCCTATTAATCACAATTCAATATCACGATTGTAAGCAACATGTGCATCTCAGTTTAAAGCGATATCTTTCCTGCAGCTTCAACTGGCGGTCGAGGCCCTAAACATGATCCTTCTCACCACATCGTTCGTGTCTTTATCGACGTTGTCCTGGCACAACCCTCGGGGAGCCGGATCTCTCTGGTATCCACGCGTACCTAATCCCTGAAAGCCTCGTGAGCCCGTGAGCCCCCTGCCCAACAGCCCAGACGCTTCTTCAACGATTCTATTGTATTCTTCTTTACTGCAGTTGCTGTCTGCCGCACCTCACACTTTATCAGTGTATTCCAAAAGACAATAAGATGGTGGGCTGATAGCCTTTACAGTGCACCCTTAGTCCTGCCGTCAGCTGCCATACTGAGGCTCTGTTTTGCAGATCACTCCCACTGTGACGTCGATCCCAGTGGAAAATTTCAGGGTCCTTGCAAGATCAGGTACCCTGAGACCCTGCTTGAAGCAGTTTCGAACAGGTTCTTTGACAAAAGCCTTGTTTTCCTTGATCTTGTCGCAATACGCGGTCAAGGACACGAACCAAGAATTCCATGGATGCCGTAAAAATAAGGTTTACCCAGTTTCCCAGTGTTTAAAGGTCACGAGACTTGGGATCATGAAGATTGATGAAATGGTTCCAGTTCCAGTTCCGGGCCCGATGATTCTCCGCAGATGCCCAGGCTGGTCTCCAAGGACAGGGAAAAGTTCCCGCAACACCAAAACAAAAATGCATCTTGGGCCAGGATGTGCACACCCTAAAAAAAAGTCTTTTCCATGACAATAGCATGCCAAATCTCGAGATCACAATATCGAATTCTCAAGACGATGAAAAAGTCCTATATCGAGTGGCAAAGGTCACTTCTTGCGCGTCTCGCCACAATTCTGTTCGGATCTAGCGACCGAGATCGCTGTGATTGGATGGTTTGACGCTCCGAGTCCTCTCGATCTTGAAGAAACGCAGCGTTAGCTTGGATCGAACTCAACGGGACGACCCTTCGTGCAGGAGTGGCTGGGGGACGATGGTGGTCATGGACTCATGCTTGAACAAAGAGGGCTAGGGTCTGTCGACAGCATCCAATCGACCTACTTGCTTGGGAAACGCGATGGCTTAGATCTCTTGGCTTGAAAGATTGATACTTGCATTCATATGTCGATCAGTGTCCCTGAAACAGACACAGCATGCTCCAGTTTCGAGGATTTGGCTCGTTCTTATGCCTAAACACGATCTCCGGATGATGGGACTTTGCAACAATCTCCATGTTAATCACCCGTTGGTTTCGATATCGAAGTTGGCCACCCCCTTGATCATAGCCGATTAATATTCGGCCCTGACGGATTCGTTCAGACCATTGTCAGATGCCAATCATGGAGATACTGTAACCAATTGTACCCGTCAAACATGAAGGATCGTGGGTTGCGCCTTGGATCTTTGGTGTTGCGTTTTCAAAGGAGTTTGAGATCTTGTCTATCAATCCAACCCACGGCAATCTCAGCTCGTTAGTACACTCGATGATCGTGCTTCCACACCTGAGCATTGCAATACCCTCCATGATATTTCGGGACGGCCTCATGAGGCTAGTGATGGCTTTCACGGTACACATGCGATCATTGAAGCACTTGCAACGGAAAGCTAAGATTCCGTGTTAGTCTTCCTGATCAGCCTCCCTGGGTTATCTCACATGTGCTGTCTACGTGGCCGACTCCAGGAAAGCATAACACTACGTTGAATCACCGTCATGCCGTTCACAATCTATTACTCGCACACCTTGTCTTTATCTCCTGTGCCACAGACTGCCGGAGTTGACACAAAGCACAGTTACTGTATTTGGTGTATCATTATACCCACCACGCCATAGGTCAGCAATCCACAGGCTCCATTGAGGGTCTCGACTTTGAGATTGTCTCTTATTTCCGCTCGATCTTCGGGACGTTGCCTTTCCCCCACGATCGGGAGCCACGTTTGGTACGTACACAACAAGGTCATTACTGTACGTACATTCAAAAAGACATCACACGCATTCTTCTTTCGCTGCTGGACCCCTCTAGCTCCTATTAGCTGCTCTGCTGCTACACTTTGGAGGACCCTTGGATTCCGGAGCGGGGCCTCCGGCGTCTCTCAAGACAAGGGTTCTGGAGATGCTCCGTTCCCCTGGCAGGGTTTGTTTGGAGCCATGCGGTCAGTCCCTGGACGATCGCCCAGCGTTCGCATTGGGTGAACTAAATCTAGTGAGGAGAAGAATGTGGCTCGTGAGGTTGCACAGATCTGAAGCATTGTGGGCTTCTGATCGCCCAGAATGCGGGAGCTGATCTCTGATCTGAAGGTTTGAACATCGTCCGAGGTTTTTCATTGGTCGTTGTAAGTCAAAGTCTGTGTGGCTAACTGCTGTCTTGAACGGACCACAATAGTTTTTCTGCCACAGCTTCTTCGCTTCGTTGTTCTGTGAGAAGATCTGACATAGCGTCTGCCACGGGTGTCTAATCCGGCCCTTTGGTAGTGCTATCTCTAATCCCCCTGCAACTTCTGCCAGGCTTGTATAGATCTGTGGTACCAGAGATATGTTCCTGCTGATCTGGTCTAGGATCAGGTCAGATCATCAGCTCAACATGGATGTTGTGCATGCAAAGCCCTGGTCCAGAATTCCAGACGACAAGCAGGCCAGCGTAACGGGATAACACACAAGTCATACATTTGAAATATCGGCTGCTAGCCTGCGTGAATGTAATTTTGTGTGTCTTTATCCCATTCGCTGTTTATGGTTCCGGCATGTGCCCGGTGCCCTGCAGCATCATTGCTTTCTTTTTCTACCAGTAAAAGAGTCCAGTTTACAACCTGAACTCCTCGCGAACGTCGTATTGTCTAACTAGAATTCAATGAACGGAATGTGTTTCGATATGTATGGTGCCTAACAAGTGTGCCATTTTACTAAATGGATGTTCTCTTTTTGAGTCTTCCAAATATCTTAGTTTACGCTTTTAAGCCTCCTTGGGAGACTATAAATTTTTACCTGTGTAGTCCAGTGGCAACAAGTCGAGTCAAAATCACAGGATGCATGAGTAATGGATGTTTACATACAGCCAATACTGAGTCAGTAAAATTTCGGTCAATACTGTTGCAGTCTCGAGACGACCCGGGAACTGAACAATGTTCTTTACTACCTTGGTTCAGAGGGGATCCTTTAAAGCTGTACATGATGCATAGTGACCAAAGCTGGTTTCTCTGGGATTAGCCAGCCAACTGCACAATCTGGTCAAAATGCAAATATGAACAATTCCAGTAAGAAACTCGGCAAGTGACAAATATTGTTATTGACCTATGATTGTGCTTTTGGTGAGTGTTTCGTAAGCGTTGCCATTTTACCCACCCTATACCATAGAGCTGAAAAACGGCCGAACCAGGAGGTAAATACGAAGTAATAATCATATTCTAATATCAATCAACAAGATATCTATAGCCTACACGTGAAGATGGATGTTGCCGCCGCCCACTATACTTGGAGCAGTATCTTATGGCTATTGACCAGTTAAGTCATGTCAAAGAAGAATAATACAAAGTTGAGAAATCGGCCGAGAAACAAGGTATCGTTCTCTATTCTTGGTAATTTTACTGTTTTAAAACCATCGACTCCAAGTCTATCCAGTCGAGCATAACTTCTACCCTTCCTCAACTCCAAAGGCCGTGTCATCGACTGGCTAACCAACACTCAACAAATCGCTAATACTACTGCCACTACTACTACACCATCCCGTAGGATTCTTTATATTTTAGGAACGTTTAGTCGTCATCGTCATCATAATTAAGCCTTCTCGAGAAGGGACTTTCCGGTCATCTCCTCGGGCTGGGGCAGACCCATGGCGGCGAGGACAGTAGGGGCAACGTCACCGAGAACACCCTCGTCGGTCTTCTTGAGGCTCCAGCCCTCGGGGTAGTTGGCCATCAGGAGAGGCACCTTGTTTGTGGTGTGGCTGGTCTTGGGCTTGCCGTCAGGGAACTTCATCTCCTCAGCGTTGCCGTGGTCAGCAGTGATGAAGAGGACGTAGCCCTCCTTCTTGCAACCCTCAAGAATCTTGCCAATGGCTTTGTCAGTGGCCTCGCAGCCAACAACAGCGGCATCGTAGACACCAGTGTGACCAACCATGTCAGGAGGAGCAAAGTTGTTCATGACGAAGGGGAACTTCTGCTCGCCCATACGCTTGACAACCTGGTCGGCGACGCCGTCGGCAGACATCTCAGGGGCAAGATCGTAGGTAGCAACGGACTTGTTGGAGGGGACCAGATCCTGAGATTGGTCGCGGGTCTCGAGAGGGAAAGACTTCTCAACACCACCGTTGAAGAAGAAGGTGACGTGAGCGTACTTCTCAGTCTCAGCAATGTGGACCTGCTCAACGTTCTGCTTGCCGAGCCACTCGGCAAGAACGTTACCCATGTGCTGGGGCTTGAAAGCGATCTCGAAAGGATAGTCGACCTTGTACTGGGTCATGGTGACAAGGGGCTTGATCTTAGGGTACTGGAAGTCGGGAAGAGGGGATCGGTCGACGTCGCCGAGAAGCTGGGTGATCTGGCGGACACGGTCGGATCGGTAGTTGAAGAAGAAGACAGTGTCGTCATCTGTAACTGTTAGAATCCATTCAAAAAGCCCATGTTCAGCTTAACTTACCCTTGATGCGGCGCTCATCGCCACCGACAATGATGGGAGTAAGGAACTCATCCCTGTCAAGGTCACCACCACGCTCATATCGAGCCTTGACGGTAGCGACGGGGTCCTCAGAAGCCTCACCCTCACCGTGGACGAGACCCTTGAGGGCGATCTCGAGACGGTCCCAACGCTTATCGCGGTCCATGGCGAAGTATCGACCGACAACGGTACCAATCTCGCCAATACCGATCTCCTTGGCAGTGTCGACAAGCTCCTGCATGTAGCCAGCACCGGACTTGGGGTCGGTATCACGGCCATCACCGAAGAAGTGGATGAAGACCTTGGGCACACCATACTCCTTGGCGGCCTTGAGGAGAGCGTAGAGGTGGGTTTGCTTGGCGTGCTGTTATAAACGTAAGTGACTGATCGACTCAAAAAGGCAAGATTTGTTCATGATATGACTTACCACACCACCGTGAGAGACGAGACCGCAGAGGTGCAGACGGCCGTTTCCAGCAGCAGCGCTCTGGAAGGTCTTCTTGATGACATCGTTCTGGCTAAGCTCGCCGTTCTTGATAGTCTGGTCGATTCGGACAACATCCTGCCAGACAACACGACCAGCACCAATGTTCAAGTGTCCAACCTCAGAGTTACCCATGAGACCCTCGGGAAGGCCAACCGCCAGCGATGAGGCCTCGAGCTCGGTGTAACCCTTGGAGTCTTTGTAGAGAGCGTCCATGACAGGGGTCTTGGCGTTGGTGATGGCATCACCATCCTTGGGGCTGTCGGCGGAGGGAATGCCCCAACCGTCAATGACGACTGCACGAGTGAAACATGATTAGTCAAGTCACTTTCAAGTATATGAGGATGAAAGGCAAAGAGAGGATTCAATCCGATCGCAGCTTCTCAGGCAATGTTCAATTAACTGGAGAAGCAGTCTTTTGACTATAGCGCAGAAGAACGAGGCATGAATTGCTATCGCGATCGCGGGGCATGGAATTGTTTGGAGTTGGTGGAGGGGGCGGGGCATGACGACGTACTGAGGCAGGCTTTTTGGTCGGTCTTAGACATGATGGATATTTGTTGGTTCCTTCTTGTCGCACTGAAGCAATAAAGGAAGAGAAAAGAAAAGAAAAAGAAAAAATAGGACGAGGTATAAAGAAGAGGTTTCGGGCTCGAGACAGATAAGGATAAGACAGAGACGGAGAGTAACTCGGGCCTTGTCTAGAGGTACCTAATAGTCTGAGTAAAGGAAATGATGCGTGATTTGATGGGAACGGGACTGATGATTTTGCAGGGAAACACGTTAGTTGTGGTGGGGGTTTATGTCATGCCATTTAGTGATACGAGTTGAATTGATACTGTGCTAGATGCCTTGGGTCTCAGCAACTGTACGGTACAATGATGAGCCCACACTGTAATCCTTTCACCTCTTCTCCCTCTCTTTCGGACCGTCCACTCAACAACAAAACGGCGCATCGGCCCAATAGATGTCTACCATTTACCCACCACCTTCTGCAGCGCGACAACCGTGAAATCATTCCATCTATTTACGGGACTTGAATCTCATGCAAGGCTGAGAGGTTCCACTCTGTCTATTTCCCCGAGCTGCACGGTAGAGCTGGAGCTCGTCTCAAATCAAAATCAAATCATTGTACTTCACCGCATCCACATCGACCTCGTCTGATTATCTTCCTCCCTCCATCCTTTCCGAGCAAAAACCCTCGAACGGTCAAAGCAGAAACAGAATCGTATCATAACATCGACAGACCATGTCTCCGTCATCAGCTTCCGCTTCGGCGTCGACTCCTGGCCCACACCCACTGGCTCTACCGCCTACCTTCTCTCCCGATACTCTCGATGCCCTCTCCGAGCTCTCCCTCGTTCTTGCGCGCGTCCGCGCCGGTATTCAGTCCTCGGCCGGCATCACCACGGAACCTGCACCAGGAACTACAGGAAACAATGCACCCGGACCTACTTTATCTTTCAAAGATGTACCTGGAGCTACTGACGGGCTAAAACATAAGCTGCAGCGAGCTCGCGCTCAAGCTCGCGAATTACCTGATATGGACCGATCCATAGCAGAACAGAACGAGGAGATCCGCGAACTCGAAACCCGCATCGAGAAGCAGCGGGCCCTTCTTCAACGTTTGAGAGACGAGGCTACGGGACGAGATCGAAAGGACGAGGTCAGCGCCGGTGATAAAATGGAGTCATGATACATAAACGGGGGTCGAATTATTATGGGTCACTTGTGATATTTGAAGCGGCCATATAGCATTGCCATCTTGTCTTGCCAGCACGGTGTTTGGAGTCTCAAGGTCAAACAAACCATATTTATCATGCTATTGTATTGCTTTCTAATTAAATTGTCGTGTATCATTTATCGGTATTATGCAAAACATTCTCAACGGGCCACTCCGCATCACTCTTATCTTCGTGGGATATTGAGTTTCTTGAGAGCTTCTTCAACGCTTACACCAGGTTGGCCAGGCACAACATCCTTCCAAAGGTCATCACTGAGTCTCTCATTCTCTGATAGAGTGGTCCAGTTGGGACTGTGACCGGCCTTGAGCCACTTGAAATCGTCTACCTGATCCCACTGATTCTCATCTGGCTCTTCAGCTTCGGTCCTCTGTTTTTGGTCAGCTGCAAACATACTATATGAGAAGTGAGCGAGTCTTACATATGGAGCGGGCAGCGGCGCAAAACGCATGCCAGAACAATCCTCAATGATGGGATGGCTCCCGCAGTGCAAATAGATATCAACGTTACTGCACTCGTGGATTCGAACTTGTCTGGCCACAACCACGATAGTACTATCTGACACTCCTGTGATATGAACTGCGCCGTTAACACGACCTCCAACAATGAGACTTTTGGACACATTTTTGATAGCAAGACCAGGGAATGCTGAGCCCTCAGTTGTTGGAATCGACATGTCGATAATGCAGCCCTTGAGATCAGTCAGACTACCAGACGAGGTCGCTCGTGACGCTGAGGATGGCAAGATGATGTGCAGGTTTGAGTGATTCGAGATACCGATGTTCTTTGCTGCTGAGAAGCTGGGCTTTCGAAGGGACGAGGCGCTGGGTCTTTCCATCTCCTCGTTGTAGTTCTTGTATGTCTCCTTGGACGGCAGTTCGCTGAGTGTATCCTCCTTCATGGGTGGAGGGCTGGCCATGCCAGTAGTGACAGTTGAATCATGCTTTGTGCGTGAAAGACTTCCGGGACTAAGACGAGGATCGTTCTCGGGAGCACCCATATCAACATGATTGGTCTTTGGGCGGCGGAATTGGAATTTTGCCTTTGGTGTGATCCTAGTGATGGTTTCGTTCAGCTTGTCTTGTAGAGTCTTGATAGTCTATGCAGCATGTTAGTCAAATGCTTTAATCGATGAAGCTGGTGATCTAACCTCAGAGTATTGCTTTCGATCGTAAGAAGGAGTATAATCAGCAGCATCCGCCACCTCGTTCTGTAGCTTTGCAATGCTGGCTAGGATATGATCAATAGCCTCTTGGCGCTCACCCCCGACATTGGCAATGGACGGCAGTTCATCGATGAGGTCTTGGAGAACTGCACGGCACGAAGTTAGGCATGAGGCAACATCTCAATCACTGAATTTAGTCCTCACCTGTCACGCTCTCCAAAAAATGGTGGTAGAATCGCTGTTTAGGATCCATGGTGGCTGATTGAAGAATGACCTGATGGGTGGCAGCCCAAGGGTCGTGAGGATGGCTTGCAGTTTGAACCTGTGTTTCCATCACGGATAAAGTTAATATTTGTTATTTACTGAGTAGTCACTTTCTCAAAACTTGTCTGAGGAGAGAAATTGCATGACATGAACAGCAGAGTATTGCAGTGTTTATATACTGGCGACAATACCCTCAAGCAAGGTCATTGCACAGAAAAGGGACCATGAGCTGATCCCTCTAAACCTGGAGATTTCTATGCATGGGGGTCAATCACTTACCAGGAAGTGAAATAAGCCGCAGCAGGTGATGCTACAACGGGCTTCTAGCTCCTCCCTACCCCAGGATAATGTGGTGCTACCCCTCGTTTCCGTACGACTTTAATAGTGCTCTCTTCAGCTTTCAGGGTCGCAATCATGAATCGGAGTCGAGTTAGTGACGTCAATGCCACCTGATGGTGCAGCCGAAAATGGGAAGATGCTGTTGAAGGTGGTGGCAGGTGGAATAGTAGCTTGCCCTGGATGACTGTTGTACAGTCTGCTTAGAGATGGATGGACGGGATGAAATAGGTGGATGGTTGATGTATTGGCGGGCGTCACAAAGCGTGGGACGAGAAAAAGAAGTGGTGTTGTTGATGAGAACGTGGCACCACCATCTATATATCAGATGGGTCTCGGTCTTGTCTCTCAAGTTGAGTTGAGTTGGAACTGCAACTTAAAGATAGTGGAGAGAAGCTGGGGAGGGTTCTGGACCCTTGACTAGATAGATGGTGGGGTCATGAGTTAAGCCAGTCGAACTTTGAGGATAGCTATCATCAGACAACAAACGTCGAGAAGCCCACGATCAAGAACTTGGAGGGGACCCTTGGACATCTGACAAGGTTTTGGCTTCTACAGTTCACGACCCTGTCAGTTTGTCACTGACACTGAAACAACAAGCTTGTCGTCATTATTTAGTTTGACTGCCGAACACCTAAAAGCAACTAACTTGATCTGGTCTCCGCCGCCAGAGAAAACAAGCTTGACGTTCTAAAGGGTCTTTACTGCACTGTAGAGTTTCCGTATTTCTTGACGGGGTTAGCTCAACGCCATGCAGCGTGGGGAACGTTGCTGTGCCGCTAGGTGATGGTGTCTTGATGTACACAGCACAATGTTACACGATTGGGTACAGAGACAAATTGTCTTGATTACACTGGTTGTTCATGATGGTCAGTAAAACACCAATATTCATGCCATCTTGATCCCTCGGAGGACAAATCAGCCGACACCATCTATCTCCATGGATCATAGAAAGGCCCGAGATGTTCATCTTGGCGAAGGACAAGTCATGCAACTCGAAGGGCCGCTGATCCGGGGATGCGGGGCGAGAAGAACAACACGGATTTACTGTTGTAATTATTATTAAGCCTGCATCTTGATTATTGGGGTAGAGCAACTACGGCCGAGCTGTTGAATGATGCCTTGATCTATTAGCGTGGCTCCGATGATCGCCAAAGCGTTACCTTCACGCACTGCTTAATACGAGTCAGACTCGGCGCATGAAAGGTGCATCCACTTCAAACCGCTGACGTTGGTGAGTTACAGTCGATCCCTTGATCGATTTCATAGATAGTCCGACTTGGCTAGTTGTCATGGACAACTTTCATCGCTACCAGGTTGAACAATTCTTAGTAACAGAATCACCACTCATTATTATTCATACATCAAACAGTTTATATGTCTATCGTTTTATCTAGCCCGTGCATTATTCGCTGAAGTTCTTCTTCCCCCATTAGGCAATGGTGGGATATAAGGTATCGGCATTCGCTTGGTTGGCCTTGTCTCTGTATTCAACGCCTTCCACATCTCCCAAATAGTCGCTCGACTTGCCGGCAACATGCTATATTGTAGACTATACAATTTCTTGCGGTTAATAGGCGGCACAAACTTCCCAGTAAGAAGGCAGAAGAAGACTTTAGGTGAGAGATAATGTTTTCGAATGCGGTTCGCCATCTGAAAGTATTGGTTGAACATTTTTCGGAATGTTAAAGGAATTGACTGATGGATAAGTTAGTTACTTGGTAAGCAACAAGGAATTGATATTACTAACCTTGAGGTAGATGACCGAGGTAGGAGGCGGCCCATCAGTGTTGCTATTATTCGTGCCATCGCGTCTATAGTCGTGGGTATCTCGAAGCTCAAATCGGATGCCACCAGGAAGTCTCCTTGGGTCTTTAATTCTCAACATGAGTGCGAACAACGGAAAGTGATTCAGACATGAGAGGAGGGTATCAAATCCAGCCTTAAGGGAGATGATAGCCATCCTCGCAATGGCAAAGTTGAGATAAAACACAGCGACTGTGGGCAGAAGGAAGAAGAGAAGTGTGAACAGAATCGTGCCGACAAGAAGCTGATCCAGGTCATAATCGCAAGAATCAATACGGTTGCGAAGAACGTTGTGCTTTTTACCGCGGAAAAGATGAAAGAGAGATCGAAGTATCGTGAGCTGCCAGTGGTATATCCTCCCAGATGCTAGATAGAACGAATAGATGTGAATAGTTAGTGTCGACAGCATATCGGAGAACATGGCAATTGGCATGCTGGCGCCAGCGAACGAGGAAAAACCTATAAACCACACCATCTTTGGCAATGCTGGAGTCAGGGTTTCGATGCAACCTAGGAAACGTTAGTTAGCTACACCCAATTGCTATCTTACGACCCAAGATAACTTACTAGACCAGTAATCAATGACCCAAAGGAATAGATCTCCCAGAAAAGCTGCCAATTCGCCATTGAGTTTGAGACCAGCAGGCCAGCCCATCAACCATGAAATACTGCTTTGGAGTGCATCGACCGTGTAAGTGCGCAACAGATCTCCAATCTGCATGGCAACCCAGTCTGCGTTCTCAATTATGTATGATCCCAGTGCAATACCAATAATAACATCATTAGCAACGAGCCAAAGACTGTTATAGAAGCGAATATAGTCTGGATGGCTTGTTGTAACACTAGCCCAGTTATTCTTTCGCTGCCGCAGAGTCATGTACTGCATCGGCCAATAACAAAACTGTTGAAGCCGTATCTCAACTTGTTGTGCTGTGGCCGATATGTCCTTTAGAGCTGCACCACCAGGCTTGAGCCGGAACTCGAGCAGCATGAGCAACATTTCTGCCATTATGCGATGTCCCATAAGAACCAGAACAAAGGTCTTGCGTATCGTGGGGAAGAGATACAGTGTAAACCATGTCCATAATTGCAGAATGATATAGTTCCGCATTGTCGATGCTGTCTCAACCACCCTCTCAGACACACTAAGGCTGCGTCGTGGCCTTGACCCCAATCGTCCCACATTCTTTTGCAATGTCCTCTCAAGCTCCCAGGACCAATTGATCTGATTGATGATCTTTGGTAGAGCTCTATCGCGCGCAGAGGGCACTCGTTTGAAGATGGTGTGTTGCTTGAGTTTCTCGACCAGTTTGCGCTTCTCCTCCTTCATCTGCCGTTCTTTTGTCTCCTGCTCTCCTTCTGCCACCGGTGCGTCGCCTAAAGATGAACCGTCGTGTCCAAGCGCTAGAGCAATTGGGTTTAGCGATACGTATTGCATCCCCTGGGGCTGCGGACGATCGTAGAGGATTAGTTGTACACTGGCCGCCTTTACGCATTTGATTTGTGGCTCCCGCGGGTTCGAATTTGTAGTCGCGCAAAACCAGGAGGGGTCTGCCGCAGCAGTGTCGGTAGCGTTCGAGAGTCCAAGCACATGCATCGAGCTGTGGCCGCACATTTCGGTGATCTGGCTATTCGGGTGAAGTTCGCTGCGGAAGAAGGTACCGGACTTGAGGTGGAATTCGGTATTTCGTGCCTACTAACGGTCAATCTTGTCCCTGCGTTGAATCCAATACGTCGGACTAACATCAACATCTTCAAGGATGGCCACAACAAATACGTCCAGTATAGAATTGCGCCATCCTACCACGACTCCAGGACGATCGGACTTGCGGATGTCCGTCGGCCAGAACACTCTCATCAACCCATCATGCTCTACCATGACCAGCAACTATGTCGGCCAGAATTATATGACTAGAAAGAACCACGCCTTCTAAGCTGCTCCCGCGCAGAGACACCGGCTCCTATTCGTCGTGGATGCTGAAGCCATCTTGTTAGCCATTGTCAGCGGCGTCGGGATGTTGCAATCGAGCGTACCAGATTCGTTTCTTTTCTGGCTAGTAAGACGGTCGGAGCGCAAATGGCAAGGAAAAAGACAGATAGTGCAGCAAAGGCTTTTGTTGCGCGCGTCTACATGGAGTCGGTTGTTAGCTTTATTATATCGTTTGCGCCTTGACGAGGGGCTTTGGCAACTTACGACGACACCGTTTTCCCAGGCAAAAATGGCAAGTTCATAAAGACGAGTAACCAGATCCCAACGGGCAGTGATGTAGCCAGCGACGAAGATGCCGAGCGTCAGAATAGAAAAGGGGTGCATAGAAGCGCTATTCCTCGTGGCAGTACATGCCGTCCTCTGGTGAAAGCTTAGAGGATTGGATATAAAGTCTATCTGTGCCAAGCTGCGGTAGTGGGTTTGCTGGCGGGATGAAGCGACTTGACCGTACTGTAGGTCGAATCGAGGGGACGGGACAAGCGAATAAGTCGATGCAATTGCTGGGTTATTCGGCAATTTTAACGGTTAGACTCGTTGAATGGAACCTCGAGTCAACAAATTCTAGAAGGGAATAGGAATTGCCAGCTCAATACAAAGAGATTGAGTTGATTGGTCCCCCCTGCGTGTCGTCCCTTGCACTGTAGAACAACGTCAAGATTGAGCTAACAGTGGGCCATCCACCCATAATTTCAAGATCACGTGTGATTAGCGGTTTGATTCCGCGGTTTAGAGGACGATGACGATGCAAGCAGAGAGCAGCATTGTGAAGGTGATGCTACAATAGTGATGAAGGATAACACGAACAAATATTTGATTTCTATTTTTCAGGAAATGAGTAGAATTTTACATCTCGAAAGATTAGATCACTGAATATTCCAATGACAGCCACCAACCTTTGCGGTTACCAACGCCGTGTTCGCCAGGATCTGGTGCATCTTATTCTATAATCATGTAAGCAATCCAGTAAAACTGAACATAATAATATAAGAACGTACTCTTGGCCCCTAGATGTTTCAAGTCATTCTCTTTGTTCTCCTCACGAGCCTCTGCCACCAACTTATCCACGCCTCGGTCTTTCAGTGCAACCTATGGCCTTTGTAAGCAAATGAAGTCCTTCAAAGCTCAATCAACTAACCTTGAGACAGGATTGGTATTCTTTAAACATGTCTGCACACTCTTTGTTGTCCTTTTCTTGTCCTCGAAGGTACTCTAGGTCTAATTAGTCTGGTACTGACACTGCCAAACATGGAAGAACGTACTCTCGCTGTACCATTTTAAGAAGCACGTATCATAACGCCTAAAATTATGAATTAGATGAGACTTGAAATGTGATCAAAAATGGGCATACTCCTTGATTTCGTTGCATTCTGGTGCTAGTGAAGCTGACATGTTTAGACGCCTGGGAAGTGGTAAATGGTAAGTGATGTAAGTATTGAATTGAAGTATGAGTTTAGGTCTAAGAAAGATGCCAAGTTTAGTAGCCGCACTCCACTAAAGAGGTAAGTTGTAAGAGACAGGTTAAACTTAGCCCATGAACACCCGGTGCTATGATTGTTCTACTGTTGAATTATATCCAGGTATAGAGCTTCACTGTAAAGCCAGCCTGAGCCAATTGCCTATTAATAGTCTACAAACAATGACAATATCATTGCGTCGAGTGTAACTCAATAAGACAATCGGAATCAAGAGATTGTTAGTGGCAGGTACAAGCTGCTATTGGCTAGAAGCTCATACCCGCTACGGGAAGCTCCACAAAATCGCCCAAGCTCACCCTCGGAGTCTTTGTCGCGTCTGAACGCGACTCAAACTGAACACACTCGATCGATTCTTCTTTATTAAAGTGCAACAACATCTTCGAGTTTCGTTTTTGTTTTTCTTGTAAACTTCAATAAAATTCAAGCTTATTATTGATTTGATCATAATTCTACAACACCTCGAAAATGGCACCGTCAAATGACGAAATCAGGCAAGCACTGCTTGATGCGACCTATCAAGTCTATCAAGCCACACCCGACGAGACTACAGTAAACAAAGTCCGCAAGCAAACCGAAGAGAACCTCGGTCTCGATGATGGTTTCCTAACGGGTGACGACTGGAAGAAGAAGAGCAAGGATATCATCAAAGAGAGAGTCGTAAGCTTCACTTATAGCCATTCTTATCCCATTTCACAGACTCACACTACTCGTAGGAAAAACTTATGGATGGATGGACTCCCGATGAAAAGAAGGAAGTTGGTTCAGACGGAGAAGACGAGAAGGCCGCTGGCATGAAACGCTCTTCTCCAGAGCTTGAATCCCCTCAGCCAAAAACCAAGCGTCAGAAGCGTTCACCCAAAGCAAAGCCTGCGCCTAAAGCAAAAGCGAAGAAGGTTCTTAAAAAGAATGAATCTGATCTGGAATCTGCGCCCACTGAATCTAGCGAGCTCAGTGAGTTGAGTGACACGAGTGAAGAGGAGAAGCCCCAAAAGAAGCGGAAGCAGACAGCACCGAAGAAAGCGGTACCAAAGAAGGCAGCACCGAAAAAGGCAGCACCAAAACGCAAATCAAAGAAGGCCATTTCTGAGGATGAGGACGAAAATGAAGATGTTGCCATGAACTCAGATGCCGGAACGCCTTCCAAAAAGGAAGATGAGGGTAAAAATGATGAATCAGCTGATGAGAAGGCAAAGGCTTCTGCAGAGGCTCAAAACTCGGATGGAGGAGAAGAAAAGCCACCCGCAGAAGGATGCGAGGACAAACAAGCTCTTGACGATGAATCAGAGTTGTCAGACGTGCTCGATGAGCCTCCAAAGCCCAAACGCAAGAAGAAGGAAAAGAAGGAAGGCGCAAGCAAACCAGCAAAGGCACCCAAGACCGCCGCAAAGAAGAGTTCTGTGTCAGACGACCCCAACACTGAGGAGATCAAGAGGCTACAGGGTTATCTTGTGAAGTGCGGTGTTCGAAAACTTTGGCACAACGAACTGAAACAGTACGGTGATGACGCTAAAGCCAAAATCCGTCATCTTAAGAAGATGCTCGCCGAAGTTGGAATGGACGGCCGCTTCTCAGAAGCCAAAGCTCGAGAAATCAAGGAGAGACGTGAGCTCCTTGCCGAAGTCGAATCTGCACAGGCAATGAGTTCCTTGTGGGGTGTCGAGACAAGTGGTCGTGCAAGCCGAAGCAAGAGCAAGAGCAAGAAATTTGTTGAGAGCGACGGTAGTGACGCCGAGAACAACGACAACAATGATAATGATGACGACGACGAAGGAGAAAGCTCATATGCCGCGAGACGCAAGAGAGTCAGGGCGGACTTGGCATTCTTGGGTGATGAATCCGAGTCTGAATAAGGCCTTAAGGAACTCTACCCCTATTACTATTGCATCCATAGGAACATAATTAAGGACGACGAGATGTATGATGAGCAATTTTGTACAACACAACACAGGATTAGGGAAATGGCAATTACTTGGTTTTGTTTTCCAATTGTCTCAAAATAGCTAGGCGTTAATAAGTAGCCTTTGTCCAATTGATATTCTTTTTCCTTTTGATATACTATCCAACTTAGTCGGACCACGCCTTGTAGACGGTTCTAGCACCGTATGTCTCGCCCTTCTTGAGCAGGACCTGGTTCTTCCACTCGGGCACGTTGGCCGCGTTAACATATCGAGCAGGCTCGCAGCAGAAACCAGCACGGGCTTTGCGGGCAGGCAGACCGTTGACGGCAGGCACATTAATGCCAGCTCCGGTGTAGATCTGGAAAGTGGGCTCAGTGCTGTATACTTCCAGGTTGATGCCGGAGCCAGCGTGATGGACCTTGACGTTGAGGTTGAGGGGCTGGCTGCGGGTGTCGAGAGGAACAGATGAAGGCTCCTTGTTGAGAACGAAGCAGTGGTCGATGTTGGGCTCCTGGGGACCAAGAGTGAAGGTCTCGTTGGCGGTGACGCCAGGGAAAGACTCGATCTTGCCGGTGGGAATAAGGTCGTCGCCAACAGCGAGGTAGCTGGCTGTGGGAAGAGTCATTTCTGTGTCGGCGATGGTCTCCTTTCCGCTGGGGTTGAAGTAAGAGTGGTTGGTCATGTTGATAACCGTCTCGTCAGCGCCACCAGTGAGCTTGGCCTCGTACTCCATGGCGAGAACAGTGACGTCCTTGCCGTCGACCTTTTGTGTGCCGGTTGTGTAAGTAACGGTGACCTCGACGGTACCAGGGTATCCCTCATCGCCATCCTCGCTGGTGAGCGTAAAAGCAACGCTCTCGCCGCCCTCGAGATTCTCTACGCCAGGAACCTCACGGGTACCGACAGGCTTGGGGCCGTCCCAGACACGGCTGCTCCAGCCAACCTTGCCGCCGTGGAGATGGTTCTTTCCATCGTTGGCAGCGAGAGTGACTTCCTTGCCGTTGAGGCTGCTGATGCGGGCGTCCTTGATACGGTTGGCTACGCGACCAACGGTCACGCCAAAGTAAGGAGAGTTGTGCTTCTCATAGTCTTCTTGTGTGGGGAAACCCTGGACGATGTTGACGCCGTTGACGACGAGGGACTGAATGATGGCGCCGAGAGGCAGGAAAGAAATGGAAGAGTTGGCCATTATGATCTCACTTTTATGGGTTAAGTTAAGGATATAGATTTATATGAGGGTGGTGGTTGGGTTTATATAGTTTGGTTGTTGAACAGAGCCAAGGTTGAAAGAGAACAAGTAACTCGGAAGACAGAATTGAACTGATCTGAGATGCAGCCAGTTTTATATAGGTACGTATATGGGTTGTATCTTTGTATAACTCGATTATGGAATGTGGGATAAATGGGAAAAGCTGGGGGACCCATCATGACACTCCATCTCACGACTTCAGGCTAAACTGCAAATAGGTCATGAGCCGTGGGGTATTTGTTTGCGTTCTCTGGTAAATAGTCCAATTAACTATGAGTTCTTTTCTGTCTCTTCCCTTGAAACTTCGGTCGAACTGGGCCGAATACCCCCGATGTCATGGGTAAGAAGTGCCTTGTGGGAGTTCGAGTGCGGGGTGTTTGTGTCATGGGTGCTCCATCATATCACATAATGAGTGGTGCGGTTGTATGACCAAATATTAGTCCCAGGCTTGTGGTAGTCTTATGCAGTAGTCTGTCTGTTATTATTCCATAAATGAGGCTCAAATAGACTATGCAGTACTTCGGGCCGTTTCATTCGTTCTATGGGGACATTCTGTCTTACTCTTCACAGGTTGAAGCTGTCTCTAACCCATGATCGCCATCATGGAGTTATGCCCATTGGTTCCACAACTAAAGTCACAGCTGCAGTTACGGCTACAGGGCAGCTTGGCACAGCAGTTGTAAGCAAACACCAAGACTCAACCAAGATTCACAATAGGCTAATATCAAATGGAACAGGCAGATATCAAAGTCAATAATGTACTTTCTAGATTTGCGTAGTCTTATATATATACGTGAGAAGTGTGTTCAAAAGACACTATCAACTTTTTGTAGCTCTAAAGATGCTATCAAAATCATAAAATCGCGGGATGTGGTATCTTAAACAAACAAAAATCCAAATCATGTTTCCCATCATGAGCCAACACTCTCTTACCACTCCAGGCGGTCGTCACAGACCAGCTTGACGTCGAATCGCTCATTACCCTTCCAAACCTGTCCAGCAGAGTTGCAGCCAGCCACAATCGTGCGCAGGTCGCTAATCATGCCTCCAGGGCCGCTAGCAAAGACAGTTGTGGGACCGGTGATGGTGTTGCTCACAAAGTCGTTGACAAGCTTGGGAAGGTTGGGGTGACGGTCCTCATCCTCGATGCCTTGACCGATCTTGCGGACGGGGACATCGGCGCCGCAGGCACAGTTTTCATCAATCACATCGGAAGAGGAGGAAGATGATGAGGGAACGGGTCTGGCAGTATCCTTGGCATCCTTCTCGTTCTCCATTCGGACTTGGGAGCCGGTTCTGCTGCTGGCATCTCGTGTAGCATAGACTCGGATCTTGAGGTTGAGGGCCTTCTGAGCTTGCTGCAAGAGATCCATTTCTTCCTGAACCCACTCAGCATCGGTAGTGTGACGGATAGCCCAGATGAGCTCGATCTTGCGGTCTCGGGAGATGGGTGATCGGGCGAGTTCGAGGAGGACGGGGAGAACATAGGCGATACCAGTACCACCAGCGACGCAGACAACGTTGGTGTCAGGTGTGACGTGGGCCATGGTGGACTCACCGTAGGCGCCGGTGAGGATGATGGGTGTGGTAGCTGTCTCAGAGGACTGGAGCTTCTTGACGGCCAGCTCAGCCATCTTCTTGGTTTCACCTCCACGAGCGCGCATGATGTACGAGTGCTTCACAACGCCGTTCTCGACGGAAGGAGCATTGATAGGAGTAAAAGGGTGAGATTGCCAGATGCTGCTCTCGGTAAAGCAGAGGAAGTAGTGCTGGCCGACCTTCCAGGGATCTTGGTCGTTCTGGAGATCGAATCGGAGAATATCGCCGTGTTCCTCATCGGGGAATCGAGTGATAGTAGCCTGAGCAGCTTGGAAACCCATGTTTCCAGAAGGAAGGTGGTGGTAGTGGAGGTAGGCAGTTCGAAGTAGTCGGAATCCACGGTCCATGAACCAGAAAATGAGAGATGGCAGCAAGAAACACTTGAGCTGCTTCCAGTGACCCCAGCAGGCACCAATGTAGACCATGGCGAGGACATAGTGAGACTTGCGGAAGAACTCATAGCCTGTCATGCGAATACCCCAGGGTGTGCTACCGATGAGAAGGAGAAGCAGCAAAGTCATGGCCACAACACCCCAGATCATGTACTCCTGGACAATCCATTTCGCGGCAACATCAGGCTGAGGCTGGTAGAGCTTAATCTCAACAATGCACCAAGCAATGGTGTGGAGGCCACTCTGGACAAAGATGACATAACCCAACCAACGGTGCATGAAGATGAAGCTCTGGTAGGGCACGCCTGTGATGAGAGAAAGGACAGACTCTCGGCTAGCCAACAGAACAGACAGAGGAGTCAGGGCGTAGGCCAGAATGCCAATTCTATCAGACCAAGGACCAAGAGAAGTGCGAGTGTTGTAGACACCAGGCATGTTCTTGACGGGAGTGACCCAAGTCTGATAAGTCAAGCCGACGAAGCTCCAAATAGTGAGATAACCGACAAGGGACAGAAGAACGCCAACTTGGAATCGAGTGGTTCGGCCAAAGATAGTGCGGCAAGCGTCGGGGAGAAGATATCGTCGAGTAAAAGAGGCGATGCTACGGCGGACCTTGGTAAGACCAGCCTTGGAGTTGACACCGGAAGCGATTGCTGGGGCTGAGGGGATGCCGACGAATCGAAGGATGGCCCAGATGAAGATGATTCCGAGGATGGTAGCCCAGACAATTGCGCTGTAGAGCATGCTCACATCGTGAGCGTGATAGACGAGGTCAAGGTACTCGCAAGAGCCCTTGTCGTTTGTGCAGGGAAGAGCACGATCAGCATATCCCCAGTGAGGCTCAAGAGTTTGAGCCTCACTCATGTTTTGGATGTGGCGAGCATCCAGCTCGTTTAAGGACGCCATTGTGAGGGTTGTGGTGATGGTTACTGTATAGGAGGATCGAGGGTATAACACCTTATTGGTCCATAAGACTTAAAGGTCAGAGTGAAGGATGTCCTGCAACCAACGAACCAGAGATGAGATGAAGTGAGTGTCAAGTAAAATAGACCATAAATTAGAGGACGAGAGATGTCATTAATAGGTAGATAGAAATAAGAATCGAAGGTGTTTGCCGAGACCACCCAAGCCATTACCCAAGACTAAAGTAATACAAGTCTCCACTAGAACTGGGCTAGACCCAACATTTGAGCATGTTTGAGGAGTTGTTTAATTGTGGACATGATGATAAAAGGGAGGATTCGGAGGTTCTTGGCCCGGCGAAACAATCCATATTGAGTAAACGTTTCCTGTTTACCTGCTCAGTACCGAAGCAGTAACCTTGAGGGTTTTGGAGGTAAGAGGCGAAAGATTTAGAGTTGAGCAGAAATGAGCACGTTTTACCGGGATCTTCAGGCGATGGTCCACTATTAAACTCCACTATAGTCTTTTAGACTCCGCAGTACCGGATCTTGAGACTCTCGTCCTCGATATGAGCATGTTTTATACTATCTGCCCATTAATCACTAGTAAATATTCGGATCTCGTCATGACATGGAATAATATCCCCTCATTAATATCCATCTGTTCCCGCGGCAAGACCCTTAAACATTTGTCTCTACCCTCTCGCTGATATCACTTCCTATTTCTCCGGTTACTCTCTCCAAGACCAAGAACTCTTGGAATCAGCTCAATCATTCTCAGTGGACCTCACAACTCCTGGCTCATCTACTCTACTTATTATCTCTGGGTCAGCCACTCATTCTCTAACTCTGATCCCCATTTACCCTCCTTGATCTGCTTTTGCCAATACCTCGATCACACATAATTACCTGATAACCACCCATCAAACCAAGCAAATCACTCAATTATCCCAAACATGAACCACGGAGGAATGAGCAGCGATGGCGTGGCCTGCAAGGTCGAGGTAATGAATGACTCCTATCTCAAAATCCCACCAATTGATATCTAACTTGAAGTCTCAGATGCTGTGGAATTGGAATACAATTGACGCGTGCTTTCTTGCCTCATCTTGGCAGATCAAGAACCAAGGAATGATGGCCGCTACTTGCATCGGAGTTATCCTTTTGGTAATTCTCGTCGAGTTCTTCCGTCGTCTAGGAAAGGAATACGACGCCCTTCTTCAACGAGGCTTCGAACGCCAAGCTACGACTCACAGCGTAGCTCTCGCTGCTGCCGGATGCACGGGAGCGGTTGTGCCCACGCGACAGACTCTTACCTACCGCGCATCGCCTCTCCAGCAGTTTATCCGTGCCTTTATCCACGCCGTTACATTCGGAGGGGCTTACATTGTGATGCTTTTGGCAATGTACTTTAACGGATATGTGATCATCTGCATCTTTATCGGTAGCGGATTGGGCAAGTTCTTCTGCGACTGGCTTGTCGTGAGGATCGATTTGGAAGGACTAGACGGCCCCGAGGACAAAAAAAAGGGGATTGAGGAGGCCACCGTCTGCTGTGGTTAGAGTTTGATCTGGTTGATTTGAAGCGTTGAGATGTGCATGTCTTTTGCATATGATATGAATCTGTTATTTAGCGATACCCAGCAAAAGCACATTAGAGTCGAATTTAGTCAGGAATATCAATTACCATGACGTTCATTTAAACTTGTCAAGATAAGCTACGTAAGAGCCTCATACTATATCATACAAGTTTTGCCTCAACGATGAGTTTCTAATCTGCTGATCTCTGACCCTCAACGCTGAGATTGTGCTCGGGCACAACGCTCAGGCCGTATCATCATTGTGTTTCTTGAGTGACGATACGAAACTGAGCAGAAACCGCAGGCTTGTGTCATGATATTGGATTTTCAAGTCATCAGAGGTGGCAAGATGAAGAATATATAAGTTTAAGATGTCATTGATGACCTTGGAAGTCGTACAAGTCGGGCATGAGCGACATATATTGAGCTGTTCCTGCAATGTTTCAAAAATTTCTTACCATGTTTCATGATAAGTCGTTAATATAAACATTTCGGCTCAAATGCATTAAGCATACCCCGCCATCGAGGTCGACAGATCGAATAGATTGATTGAAATGAGACACCTTATTAGCCAGTGAGAAGCTAGCCTCTGAGATATCGCCTATTAATAAGACTAGACGATGTATCACGGGTGAACCAGGACCGAGCGTAATGGGAGTACCGATGTTTGAAGCAATCTTGTCTAACTAGAACAGGATAGCCAATCGTTGGTAACTCTTCAAAGCTGATGACATGGATGAAACGTTCCGGCCTCTGCTCTGCCGGCATTTGTGCATTTGTTTGGTGTATGAGCGGTAGTGGAGTAAAACAACTCGAAATAACTTGCTCATATATCTCTCACCTCACAAAGCTCATCATCTGCTTCAGCACTCATTATTTCCAAAAACACAAGTTATATTCATAAACAACTTTCCATTGTCACGAGAAAATAGGCTGAAATTGTCAAGGGGCTGTCTTAGAAGGCCCGTATTGGATCTGTGATTCGGTAGTGCATCGAATGTTGATTCTAAAAGGTCAGGGCGCTCTGAGACGAGAATGGTGGCTTCTTGTGCTCTGGCAAAGGCACCTTAATAAATTATGTGCTCAATTCAGCTCCAACCAACTTATGACCTGAGGTGATTTATTTCCATAAGGCCCCAGTCGCCGTCAGATCGACCACGCCATGGATCAATCCACCATCAATATATTGAGTCAGGTTACTATTGTGTTGAACAAGATATAATACTTGAAGCTCTATCTGTCCTCTCCATTACTCTTCGGCTTATTCTAATCATTACCACTTCTGTCCTTCGAATTATACCCAGCAAACCTTCAACATGTCTTCATACTCTTCCAGTCTATCCAGCTCCTACTCAGGATCACCAACTTCAAGCTTTGCTTCTCTATCATTCAACAACCATTCTTCTGGCTTCGATGAAAATGTCAACAGTGAAGTGGGAATGATCAAGACATGGTTCTCGGTATTAAACGACACCGAAAGAGAATCTGCTCTTACCTCCATCGCTGAACTACCGAGCCTACGAGAGATCGAGCCTATGATTCAAGCACTCAAGGAGCGCAAGCAGGAACTCTGGAAACAACAGCAAGCTCTCATCATTCAACCACCAGTAAAGCCCAAATGGGTCATGCCTGCGTTTCCTCACAACTCTCAAGATCCTCGATGGGCTGCCAAATGGCTTCGAGCTCTAAGGCTTCACAAATATGAGCAGTGTCTGGTTGGATTGTCTCCAGCTCAGGTATCGCGGATGGAAGATGGCGATTTGCAACAACTTGGTGTCGACACTGTTGGTGCAAGAGCCAAGATGCTTCGAGTAAGTATTCCCAACTACTATCTTCTTGATATCAACTCAACTAACGATATGCAGGCAATCCACAACAGATAAAGATCATTCACGGCGCGTCCGAGAACACCAAAGACCAACTGGCTTGGTCATCAATTTGCTTTTATTACAAGCGTCCCGGAGACGATCGCTTATTCTGGAATATTTCTTTTTAAATTCAGGGCCATTAGCGAGGATTTGAAGCGTTACCATTCACATCCACTATCCATGGATCACCGAAATTTGTACATAGGCCTGAAGCGATTGATGAATAGTGGGCTGAGATCTGGTAATAGTGGTGTTTAGGTGGTTTGACACTGGGAATTAGTGGCGTTGGGGCATGGATTTAGGGGATTGGAAAAATTAAGCTACATCCGGCATTGCACGAGTTGGCGTAGACATGAAGACAATCTTTTATATAGCTACTGAGTAGACTTTTATACTGTTAATTCATATCTTTACAGTCATATTTGACCCTGTTATGCTGTTATGCTTTTAGCTTCTAAAATGTGGTGATCAGTGGTAGATCTACGATTCAATTTCGGGCTGGAGATGGATCGAACGTGACCTCAACATTGAATCGGATCCGAATGTGACGCTGAGATTGCGGGTGAATCACGAGCCTATTACTTGGCCTTGTACTCAAAGTCACGCAGCAATAAGTGCAGTACAGTAATCTTGGTTTTGTTCTCACAAGATACAAAGATCAGAGATCCAATTGGATTATACCCTCATGTCACATTCTCCCTTTGTACTCCTCTCTTTGGTCTGCGGATACCCTACAGCAACTTACTAAAGTTAAGTGACCTTAATAAGAGCAAGTGGTGCTTGCGCAACGCAACTGCGACCGGTAAAGACCAAAAGCCAATAGTTTGGAGTCCGGTTCGATCCAGTCCAGTCCAGTCCCATCAACTCAGCGGATCCATTCTATCGCCAACAATATCTCCCTCAGCCATCATCTGAGGCTCTTTGAACCCTTGCCCGGAGCTGACTTCCCTCAAACGATGTACCATGGCCACCACGTCACAGCAAACAAGTAGCACGCCAAAACGCAAGCGAGGAGAAGCATCTTGGACACCACCTGTGCAATTCACCTTTGAATTTGACCCTTTAACATTTGCCTTTCCCTCTTCTCCCGCAGCCCAGACTGAAGATGGAAGCAATAGCCCACGGTCATGGGTCACCCACAAGTTCCGTGGGCTCGCGCTGGAAAGTGGGGGCGGGGCAACCGTCAGCGGCAGTGAAGACAACGATAATCTCATGGACGAGTCGATTAGGAAGCGCCAGAAGCCCGATGAGATCATGAGAGAAGCAGATGCACCCCCGACTGTGCAAGAAGTCGTTGACCTCGATGGAAAATCTGTACGACCTTCCAGTGAACTGCTGCCAGATTCCGAAGGTTGTGTGCAAGTACGGGTCAAAGAACCACACCAACACCGCCATCTCAAGCAAACAGAGGGCAACCTGCATCATGCATACCCTTCTATCAACAGATTGTCTGAGTCAAAGTCAAGAGTCAAAAAGAGAACTGGATCGCCGCCATTACGCATGAAGCGACCATCAAGACGCCCCTTTGACGACTCAGACCAAGAGGAAGTCCAAATTGTCGACCCTGTCAGAGCCGCATTGACCTGGCACGAAGATGAAATTACTATCTACGACCCTGAAGACGAGGACGATGATGGTGTTGGAATCAACGGAATCGGCTTCAAGCCATCTCCAGCTCTTGCTCAAGCACGCGCCATGAAACGGAGACAGCAAATGGCTGAGTATCGCAAACGAGAAGAAAGCGATGCACGAGCCCGACGTCGCCAACAACGAGGTTGTGGTTCAGGAGTCAAATTCAAGCCAGACGACCAGTCACCACCGAGAAAGGTCAGATTTACGGATGCCGATGCATCCAACATCGCTATCACTACAGGATAACGACTTCAACTGGCGCATATTGGGCATGGAGCCATGGACAGGTTGGACGATGAGCGGTTATAGACATGTTTGACGGCTACGCAGGCGTTTGGGATTTTATATGGATCGGAAGAACTACCTCGATGGTCAACACTTTTATCTTTTTTTATCATTATCTTTGTACGAAGCGGAACACATCAATTGCTGGAGAACACATCAAAGGCCTCACAAGGCCTCTTTTATACCCTGGTCTCAAAGGGATCACAGTTACTACGATCTGGTGCTGCACCTTCTCTTGTCGTTTGGGCGGTATTTTACAGTTTTTGCTTTATCTACAGTCCGTAGCTATACCCAATGCAAAAGATATACTCTTACACACAAATAGTACATGACAGCTTAGCTTTGATGGTTACCATATCTTGTACCATGGCTTTCCTGCCGCCTTCTTTTCAGCCTCAAGCTTATCGTGCTCCATCCTTGCCTCCTGGATCTTCCTTGCCTGCTCCCTTCTGGTCTCTGATACCACTTCTATGTGTCGTTTCATTTGGCGACGTTCTTCGCGGCGTAGGTACTGGCACCATTCGTATGATGCCATGCTTCCGAGCACAAAGACCCCTACAGCCCAGTTCGCAGCGCTGCCAGCATTTCCTACACTTCTTTAGACTATGTCCGGTGCCATAATGATTTCCATAGCCGACTAACCTTTAATGACAAACCTCAATCCTCCAATACCAGCACCGGATGCAATTCCTGTAATGAAACCTTGTCGAGCGCAAGGAGTATTCGCAATGTTGGCAAAGTCATCCTTCTTGATCATAGACACGGCCTCAGAAATAGTCGGTCGAGTATTCGTCGATGTCGCACCATTTTGTCCATCAGTCGCAGCAGCGCCGGTTTGCTCTATAGGTTTCGACCAGACATGCAGAGTCTTGTCGCCGGGCTGGGGTTGCCCTTCCTGTGGATTTGAAGCCATTCCGGGCTATCTTTGCGTCGCAATTGTTGTCATGAACGAATTGGCGATCAGCCAAAACTCGACTTTAAGCTGCACGTGCGATTAGATTGGGAATTTGGACCGATGACGCTCGACAAACAAGGCTTGCATCGGGGTCCAGTAGCCAGGTCCAGACTACGACAGGTCTAGAGATGGTCTGTGCTCAGGTCGTTGCTCTGTCGAATTATCCATTAAACTAAAGTGGGGTAATCGCGTCGCGGATGGCGCGTTTCAACGCGTCTCACGCTTTACAATTTACTAATGTTCTGTTCAAGACGGGGGGAACCAATCTCGGTCAAGGCTTTATGGACGCCCTTCATTTGCTTGTTCCCACAGATACGCTCCGCTCATTGTTGACTTTTCAAATCACTTTTTTCTCTCCGACTATTTAATCTTCACTTTTGTTCTTGTCCTTTGACTTCCAATTCCTTTCTCTATATACCCATTGCTTCCTTCTTTGCATCGCCAGCGACCCGTCCGTCAAACCACCCTCCTTTAGGGGAGCTTCTCCCCCACGACAGTCCCAATGCCTAATACAAGTCTTCGTCGGCCTCAAAAGGGCTTCCGGAGAGGAGGAAAGGTCGCCTATCATGGCAGTCGTACACGCACATTCGCGGCCTCGTCGAGAAACGAGGCCACGTCGGCAGACGAGAAGTGGGAGCGGACCCGGTTGGCGCATAGCATCGATGAGAACATGGGCTTTGAACGCTATGAAAGCGGAAAGAAAAGAGAAGGATGGCTGGTGAACATTCAACCCACTGCGGTCGAGGACGAACGGAACTCCGGTGGTCGAGCGGCTGTAGATTGCTACTTCATCGAGGAGGATGGTTCGACCTTCAAGGCGACGGTGGAATTCGAGCCTTACTTCTTGATCGCTGTCAAGAAGGGTCGTGAGACCGAGGTCGAAGCATGGGTCAAGAAGGTTCCTGGAGACGGTGTCGTCAAGTCGATTCGAAAAGTTGAGAGGGATGATCTCAATATGCCTAATCACTTGCTCGGCTACCGAAGGACATTCCTTGAACTGAAGTTTACCAATGTCAATGACCTCATGGCTGCGAGGAGGGATATCATGCCCATTGCAGAGAAGAACAAGAAGAACATGAATGCCATGGATGCTTACGCCGAAGTTCAAACGTAAGTAGCACCTCCAGAACCCAGCAGGACGAAGCTAACAAGACACAGAAATGGGAACGGCGATTTTGACCTTTTTGATGATTCACGAGACGACGACAGAAACATGAATACCGCACATTCCGATCCCAGCGACTTTATTGTCGATATTAGAGAGTATGATGTACCATACCATGTACGAGTAATGATAGATTTGGGTAAGTCTTTTCTGTTCTACAGCTCTTTTCTTTATACAAGCTTTACATGATGTTTGCAACCAAGTATTTGCTACTTCAGAGCCTTTACGGCCATGAGACCACTATTCACCATTGCCCTGATTATTGCTTCTTTACACACCTTTATTATTGCTTTGCTCTTGTCATGCATATGCTTACCAGAACAAACAGATATACGAGCCGGTAAATGGTACTTCGTAGAAGCCAAACATGGCGTCACAAAGATCTTGCCCAACGAGGAGAGATCCCTGCCGGCGGAACCCGTTGTTATGGCCTACGATATTGAGACATCGAAACAACCCCTTAAATTTCCTGATGCTGCCTCCGATCAGATCATCATGATTTCTTACATGATCGATGGTCAAGGATTCTTAATTACAAATCGTCAAATCCTTTCCGAGGATATTGGCGATTTCGACTACACCCCTAAGCCAGAATACCCGGGTCCTTTCATGATTTTCAATGAGCCCGATGAAAAGTCCGTAATCGAGAGATTCTTCCTCCACATTAAGGAGGCTCGGCCAACGGTTATCGCAACTTACAACGGTGACTTTTTCGATTGGCCCTTTGTGGAAGCACGAGCTAGTATCAATGGAATCGATATGTACCAAGAAATTGGCTGGAAGAAAGACAGCGAGGATCAGTACAAGTGTAACTACAGTGTGCACATGGACTGTTTCCATTGGGTCAACCGAGATTCTTACCTTCCTCAAGGTTCCCGTGGTTTGAAAGCTGTCACTGTTGCAAAGCTCGGATACGACCCAGACGAGCTCGATCCCGAATTGATGACACCGTATGCGACTGAACGACCGCAAACACTCGCAGAGTACTCCGTTTCCGATGCTGTTGCAACATACTATCTTTATATGAAATATGTCCATCCCTTCATCTTCTCTCTCTGTACAATTCTGCCGCTGAGCGGTGACGAAGTGTTGAGAAAGGGTACCGGTACACTCTGCGAAATGCTGCTGATGGTGCAGGCTTACCAAAGGGAAATCGTGCTTCCGAACAAGTACATCACACCGAAGGAAGCTTTCTGGGATGGTCATCTTCTCGACTCGGAAACCTACGTTGGTGGTCACGTCGAGAGTATTGAAGCAGGAGTGTTCCGAGCTGATATTCCTGTGGATTTCGCTGTTGATCCTGGAGCTATCGACGAGCTTCTAACTGATCTCGATGCTGCCCTTAAGTTCGTGATTACCGTGGAAGAGAACAAGAAATTCGAGGATGTGGAGAACTACGACGAAGTTAAGGCTCAGATTGTCGAGAGACTCAACAAGCTCAAGGAAACGCCAAACCGACATGAAAGGCCCTTGATCTACCATCTTGACGTCGCCTCTATGTACCCCAACATTATGACAACCAACCGATTGCAACCCGATTCCATGATTCAGGAATCAGATTGCGCCGCTTGCGATTTCAACCGACCTGGCAAGACCTGTGATAGACGAATGCCTTGGGCTTGGAGAGGTGAATACATTCCAGCAAAACGAGATGAGTACAACATGATTCGACACGCACTCGAGAACGAGAAGTTTCCAGGGAAATTCCCAAGTTCTCCGATGAGGCCATTCCAAGAACTGAGTGCAGACGAGCAAGCCAACCTTATACGAAAGCGCCTCCAATTGTATTCTCAAAAGGTTTACCACAAGATTCACGACTCAACAACCATCGTTCGAGAGGCTATCATCTGTCAACGAGAGAACCCCTTTTACATCAACACTGTCCGCGATTTCCGTGATCGTCGATATGATTACAAGGGCAAGGCGAAGGTATGGAAGGGAAAGACCTCAACTCTGCAGTCCGCCGGTGCACCTTCAACCGAAGTTGATGCCGCAAAGAAGATGATTATTCTCTACGACTCGCTACAACTGGCCCACAAGGTTATTCTGAACTCTTTCTACGGTTACGTTATGAGAAAGGGATCTCGTTGGTACTCACTTGAAATGGCTGGTGTTACTTGTCTGACAGGTGCTCACATCATTCAGATGGCTCGACAACTGGTCGAACGACTTGGACGACCTCTGGAGCTGGATACTGATGGTATCTGGTGTATGCTTCCAGCAACATTCCCCGAGAACTTCTCTTTCAAGATGAAGGGTGGCAAGAAGCTCAACATCTCATACCCCTGTGTCATGTTGAACCATCTTGTTCACGCCAAATTTACAAATCATCAATACCAGACGCTTGTTGATCAGAAGACCCTCAAGTACGAGACACACAGCGATAACTCTATTTTCTTCGAAGTCGATGGTCCTTACAAGGCCATGGTTCTTCCAACATCGAAGGAGGAAGACAAGAACTTGAAGAAGCGATACGCTGTCTTCAACGACGATGGCAGTTTGGCTGAGTTGAAGGGTTTCGAGGTGAAGCGTCGTGGTGAGCTGAAGCTCATCAAGATCTTCCAACAGCAAATCTTCAAGTTTTTCCTCGAAGGAGAAACGCTGGCCGACTGTTATGGAGCTGTCGCAAAGGTCGCCAACCGCTGGCTAGATGTGTTGCACAGCAAAGGTACAACTCTGGCCGATGAAGAGCTGATGGAGCTCATTTCTGAGAACCGAAGCATGTCCAAAACTCTGGAAGAGTACGGCAACCAAAAGTCCACCAGTATCACCACCGCCAAGCGTCTTGCAGACTTCTTGGGTGAGCAGATGGTCAAGGACAAGGGATTGAACTGTAAATTCATTATTTGCGCTCGACCCAAGAACGCGCCTGTCACAGAACGTGCCATTCCTGTTGCTATCTTCTCAGCAGAGGAGTCAGTCAAGCGAACATATCTGAAGAAGTGGTTGAAGGAGGAACCTACCGATACTGATCCTCGCGCACTGCTCGACTGGGATTACTACTTGGAGCGACTGGGTTCCGTCATTCAGAAGCTGATCACCATTCCTGCGGCCCTCCAAAAGGTCCGAAATCCTGTTCCACGAGTGCCGCATCCCGATTGGCTTCAGAGGAGGATCAACATCAAGGACGACAAGCTCAAGCAGAAGAAGCTCACCGATCTCTTTAAGAAGAACCCCTTGGAGGATGCCTCAGTTGACGATCTGGAGGACTTTGGCAGCAAGCTTTTGAAACCCAAGCAAGTTAGCGATGTTATTGCCTCTTCTCAAGTTGCCACTGTCCAGAAACGCAAATCTCCCGAGCCGGTTGAGGATCCTGACCCCATGTCTACACTTCCCAAAGTCATGCCAAGTGCTTCAGAAAACTACGAAGCGTGGTTGATGTATCAGAAGCAGAAGTGGAAGCTTCAAAAGCAAGCCAGAATCCGTCGACGACAATTGTTCGGTGACAGAAGAGGCGGTGCCGTTACCAACCTGCAGCAGACATTCATGAAGCAGGCGCACACCACCTACATGAGCAACTGGCAGGTCTTGCATCTCAAAACGACCGAAACGCCTGGTATTGTCATCGCGCATGTCCTCATTGATGCCAAGATCCACACGCTCAAAGTCAACGTTCCTCGTCAAGTCTTCCTCAACCTCAAGAGTCAGGATCTGCCTGATGTGGAAGTCGAGGGCTGCGAGGTCGAGCAAGTCAACTACACTTTGCCCAACGGCCACCCCTCTAGTCACCTCTTCAAGTTGACCGTATCAGAAGATGTATACTTCAACGAGAGCGAGAAGTTCTCCCTACTCTTTAACCACCCTAGTGTTGAAGGAGTCTACGAGAAGCAAGTACCACTAAACATTCGTGCTGTCCTGCGTCTTGGAAACCAATGTACTGTTGATGCAACACAACACGCTGTTCTTGGAAAGGGCCTTGAGCAAGGCTTTGACCTAGCAGGTCTGAAGCGACCAGCCAAAACACGAACTTATCTCGAAACATCCCCTCTGGCTTACATCTACATCTCGCACATCACAGCTGGCGAACGCCAGATCTTTGGTATCTTCTCTACCACCAGCGATCAAGCACACGTCGTCATTCTCTCAAAGAACAAGGACTCTGGACAAGATCTTCCTAACATCACCAGGATGTACTCCGAGATGCTTGCTAGACGTCATGCCGAAGCCGCCGGTACAAACTGGCAGGACTGCTTCACATACCAGGAGAAGCTGCACATCAAGATCACACAAGTGACTACTCGACGTAAGGCTCACCTGGAGATCAGTGATATTGTAAAGAAGATGCGCAAGGACGAGCCAAGGCCGCAGATGATGGTTATCCAGTCCTCTCAGCGCCAGCTTCTTATTCATGATGTCCCCATCTTGGGAGAGTTCCCAGTTCTCCCCTTGAAATACGATATGGCGGATAGTTCAGTGCCACCTTTGGGTTGGCAGTCCGTTATTGCCAAGCGTCTTGTTGGTCATTACCTTGGTCTTGGCTCATGGATTCTGCACCTCACAGCGCTGGCTCGTTATGGAGATGTTCCTCTATGTAACCTGGAACGTGATGACCCTCGCTTCCTAATCGACATTGCTTACGCCCGTCGCCTCCAGGCCAATGGAGTCGTACTTTGGTGGTCTCCTGGCGCCCGTCCCGATCATGCTGGCTATGAAAAGGACGACCTTCTCGGTCCTCTCGATACTGTCAAAATGCCAAACATTAATAACCCGGGAACATTCTCATCGGTTTGTATTGATCTTGATGTTCGAAACCTGGCTATCAACACCATCCTAACCTCGTCTCTCATCAACGAGTTGGAAGGCGCAGACTCGGTTTCCTTCAACCCTGCCGCTGATGATTCTGAGGCACTTGCTTCCGAGAATGCCTTCGCGAATGCTGGTGTTCTTGTGCTTCGCGAGATGGTCAAGGCTTGGTGGACGGAAGCTTGCAAGGGAAGCACCATGGCTGATGTCTTGGTGCAGCATCTTGTCAGATGGGTTGAGAACCCCGACTCGTTCATGTATGATCGAGCTCTGCATTATTATGTGCAGATGATGTCTCGCAAAGCCTTCCAGCAGCTCATGGCTGATTTCCGCCGAGTTGGATCTCAGGTCGTTTTTGCCAACGCCAACCGCCTTATTCTTCAAACCACGAAGGCCGAGGTTGGCAATGCATACGCCTACAGCCAGTATATCATCAAGTCCATCAAGAGCAAGCCACTCTTCCACTTCATCGATTTAGAGATCAAGGAGTACTGGGATTATCTTGTTTGGTATGACGAGTACAATTATGGAGGCAAAGCCTGTACAGAAGTTGTCGATGCCGAGGAGCAGAACCTTGAGACAATTATGAACTGGCAGATGGCAACATTCTTGCCAGAACAAGTTCAGCCGACGTTCCAAGATTGGGTGATTGAGTTCATTCAACTCATGCACCAGCTTAAGAGACCTCATAATGGCGACCCCGATGCCACACCTCGCCTCACCCAGTTACCAAGCAAGGGCCTGGAAGAGCATGAAGGCCAGATAATTCTGGGCAAGGCATTCGAGAAGCCTTTGAAGAAGGATATCCTCGGTCTCCTCAACAGGCGGAAGCGTGAGATACTTCGACCCGAGCTCGCTGGAGACTGGGATTTCCCCCAGCTTCCTGGCTCTCACCTCAACCCACGCGACCCAGTTTTCGAGCTTGTCAAATCACTCATGCAAGTACTCGGTCTTGACAAGAACATCACCCTGGAAGCTCGCCTCCTTCGAAAGGAACTCCTAGCTCTATTCGAAGTACGCGAGTTCTCGAAGGAGGGTACATTCACCAACCCATCAGAGAGTCTACGACTTCCTCAGGTGTCTTGTGATAGCTGTACCATGATGCGAGACCTAGACCTGTGCAAAGACGAGGATCTGTTCAGCGAAGGTGCATCTTGGCGTTGTAACTTCTGCGGAACTGAGTTCGACCGTGTCGCTTTAGAAGAACGCTTATTGGGCATGGTGGAGAGTTGGATCGTTGAGTGGACGACACAAGATCTTAAGTGTGTCCGTTGTGGTGCATTGAAATCCAATGACTTCATGGACCACTGTACTTGCAGTGGAGAATGGAAGGAGTTAGTATCACGACAGGATGTGAGCAAGAGGCTCGGAGTTATGAAGAAGGTTGCCGAATTTTATGAGCTTAGGATGCTCACTGATGTAGTAGAAGGCTTGCATGGGGGTTTGTAAGGAGTTTAGAGCTTATGCATGGAACACGGAGTTGATCAGGTACCAAGGGAATTGCAATGGTCACAGATATAGGTACATTTGTTTAATAGAATAATGATATCAAGAATTACATCATACAAGAACTTTGGCTCGTATTCTTTTTGGTAAGGGTGAGAGCACCTTTTGTCAATCGTTGTGGTGGGTTGCCTTAAGCTGTATGAGAGGGGTTAGGCAGACTCCAAGAGGCCTCACTGCAAAAAGGCCAAGACTGAGAGCTGGGAAAGTCCTGCATTACAGCCCTTACCTCTTTCACTTCAAGGGTTTTTTTCTTTTTGCTTTATAGACGATAAAAGCCCGACATCTGTACCATTGCCTACCTTATTGGCTGCCAATTGCTGTATATCAGATCTAGATAGCTCTTGCCTGTGTAAGTGGTGGTAAGGCTGATTCGAGGAAGGTACAGTGACACTACTGCACCAATCCTCCTACCCTGCTTGCATGCGATACTCCACTAGATCGTAACTTGTAAGACGGAAGGCAGGTACCGTCCCGTAGTTACCTTCTCGAGAAAATGGTTCGCCCAACATGCAGAGGCCGCCGGCTAAATCACCCACAAGGCAACTTCACTGGACTCGACTTGTGACCAAGAAGGAAGACCCCCCAATCTCACTTCCCCTTATAACCCCTCAAAAGCCGTTTCTTTGCATTTTCATCCTCGATTGTTGCCTTAACAAAGCCACTCAGCATATTTGGTCCCGTTTCTTATTAGTTTCAAGCCCGTTTAGTTAAACAATGGATCAATTCAGACGTAAAGACCGGCGCGGGGCCGTCTATGTCCAACACAATGGCATCGGCCCCACAGCTCAACGCCGGCTTCTACCAGCAACAGCCACGGCTCCGACTGCGCCAGTTGCAGAGTTCTCGCCGATTCCAAAAATTGAAGCCTCATTCGATTTCTATTCTTTAGGATTGGAAACTCCGTCAATGCCATTTATGCACCCTGAGTTCAATTGCGACTACTATTGCCCTGCATCTCTTCTTAAATTAGACCCTGACTCCGGCTTCAACTTAACCGAAGGACTCGAAAATCAAGAAATTAGTACAATCTCTAGTATAAGCACCGATACTTCGCCTTCTGAAGGTTCCATGCTGTCATCCGTTTCAACTGATGGCGATGCATATACCGTTCTGAGGGATCGAGGCCATTCAAGAGGGCCCAGTCCATTGAGCCGTGGCGGGCGAACTGCCAGGCTCGATAAATCGCCGCCTTCTTTTGTTTGCCTAGGGCCTCAGTGTCAGCTAGCTTTCTCGTCAGAAAAAGAGCTAAACTCTCATGTCAAGTCATCTCATACTCATGTATGCAACTGGGCCGGGTGTGATCAGCCTAGTTTTTCCACCAGAGACGGTCTCATCTACCACGTCAAGGTCCAACACCTCGTCATTTGCCCATCCCCTGGTTGCACGGAGACTTTCTTTCAAAGCATTAATATTCTCAAGTCACATATTTCCATGGCTCATCCCGAGGTCGGGAAAGATGATACAAAGGAATGGAAGCTTCCAACTAAAGCCAACGAGGACGTGGTGGAAGCCTGGAGGCTCTCTTCAAGCAATCCATGCGAGACTGCTCCATCACGGAAACGAAAGTATAGTAACCCTGACGAAGAGATGGCCATGGGGCTGTGGAAAGCAAAACGTCAATGTCAAGACCGGCTCCACAATATTGTCGAGAAGCGAGCTAGAAAGAATGCTGGTGAGTATCTCGAATTCTTATACCTGGCATATCACAGCGCCCCAAACACCTCGAATGATCAACTTTTGCGGATATCAATAAGTTAACGATGCAAAGGTACTCCGCGAAGTGTCGAGAGCCCTACAGACCTGATCAGAGGACGAGCCTCGCAGCGTATAGAAACGACGAGTTTCCCACTGGTCTTCGAACATTCAATTCTCCCTTTCTTGACACAATATCTACCCATCTGGGTCGGGCCTCGCCATGTGGTGACAGTTACCAGAGGCAAATCACCACAAGCTAAGAGAATTTGTATCATGGCTCCAAAGCAAATCTCCCGTGCCCGCAAGGTGTTGATCTTTACCCACGTTAAAGACCTGATCCCTCGCAACTTTTCAACACTTGTTAGCCTTGCATTCGCGCAAGGAGAAGTAAAGAGAACCGTAACCTGGGCTCGTGGTCTGGGCAGAGACCACAAAGACGATATCTGCTCAGCCCGGAATCCATACTTCTTCCGCGATCCTTGTATGGGCGATAGCATTGGCGTGACAGGCAATGGTGCGTTTGAAGATAGCACGGCGACACTTGGCCCTTGTGTTACTGTAGGAGGTGGGAGTTACTGGCTGGGCAATTTTCATCCTTTCTTGGAGGCATACCAGCAGCTTGGTCAAGAGGCACAGATCGAGCATCCTTCCTCTCAAGATCGCAAACGATGTGTGGACGAGGGCCACGATGCCATGGCCCAAGAGAAAAGTTTCAAGCTGGGCAGACTTGAGGTGACATCAGGGCTGAATCTCCAGACGACAAGGATCTCACATGATCCTTACTGGGATGAGTGTGATATGGACAAGCCGCTTGTTGTAACAGACTGGGCTCTCATCGGTTCCCGCACTTCACAGGCGAACATTCTCCGGCGATTCCCGTCAGAAACTCAACCGCCAACCCAAGAGCCTATCGTCGCCACCACAACAGCTATTACCCCTGGCGCCGACGTCCTGTCTAGTGGACGAACTTCTGGATACCAACGAGGCCAGATCTGCGAGATCCCTGCGTACGTCTCGGGAGACGAGAATCAAACATCCAAGGCCACTAGAGAATGGTTTATCGAAGAGCCGTGGTCACAGGATGATGAGGATGCATGGATCCGTGGCGGAATCGGTGTAAACGGTGATAGTGGCGCAGGTGTTGTAGATGCCAGCACCTATGGTCTAATCGGCCAGGTCTGGGGACGCAATGCTTACTGGGGCCCCGGGCAGCGCGTCACCTACTTCACTCCCATTTCGGATATATTCGATGATATTCAGGAGAAGTGTGGGCAGCAAACACGTCCCCAGCTTCCGCAGTATCGTGACGAGGCGAATTGCTTTTCTTTACACCCATCCTGTCGACAGTGCTTTGATCTACGAGCATACCTTAACAGCAGCAGAAGAAGTTCACGAATGTCGCTTCAGAGCATGTTAATGGGCATAAGTGACAGCGACCAGGACCTCACCTCTATCGAGGCTGTTTCAGAACTAGCTACACCAAGGGATTGCCCTCGCTATTCGGGTATCGAAGAAACAATTGCTTCTCTTCATGGTATCACCTCGCCAGCAGGACCAAATGGTTATCCCGGTACTCCCATGATCGCTGATATGAAGAGTCCCTATGCAACTGAGTTAGATGCAGAGGATCTATACGATCAAAATACTAACGAGCCTATCCAAACTCGGAAGCGAGCATCAAGTTTCGCCCTTGGGCCTGTGTCAGAAAGATGGAAGAGGCAGAGAGCCCATGGTTAAAACTAGCCAGCAAAGCCTCCTCGTGCCATCTTTTTAGCTCGAGCATCGCGACGGTTGTGGTTTGCCCGAGATCCCTTGTTCGCCTCCTTGTTCTTCCTGGCACTTTCTGTCTCCTTCTCGCCTGTCGGTCCTGCGACATTGCCTCCCCTTCCGCGACCACGTCCTCGGCCGCGGCCACGACCGCCACCTCTTCCACCTCTGGATGATCCACCATCGGGATCGCTTCCTTCTTCTCCTGATCCGGCTGGAGAGGCTCGCCAGGACGTACGATCCAACTGCGCCTGCTGTCCACTGAAGGCATACTTTGCTTCCAGCCGCCGCTTCTGTTGCGGGTTTCTGACGAGAATGAGAGCCCAACCCTCAATTGCTTCATCGGTCATGCCGGTCTCCTGTCTCAACTTGGCTCGCGGACTGCCACGTCTTGTCGCAGCATCCCGATCGAACAGCTTGGAGTCCATCTGGTAGGCACGGAAGAGTGCCTCCTCGTTACCATCACTTGCCGCATCGGCTTCCTGGTTGGATGCGTCGACAGTACCACCAACATCGTCAGCATCGTAAGTATCGTCACGTTCGTCATCATCTGAATCGAATGCCGCCAGGGCAGAGAGGATAGCCGATTTGTTCGGAGCGTTTTCTTTGTCCTTGAGCAACTCGTCGGCACTTTTGCCAGGTTTCTTTCCAAATGAAACCTTTGATACATCCATCGCAAGGCGGTCGAAATCATCATCATCAAAGACATTATGCCGTGTAGGCACCTGGGGTGGAGTAGAGCGTGGTGCAAGATCGGTGTGTCTATGTTCTGGGCGTGTTGACCTGCTCGTGGTTAGCTGAGAATCAATCTGAGGATGGAGTGTATCGTACAAAGGTTCGCTGCGGTCAGCATTAGCCAAGTGAGGCGGTAAAGTCTCACTTAGCAAGTTCGCAACGACTTGCTCCACGTCCTCTCCATATTCATCAAGACATTTGGATACGAACCCAGATCCAAGGTCGGGGAACAGATCCTGGACCTGCGTGATCTGACTCATTCGGTGAACGTGAATATCAGCATCCACTTCTTGCTCTGTCTCCTTCCCTTTTCCTTTGTCGATTTTCCGTCTCACCAACCGTTTGGGGCGAACCATTGCCCCCTTTCTATATGCCTCAAGCACCGTGATTCGCTTCTTGAAGTTGTCCGTTGCTACGCCAGAATCCTCAGCCCTTCGCTGTAGGATCTTCAGTAGAGGAGTATTGGTAATAAGTTCAGGGACGAGAGAGTCGTTGACATTGAGGGGGCCAGCCTTGTGGGCATCAGCCGCTTCCTTCAGGGAATAGAGTTGATCGCTCAGCATAGACCACTTGGCCGGCTCGATGTCTATTAGTCCAATAAGGCATAGATAGGTCGTTGTTAAAATGACTTTTCGTAAAGGTGGGTTCATAACGCGAAAGCACACGATAAGACCGTCAAGGAAATCAGAGCCAGCGAGGAATAATGTGCAAGCATCTGGTGAAGCATGTAGAAGATGGTTCAGCCGTATCAGGCGAGCCTCAACTGCCTTCAGATCTCCTTTAATGCCGGCCTCCAGTTGAGGGATAAGCTGCTTCTTCAGCCCAGTAAGACTAGCCTCTATCGCAGCAGCATGTTGTTGGAAGAGCTTTGCAATGAGAGGTGCTGTAGCTTTCCGAGGAAATATTCTTGCAATATTTGCCAGGAATGCATAGTCAAAGATTTGTGTAGGCGGAGACACAGAAAAGACTCGTGAAGTGAGTTGAAAGACAGCTTTAGGTAGTGTCGTTGAGTGAGATTCTAGGATTGTGAAGCCTGCCTCTGCTGTCTCTTCCGCAAAGGAGGACAGAAATGTTGCAACAGAATCGTCGTGCAATAAAGTTGACTTGAGGTCCTTCTCGGAAAATGCAACAAGCGCACGGCAGATTGATGTCCAGGCTTGAAGAAGTGAGTTCCATTCGCTGGCGGAGAGATGTTGTCGCCATGATGACTGGGGGAAGGGTGCGAGTGGTGGTAAAGATGCCATCTTTACTGAGAGAAATCGCTGTAGATCTTTGTGTGTGGTCAGAAAAGGGGGGGTGTTTTATGAGCCTTCAGTCAAGGAAGAGCTGTTTTTATATAGTGTCGCTCATTAACACCATAAGAATTGTATCGTGGCTCAAGTGTCTGCATCGCCGGATGATTCATCAGAAAGTGGATTCTCACTGCCTGCAAGCTGATGGATGAAGCCAACTTGGAGAAGGTACAAAGGGGAGCAGTTGTCCAATCACAGCACCAGTCTGTGCAGCACTAAACCATAAGCGGGTTGGGGTACACAAGGCAAGAGCTGCCCTGGTTGCTAGTGCCGTACATCAACACCAAGCTATTAATGGAAGCCATTAGAGATGATCTCACTTGAATCCACCTGCCTTATCTTGATAATTAATCTTTGGGGGAGCTGGGAACAAGGTAAATTGTGTGGCTTGTAAAGTGAAAGGCTGTCAAATCAAAAATACGAACACGTTGAGCATACCAAGACAAATAGAATGTATCACCAGAAGGTTACAAAGACCTCTACGCACGAATCCTTATGGACCCTTCTTGAACATGGTTTAATTTCTAATCCTATACAACAACCATTCCTGTTCGCACACAACGCCAATCGATGCTCAGAGTACAAAATCTCTTGACTAATCCAACGCCTTTCCACCTTCCAACTCTTCCTTCCTCCAACTCTCTTCATATATAACACTCTCCATGAGGTGATTCTTGGTCTCTCGGTGTATGTCTTAGAAATCCCACAACGTACATTCCCTTGGCGGTGGTAACTCGGGCATGAGCCCACCCTCAAAGTTACCTGTTTGCGCAAACGCCATCCACTGGGCCTTGGATTTGTCGTCGTACCTCTCGGGGGACAGCTCGGTGTCCGCTGAGTATCCAGGGGGTCCGTTGGGAAACCAGATCCGCCGCCAGGATCCATCAAACTCTTTAATACCAGGCAAGCCTTCCTTGTAAGTAACAGGTTTGCCTTTGAACATAGAGAGTTGTCCATCCATTCCCTTGGAGCTGTAACTTTCGACTGGTGGGTGCTGTTTGCTGCTTCCAGGTGGGTATGGGCTCCCCGCTGTAGCGGTTGCCGCCGACGTTTGCTGCGACGCAAAGGGGTTTGAAGAAGCTGAATTGGTGGCCGCGGTGTTCGTAGGTTGACCAAAGGGGCTTGCTGCTGGTTGAGAAGGCTGGCCGAATGGGTTGCTGGCTTGCGATTGGTTGTTTTGTGATGCAAACCCATTGGCCTGGGGCTGAGAGGGTTGGCCAAAAGGATTGTTCGCGGTCTGGTTCGTGTTATTTGAGGCAGCGAATGGGTTAGATGCTGCTGGTGACGGAGCACTAGATGGTTGTCCAAAAGGTGATGCCCCTTGCGTAGGCTGGGAGGGCTTTCCGAACGGGTTCGCTGCAGCATTATTCTGGTTGTTGTTGTTCGACCCGAATGGGTTGGCGGTTTGGTTTGTGGTAGTACTGGGAGCACCGAAAGGATTCGCTGAAGCATTATTGTTGTTATTGGCTGCAGCTCCAAAGGGACTGGAGTTGTTGTTTGTTGTGCTGGGAGCTCCAAAAGGACTTGGCTTTGCACCAAGTTGGCTGGCCTGTCCAAAAGCACTACCTCCTGCCCCAAGTTGCGACGGCTGCCCAAACGCACTTCCCTGTGCACTCGGTTGCGAGGGTTGCCCAAAAGCGCTACCCTGAGTATTAGGCTGTGAAGGTTGGCCAAAAACACTACCTCCCGAGTTGGGCTGGGAGGGCTGTCCAAACGCTGGTGTTCCGAACGCGCTAGGCTGCGAACCCAATGTTGAAGGCTGTCCAAAAGCAGAAGCCGGTTGAGAAGGTTGTCCAAAAGCCGAAGGTTGACTGGGCTGTCCGAAGGCAGATCCGGTCTGTCCTAGTTGTGAAGGTTGACCAAACGCTGATGGTTGTGAAGGCTGGCCGAAGGTCGAGCCCCCCTGCGCTGGCTGTGACGGTTGCCCAAATGCCGGAGCTCCAAACGCGCTCGGTTTCGCGCCGAGAGCTGAGGGCTGACCAAAAGCACTTGCACCTGTTGATGCGCCGCCACCAAAGGGAGATGCAGTATTGTTGTTGTTCGATCCGGAGGGGTTTGATTGAGCTGGCGTTTCGGCAATGGTCGATTTTGGTCGCTTCCCAACAAGAAATTCTCCAAAGGGAGCTCCTTGCGTTCCTTCCCTGCAAATATCGTGTCGGTTGGGATGATTGTTCTCGGCGCTGACTATGAATTCTACAGCTCCCTTAACATCGCGGAGGGCGGTTTGCATTTGCTGCTGCGCGTTCGCGTACAGCTCTTGGGCTTCGTTCAGCTAGAGTCGCATCGCAAGTTAGCTTCAGTACATGCCTTACAAGAGACAAGTTGGCCAGGTGCTCACAGCTTGTTGTTCGTTTCCTGAAGCTTTGCCCATCATAAGGTGTAGCCGCAGTTCTTCAAAACTTTGTTCACGAGGGAATCCTCCAAAAAGCTGTCCAGGAGCATCTCGCCCTGGCGCATAGGCTGAGAGAATCCATTGCGGTACCTCGCTCGTCAAATCCTTTTCGATCGTATCGGCGTTGATATTGTATTTCTCTGTTGGGCTGTTAATTCGTGTCCTTTTCGTCAAGGTCGGAGGTCATTCGCACCAGCTGGGTTTTGGTTATTGCCTCCTAGAGCTCCGAAGCGGTTTGAAGATTGGTTCGAATTGTTCGGGTTGACGTGCTCGAATCGACAACGATCTGTAGACAAGTTAGCATGTTTGATACGGATAGAATCACACTCAAGGGAAATCAATACGCACTGCCGAACTTGCAGTTTCCCTGCTGGAAGAATTTACAGATTGTCATCGTTGATGGATGATTCTGAAAGGGCAAATAGGTAGAATTAATTGTCTTTGGTTCGAAACTTTGACACTATCAGCCAAAGTCGCCGTATCAGGAGCTACCTCATGACGAGGTTGAGGTTCCAGCGCCAATGGCAATGTCTTGGCTTGGATTCGAGGAAATGGTCCCAGAGATGTACAAAAAGATTGATTAATGAAAGTGTGAAGGAGAGAAAGCTTAGACTTCTATCAGCCTTTCCCAGCCTCGCTGGAGCCGTTGGGTTTTTGCGAACGCGGTATGCTCAAGATTACAGTGGGGCTCAATGCGCTAAAGCTCTGTCACTGAATCACCGGCAGGGAGCAGGAGCTTATTGTTCTTTCTTATGAATACCTAGTCCAATTAAACAGCAACACAATGGATGATAATCACCAATTGATCAAGCAGTAGTTGCATCTGCAGTATTTATTTTCAAATTTGTTTGATTCATTCTTATATATAAATGGTCATTTCGTCATAAGGTTTGTCCTGATCCGTACCTATTTTGTGCAGACTCCAAACCAACACTTTGCCATGTTCACGATGTCGCTATACAAACACATTTCCTAACTTCTTTTCTTTTATTCATACTCAAGATGAGACATGAGCAGCCTTTCGGAACTCGACCATGGGTCCGTTCTTGGCACTGGTGAAAATATCACGGAGCTGCATCTCACCAGGTCGGTGTCGACCCCATTCATTGTCAGGGTGGCCCTCAGCAGGATCAACGATGCCGACGGCCTTGCGCATATCATAGAGGTACATGGTGCGGGCGAGAGTGTTGGTCATCTCAACGTAGGCAAGACCCTTGCCGATGCAGCCACGGGGTCCGATACTGAAGGGACAGAATGCGCTAGCAGCCAGAGAAACCTCCTCTTCAGTCGTGTTTCGGCCGGTGAGGGGGTTGAGGGCACCAGCGATCCATCGCTCGGGCACGTACTCGTAAGGAGAGGGGTAGTAGGACTCGTTGTGGTGGATGGTGTAATGGGGAACGCCGACGACTGTGCCCTCAGGGATGGCACGGCCTTCGATGGTCATGCCGCCAGAGAGAACCTCACGGGGGGCGATACCACCGACTGATGGGGACATTCGCATGGCTTCGTCAATACAGGCGCGGAGGTAGGTGCAGGATGCGAGGGTAGCGCCGTGGCAGATCTCCTCAACATCGTTGAACTTGCTTCGGATTTCTTCGTTGACTCTCTCGAGAGCACGGGGGCATCGGACGAGGTAGAAGAGGGTGGCGGCCATGGCAGTAGAAGTGGTATCGGATCCAGCAATGATACTACCGAAGCTGTTAGTTGGGCTTTCTATCGCCGGCGCATATAACTTACAGAAGGTTGGACTCGGACCAAAGCTCAGGAGTGGTGAAACCTTGACCAGTTTCGGGGTCGCGAGCCTTGAGGAGGTAGTAGAAGAAATCGCGACGGTCGGTCTCCTCACCAAGCTTGGTGCGCTCAGTGAGTTGACTCTTGCTGTACGCCATATAACGAGCACGGCCAGCAGCCAGTCCGGGGAAGAGGAATCTGTCCAAACTCAGCTTGTTGACGATGGACATGGTTCCGCACTATGACCAGTCAGCTTAGTGTTCACGCTATTCTCAATGATGCACTTACAAGAAGGTGACGTGTGGTGGCAGCTTCAACGAGGCCCAGAGCGAAACGGTTGGTTGGGCTTTCGAGCATGTGGAAAGCCTTGCCAAAGCACAAATCACCAAGAATATCCATAGCAAGGTAGTTGCACCAGTCGCTCATCTTGCGAGGCTGAGTCCAACCCTTGTTCTCGGGAGAGCCATCTGCCATGCCAATCTGCTCGCAGAAAGTGCGGACGTTACCAAGGATGTATCGCTGCATCTCCTTCATGGCACTCTCGGAGAAAGCCTGAGACATGACACGGCGCTTGCGGGCGTGGACCTCCTTGTCACGGGAGTTGTGGGTGTTGGCAGTGGGATGGACAAAGGCATCGTAGAACTCGGCCTTTCTGACGTTTGAGCGGAAGCCATAGATCTCCTTGAGGGCCTTGTTGGAGTTGAAGGTGATCGAGTTGGGGCCGAAGCGAATGACGGGACCGTACTTTTGGTGCATGCGCCAGAACTCGAGCTGTCTGTCACCCTTCCAGGCGTGGTAGAGCTGGTAGCCATCTGTGATCTTGGCGAGGAAAGGACCTGGGTATTTGGCCAGAGGGTGAAACCAGACTCTGTAGACGACAATAGCGACGCCCTGAATTTGTTAGTCTGGGGGTATAGTATAAGCTGTGGGATATTTCACTTACATAGAATACAGCTCCTCCTGCCAACAACCCCAGGTAGGCTAACAAATGTGATGTATTAAACGACATCTTGTCTGTCTCACTCATACACAAGAGAGTCTTGGGAATGGATAGAGAAGAATAGTAGACAATAGGTAACCAAGAGAGACGGAAGCCCCGGGGAGTTAAATAGTCTTATCAGTAAACAAACCAAGCCGCAAGCTGCCCCCATGACCACCCTCTTCTTGTGTCTCTTCGTATCGTCTAGCTCATCATGCCCACTTCTCTCACAATCTTTTTCATCGACTCCATGACCAGGCTGACGCTCTTAGTCGGCTGGCGGCGGCACACAAAGCTTGTCAATATTCACAAACTTGTTGCAAGGGTGGAGGGGGGTGTGTAAATGTTGTCGAGTCTGTCTGTACGGCTAAGTTCGGATTGCAAATAGCGGAACTGCTTTTGGATGGATCGCGGAGAATTGTGAGATTGCGGGGGAGATTTACAAGTCCAGGCTCTGTGGGGTTCCTGGAATTGGGGAATTTGTTATGTCAAGCCCGTGCAAGTCAATTCTAACCAGCTTCTACTTAGCTCCTTTACTGGTATCTCTCCAATTCAACCTCGGAATTTTACTATAGTCCAAGTTATCTCTACTGTCATGATGAATAGTTGTCCGTCCCAATTGTAGACAGCAGTATAAAACTATCTAATACCCTCCAGGTTCCAGTGATGCCTCTCACAACATTGAACGCCCTCTGGCTTACGACAACAATGCTAACCGTCACCGTTAGCCCAGCCTCAATGATACATAGGTAGAAAAGAGGTCACCTGCTCAATTTCTGACTTTCCTCTTTAAAGCACAGTAAGACGCCAATCGATCCTCCAGCTCAAGCCGAGTAAACGTCTACATGCCGTCATTTCTATACAAACAATATGTATATCATCAACCATTGTCCTCAGGCTTTGTTCTCCATCAATTCGGCACGTTATATCACGATCGGCATGGTTTCGGCCATGGCTCAACCAACGACACATGACCCAGACTGCGGAATCAGTAACGTCCTCAGATTTTTCTTTTCTCTTGGTAATGCAGCAGGGGGGTACAAGCTTGTCTTCCTTGCTCGGCTGCATCATGTCCGATGATGACCGCGGCGTTGTGGGTATTCGGAGTTCCGTGAGTGGAGACGGAATTCTATGACTCGGAGTGGGCACGGAAAACTGCGACATACATGCCTAATTCAAACTTGACCACGGTTCTTTTGACACACAACAACATTGGCAGGAATGGATACGATAGGGTAATAATTTCTTTGTAGCTTGTTGGTCAGCCGCTGACCAAGTTCTAGGGCAAGTCTAGATCAAGTTCATGCGATGCTCATTGCGACTCTATTATCTATTGTGCAAAGTATCGAGATCTGTGCTCATCTGAAGGATATACCTGCAGCTATGAAGCAAACATGTAGAAACAATACGCAACCCAGAAGCCACACACTCTATACTGAAGTCATCTACGTACTATCCATGCAGGTGAGATAGCACATAGCGTAACATAATGGATAAGGATTGCATTCTTCATCCAACTCACGCAGCACGGCTCACCCTCTTTTGCATAATCCTTACCCTACATCTACCGTTACATTTCACTTAGCCTTTAGTTTTAACAATAGCTTCTCCAGATCACTGCGCAAACAACATATGCAACGAGGATATATATATATTGTACGCACTAACATTAAGCTCATAGACTTCGCCACCGTACATTATTCATTACCCAAACAATTGTCCGACCCATTAACTCCCTCGAGGTATCAAGTATTCCAATAGCATACAACGTTGACGACAAACCAGTGTCCCATCGCCCACACCCTTCAACCACTACTCACAACTTGCTTAGTTAAAGTACCTTGGCTCATTGAACACATGGTATCTGTGCTGTCGCACACCCTGACCCCGGAACATGGCAGGGAACCTCCATCCTTCAGGCACATCCTTCTCTTGGACCCGACGATTGCGCTCCTTGTCCGACTGGGCTTCGAGCTGAGCAATCTCCTCCTTTGACTCGGGAATCTTGAACTTGGCGACTTGGAGCTCAGTATCTGTGATTGAGCTGCGACTGACACGGGCATATCCTACACGCTTGAGGCGCTTGAAAAGGATGTATTCGCACCAGCGATCCCAGTCTGAGGGGTCCACGTCTTTCATACCTGAGGTATCACTCACGTAGGTGTTGTAGTTGCCCTTCTTTGGCTTTGTCACTAGGTAACTGAGCAAGAACGCTGGCCGAGGGGTTGAGCCCATGAGCTCGGCGAGATACAAAGATTGCAGTCGTCGGTCCTCAGGGTCTTCTTCCTGTCCGGAGTGGAAGACAAAAACATCCACAAGCTGGCCATAGACATCCAGTGTAGCATGAATAGCAGGAGCCAGCTCACCGACAGGGCTAGGCAGAAGATGATGTGTCGAGTTCAAGATAGGGAATTTGGACAGCAAAGCGGCACCCCAGGTGTGTTTGTTGGGACCAGGACCATAGTCGACGTACATGCCAAGATCCTCAGCAAGAAATTGTGTAGCATCACGGTTACCCATGATAATACGCTGATTGTCTGATTCGAGAAGTCCAATTACGTCGATCTCTAATTCCTTGATAAGATCTCGCATGCGATACTCTGAAGCCCACATATCGTTATCAAACGAGAAATGGATTGTCCAAATACCAGCAGTGAGGATGCGGTCCTCACCATGATATGGTTGGTGGTTGTTGGCGGGAAAGCGCTGGAAGGCCGAAATGAGGAACAGGATGTTGATTAAAATAGTTGAGACTCCGAAATACTTTCTTCGCTGAGTCGGCAGAGATCGCTTTGGAGTTTGTCGTTGGGGACCTGCACTATTAATGCCGTATACACCAGCACCAATGCAGGTCATCATCGTATACATGACCCAGTCGGTATGCTCACGAACAAGGTGGCCGCCTGGAACAAAAGCATAGGCCACAACCCATACGTGGAAGAGAACCAGGAAGTTGTAAATGAGGAATCCGGTGCCAAAGGTTGTCGCAGGGTTTGTCTTAGCTCCGTGTACAAGAATAGGAACCGAGTATGCCATCAAGTAAGTAGCAAGGGTGAGGGCGCCATAGTAACCAGACCAGTGACTGAAAAATGTCAGAAACATGGCTCCTGTAGTACCAGTGATGTAAGCCCCCCAGCTGCTCGCAACCCTAGGTTGCCATACCCCGGCGAAGAGGCCCAGTGACATGACAAGAACAGTGAGCCAACCATGGGTAGAGAAGTACGGGCCGCGGATAGGATATCCTTCCCACCCCCAGAGGATCATGGTACTAGTGTCGGAGAGTAGCGAGTGGAGGCCAAAAAACAACCCTGCAAGGCCAAGCGAGGCAAGGAAGCTGGAGCTGGTTTTAGCAGGGTTGGTAACCAGACCAGCAGCGAGAGGTGTCCTTCGAGTGAAGCGAAGGGCGGCTAGGAAACCGAGGACAAGGCCGGTGTTGTTCCAGCCACCATTCGCCGCATGCATAATAGGCCAGATAGGGTTATTCGTCCACCATGCGAATTTGGCCGTAGACGAAAGGATGAGACCAATCATCCAACCAAGAATCTTAGACTCGAGGCGTCCCTCGTGTACAGATTCCGCAAACAGAGTTCCAGCCCAGCCCAAGCATGACATGAAAACACCAAAACCAACGGTGAAAAGTCGCATGCTGGGTTCTTCCACTAGATAGGCGGCAATGCCTGATAAAGAGAGGAGGTGCACAGCACGCAGGTTGTTCACTATCAGAGATCGTGCCGAGCGATTCGCAAGAATGAAGGGTGAAATAGTGGTCATAACTGCAACTTCGTATCCAGAAATGCCCATGTACCATAGCGGGAAGTCTGTCAAAATGTCAGAACCACATCAACCATATTCTCTATGGTTTTTTCTTTTTTTGGATAACTTACACCACACCACAAGGCCCAGACTAGTAAGGATAGTCCAGAAAACGTACTGTAAAAGGTCAGTGCTTGGTCTTCCCAATCATGCGAAAATGCTGCGTCAACCCACTCCATGGTAAATTTCAGCGGCAATGTCAAGTGCCTCGGACCAGCTGAAGTGAATGGCAAAGACGCCACCGGTTGCTTTCTCCTTTCTAAAGATTTATATCAATAACTGCATGCCGTCTCCTGGATAATACAGTACTTACTCTTTTTCTAAGACAGCAGATGGGACTGATGGGTGATTCTCACTGCGAAAGACTTAGACAATGGCCTTGAAACGTGTCTATTGGACAAAAGGCTGTTCTGACAGCCAAAGACTATCTGGGAAGCCATCGAACGTACCCCTTGCTCGCACCCTTAACGTCTCTCACTTCAATATCGAAAGTACTGAAATCGAGGGCAGTTACAGCGTCGAATGCTACATCGAAGATGATCAAGGACCACTCAAAAAAGGCGTAGGTAGTGTAAGCTGATTGGCATGGCTTGTTAGTAGGCTGTATGAGCACGGGCGTTTAATCGGCTAATAAGCGATATCTTACCTCCAGCGACACGATGAACCTTGTGCTGAATGAAGAAGTAAATCAATGGCACAAGGGTACCGAAGAAAGCCGAGGCCAGGTACTTTCGGTATTTAATGGCTTGGGGATTGGCGGGGCTGAGCGCGATACAGCCAGTGGTCCATGGAAGCGTCGCAACAATGTAGGAAATCATTAAGATATCGTGCCAATCGTGGTCATCTGTAGATGTAATGTATGTCCAACCGCCGCAGGTAAGTGTTCGCACGAGTCCCATAATGGCGACAAATGCAGGCAGCTTCTGGCCCGGCTTGCGCGTAAGAAGATACCATAAGCCGACGAGAGTGAATCGAGGACCTATTCCCTGTCAGCACGAAGAAATTACTGTACAATTGAGTCGATCATTATGTACCGGATGTGATGGCGATAAAAATCATGAAAAAAGAGCGCTCAGGGTATCGATCGCCGATTGTCGCGGACACTGAGGGGAACCATTCTTGCGGATAACCGTAGAACTCGTTCTTCACGATCTTGTGATAATGAAGGTAGACGCCGATAACCAATGCGCTGAAGAAAGCAGCTATAATAACACACATTAGCTTCTCGATCAATGATCATGAACCTCCGAGACGGATGCGCATATAACCACGCAACAACAAATAAGAAGGCAACCAACATACTGTACGCGACGATTGTGTGCGCCCAACTGACCAAGCTTCCATTGAAGCTCAGAACGACGCCGGTATCTTTGTCCTTGTATTTCGAAGCCATTTTGTATGAGAAAACAACTCAACAAGCACTCAAGAATCCCATCCGGACAATCCGGGAACCAAAGAGTAGAGATTTAAGAACGAGCGACGATAATAAATAGGCATGAGAATGGTGAGATGCCCTCTTGGCGAACATAAACAGCCCTCGGACCTTTGACGTTACCTCCACCGCGACGTAATACCTTGGACTGGTAATTTATACGAAGTGGAGCCATTACAGGGAAAAAGTGGCAGGGGCTATGGGGGTTGTTTTCGGAAATCGGATTTTGACAATGGCCCGCGCGCCTTCCCGAGACGAATGAGAGGCAGGGGAGGGGGCATAAACAAACGGCGTCACAACGCTTGCCTTTTTGGAACTGGACGCGCTAACCTGCGCCTGCCAGCCATGGAAGGTCCAGACACGCGAGGCTGAACAGTGTCCCACTAAAAAGCTATCGATCTGCCAGCCTTGTCCGCAAAAAAACTTCCATCGAGCTAGCCGGCACCTTTTCCAGACCATACCATACTCACCCATTTTGGTCGCAAACGTTCAAAATGTCTGGTGTCACCGACAAAGCGAGATTCTATCTCGAACGCGCTGTGCCGCAATTGAGAGAATGGGAGGAGAAGGGAATTTTCTCAAAGGTATGTCTTTTGCTAATCCTGCGAAAACATCATCAGCTAATCTCCTTGCTTTTCCAGGAAGAGATTCGCACTATTGTCCAGAAGCGCAACGACTACGAGCACAAAGTCCTTGCTCCTCGAAATAAACCCTCGGAATGGTCCTCATATGCGCAATGGGAGCAGTCCCTTGAGTCCCTGCGTACCAAACGCTGCAAGCGCCTCAAGATCCGACATCTCCAGTCTGCCCAAGCCGGTCAAGGTCGCACACTAGCGATCTACGAACGAGGCGTCAACCGACATCCAGGAAGCAGTGCTCTTTGGAGGGAATATCTTTCATACATTTCAAGTATCAAGTCATCCAAGCGATGGCGCAGGACGATGACCAATGCTCTGCGCATGATGCCCACCGACCACACTCTATGGATCATGGCTGGCCGACGATCGGCTCAGAATGGCGACATGGCTGCCGCGCGTGGATTCTTTATGAGAGGCTGCCGCTTCTGCACAACAAGCCCATCACTTTGGATTGAGTATGCTCGTACGGAAATGGAGTGGCTTCAGAAGCTCGATAAGAGAAAGGAAACTTCAAAGCCTGGTCACGATGTGCTCCGACCCGAGCGTGAGGAAGACGGAGATGAGCTTCGTATTGATAGCGACGACGAGGAGGACGATGGTGATCTTCCTGAGCCATCGACTGCGCAGGCTAAGACTATCGATAAGCAATCTGCGCAGCAGCTCAAGTCTAACCCCGCCATGGATGGCGCGATCCCTATGGCTATTTTCGATATTTCGAAGAAGCAGGGTTTCTTCAATGCCAACACTGCAGAGATGTTCTTCGAAGTCTTCTCTTCTTTCACAAAGCTTTCATCCCAGCACAGGATACTGCAGCATGTTCTCAGTGTTTTGGATCAGGAGTACCCTAACCATCCCGCTACTTGCAATGTTCATATTCGTCAGCCTATCATGGGTGTCAGCCCCGAGACTGCAGAGTTTCCCAAGAACCTCAGGGAGGTGCTGGCACGCTTGAGCAAGTACATGGAGACTACAACGGACTGTGCGGAACTGAAGAAGAAGACTGTTGCATGGATTGATGAATATCTGGCGTTGGCCACTTTGGATGAGGGTATTCGGGCAGTTCTGGAGCATACCAAGAAGAAGATGGAAGCGATCTAAAGCGATGGATGGGGAAAATAATCATAGAGCGAAATATCAAAACTTTTGTGTTGTTTCTATTGTAAATACTGCAGGAAGTATAACCAGTGGTCTATTTGGAAAATTTACGGGTCAGGTCATCTTTGGATTGAGGTTATCCACAACCTTATGTGATTGTCAATATCGTTATACTCGCTTTTGATGTTTATAATTGCTTAGAATAAGTCTCACACGTAGGCAAGGCGATCATTGCGTTATTGGAGTAGAAGCGCACTCTGTCACCCCTCTGGGAAATGATTTGAAGATGCATATTTAATGCTGATCGATTCTATCGAATTTAAGGCTACAGCTCCCTACCTAGAAGTAACTGGGGATCGTCGCGTGGTGGTTGCAAGCCCCGGCCCGATGTTAGGGTGACCCAGCGTTTTGGGATCATTCCGTCACGGACTTATCTTGTGGGGCTTGGAGTCTAGACAACCTTGGACAGCTTGATTGACAGTAAACTTATGCTCATGAAGAAGAAGAAATCAATTTTATAGGGAGTAAATTGCCTTTATTTTATTTATCTATAGTAGAAGTATAGTTATGCTAAGACCACCATGCCGAAGCAGCCACCGGAAAATTGCATCGACCAACAGCTACAGCAACGGTGCCTGAAGAGGGTGCCATGCCACGCGATTGTTGGTCCCGCAAGCGACTGGAGCACTCTCTATGGCATCATGCATCATGTAACCTAGCGAAGGATGCATGAGGAAGCCAGAATGGCATCTGAGCGGTTCTATTTTCAGGCACATGTGTATCTTCTGACCATAATAACCTTCAACCAAGCTTCGGAGATCAAGATGCTTGACCAAAGCCTGGATGCATCCTTCACTACTGTTTGCTTATGAAGGAAAACTGACATGAGATTGTGATGTCAAATATGGTTCTATCCACTATCTGGGACGTGCCAATTTGATTCCCAGAGCCTCGGGGAGAGGTTGGATAAAGATACGAAAACACATGCCTTTTGTTGAGTGAGAGGAAGGCGTTCCTGGGCAAACTTTCTTGGTTATGATTCAGAACAAGACAGAAGAGGCGCTAATGGCCTCAAGAAACTAGTTTCATGGATCAAAAAGCAACGCCCTTTCGATTGAGATGGGCAGGAGAAGAACGTTTCTAAAGTGAGGGACCGAGACAGATCTGCAAGCATCATCTGTTTGGCCCATCCCTCTATTGATCGCTCACCACCCTTTCGTTGCTTTGCTGACCAGCTCGGAGCGTTGGCACAGAAGACTCACTCAACTGCACATCCTCATGGGGAAAATGCAGGCAATTTGAGTCACTAGCTTGTTCCTAAACTCTTGCTTTTGTTTTAACTCGTAGCACAGCAAACCATTTGCCACTGACCCCGTTCTTAATTGATGTGGGGTGAGTTCACGACAGGGGAATTTAGAGCACGGTAAGTTACATGGAGGGGAGAGGCGCGGTCAACAGACAGCCAGGAGAAGAAGAGGGGACTAGAGACGGATAGAAGAGAGATTAGAAGGGTGAAAAGAGGGGAAGGGAAGGCTTTCAATCGATCCTGAGCCTGTAATCTGCCACTATGTCGTGCCAGTGAGTAGGTTATGTCGACTTGTGGGATATCTAGACCAGCCAGTTTGAATTAGAGAATTAACCATCCATTCCTTGAGGGGCCAACACCCAGCCAACAATCATGAACTACCAAACATACTTCAGCTTTGAGCCCGGCAATCAAACCATAATCGACAAGAGGGATAATGTTCATTGACTATGTTAATTAGGGCCGTGGGACAAACAGACCCTGTCAAGTCAGTCACCCACCTCAAAGCGGCGCGTGGATGATCTGGAATCGTACAGTGCGCGACCTGGAGAGTGTGAGTGGGCGGTGGGATCGTGAGTAAGAAATGAGAGGATTGAGGCTGGATCTGGATAAGAATTACCAAAGGATAGTTAAAAAGGGAACGAAGTAAATGGAATAGATTCGAACGAGAAAGAATCTCGTAAATTGAAATGATTGATGCACTGGTAAAAGCAACCTTTTAATCACAGGTTAGGCTCAACCCTGGAACCTTTGCTTGGTGGATGAAGAGCGGACACCTCATGCGGTCGGCAGTGTAAAGTACAGCAGTGCACATGAGACTGTCAATAATTTTCAAGGGCCCAACCGCGAACAAAAGAAACAAGTACTAGGTAGGATGGCGATCAACTAAAAGAGACAAAACTGGAGCTCCAGCATTTCGGCAGGAAGAAATTCATTAACAAATTATCGGAGGTGAATTGCTTAAAGGAAAAGTGAAGGAGGTTGCAAGCCCAGCCCAGACCGTTGGCGGTACGGAGAAAAATGATGGAAGGCAAGGTACAGTAGACAAGGCAAGGCAAGGTACGAACGGTATTTCACATAACTACCCCCCTTCCCCCGTTCCTTTCTGCTGCCCATTTCCCGCCTGTTTTCCCCTCTCAAACTCTTTTACCTCTTCTTCTCTTACTGCTTCATTCTGGTTTCCTTCATCTTTCATCTGTGTTGCTGTTGTGCGCACATTTGTCTTCTGAGCTGCTCACTTATACGGACGCGGAGCCATCTCCAAATCGTCGGGCGGTTTTTCAGGGCACCCCAAGCCCGCTGAGTTGGGTATTAGTGGGAGCCAGGGCAGTTCAATCGGCCTCGTTCTCAACAACGCAACACTACTGAAAAATCAGTCTCATTCAGCAAAATGACGGACAAAAGATGAGATTTCATGACAGAAACGAGGGTGACGGCCCTCACTGGCTTCTCAAAGATAGCCCAGAACACAGCGACTTGAGACGGCGCTGGCTGTTCTGGTCATGACGACCTGCCTGACAAGGATCCATCCACTGGCATCCACTCGGGAAGCGCCAGTGGTGGGTGGACAGCCCGCATCAGGCGCCACCACAGACAATCCCCGGACTCAAAGCCGACAAGCTCTGCGCCTCTTTGGGTCAGAAATAAGAAAAAAGCACTCGACCTAATGGATTGACGAAATGCCGTGGGTAATGTTGGCTGTCTAATGGGAAAGATGTTGCCCTGGAAGTGGCAGTGGTGCTGTTGCGAATGGACGGGGTTTGGTTTGTCATGTTCCTGGCGCCAAATGGCCCAGCCCTTTCTTTGTATGGGTCATGGCACAGGGGCCGAAAGAACTGGACTTACGGGGCGTGTGAGTGCAGTCAGCGCCCGCGACTGATAATGGTCGAATTCGATTTGGATGAGACAGCGTCTGCACAAGTGTGCAGAGGCATATGCTGGTCTTGAATGAACCGTTACATTGGGCGGGCACTCGTGGTGTCAAATCTGTGCGACACATCCCGCGTGCTCAAGCAGAGAGTATCTGCAGTTTCGTCCCTTCCATTGAAACCATAGATGGATATGGATATGCATATAGATACGGATATACCGTTATACCTGCTGTACTGAGCTCAGACTGCTTCCATTTGGACGGCTGCTGTCTCACTTGGGGTCGTATTACTTTGGCGACAACCACATGCTCTTTCCTTCGAGCCGCCAAGTTGGCGTTTGAGAAAGGCTGCATCCTACTTTCTGTTCTCATACCACCCAGCCTTTCGAGCGAAATCAGTTGTTGACCACGCCAAGCATATGCTCTATACGTGATCAGATGCGAAGAGATCGAGATCTTGCACACCAACGTTGTCCGAGGCATGACTGCAAAACGGGAAGAGAAGTTTCTTTGACGTTTCATGGGAGCTTCAACACGTTTGGGATACTTCATTTGGCATGGTTATGAACTGGCACTTCTCGAAAACCTCCAATAATGTCCATGAAGCCATGGATCATGTTTCGGTCTGGCTTATTGCCATCAATCGCTTGCGAGGCATTGGTTGTCACATGCAACACCAACAAGAATGCTAGCCTCCAAATTTGGAAGCAGGAATCTTGTTAACAACACTGTGTCTTACTTTTGTCTCGCTGTTAGTGACAATGTGAGTTTACACAGCAGCCACTAACATCAGCTTGACCGAATCTACTTGTATACTAACAACAGCACGTAATTGGCTGTAGTCACAGGTCAGCTAGCGGACTCATCATTGACACTAAACCCAAAGCAGCCAAGCAAGCGCGCCGCAGAACAGGCTCAGCCTCCCCCCGACTCAGAAGACCAGTCTTCATCGTCCGCTGAAACCCAGGCGAACCCGAGTTGAAGCATTGCAGTTTATCCCAAAAGTCACTACAAACGCGCGCGCGCTTTAGTTCTGGTAAGGTTTCCATCTCCTCATTCGATTCCGAAACTATTATATGCTCTCTATATTTGCGCTCTTCGATCCCTTGGACGATAGAGTGCGATAGATAGTGTTGCACGGCGCGCTGTCGTCTCTCGTCGTTTCGCTTCACTTTTGCCTGCCTTGCCTGTCCACTATTCTTTCGACTTCCCTCTTTCCCCGTTGGTCGTTCAACGCCGCCCTGGTCTGGTTGGCTAGTCCAGGTCGCCCGCATTTTTGCATGGTTTGGTCTCAGTGCTGCGCGTCCTTGGCCTGGTTCCTCCCCGTACCCGCGAAAAATTCTCCCTCACTGGCTGGTTGACCATTATCGCCCTGGCCGCTCTCCACTACTGGCGGCGTTGCCAACTGAAAGTGGCTGCCATACAGGTCCTCGTCCCTTACTCTTTTGCTCCCGTCAGTCTGTTGCGCGCTCATTTCCTGCTGGGCTTTCTCCCTCTCTACCATATCCATTACCCGTCATTCCCATCTATCATCTGCCGTCTTTTTGAGCGAAGCGCGTCGCCCTGCACCGACCACCGTGCCGACCAATCTGTGCTCTTTTTTATTGCCCACTTTCCTGTCCCTTTTGCTTAAGCCCATTCCCAGTCCTGGAAGGCTGACACAAGGTCTTCTCGCTGGTCTGGTTTGGTCTCTCGCACTACACCACTCTCCACCAAATCCACGCCGCGACGCGACTTGTCCCATCACCACCGTGTCACTGCCTCATCTCCCATTCATCGCTTCCCATCTCAGTCTTCCGTCATTGTATCCTCGTCTTCTTGGCGCTCCTCCATGGACGCATTTCGCGTGCCTGCTGATCGCTAACTCTGTCGCGCACAGCCTGCTGGGTCGATCGCCATGAGCACCTGGATGAACGACGCCGTCCCCAACCACAATGGCAACGGCTTTCCTCATATGAATGATCCTAACTCCATGATGGATCCTTCCGCTTTTATGGCCAATTCGGGCCAATTTAATCCTGCTCAATTCCAGAACCAGCAACAAATGGGTGGTGCTATGCCTAATGGCCCAGGCTCTATGCGCAATGCCTCACCTTCTTTCCAGAATCCTGCATATCAAACCAATTCCGTCATTCCGTCGAAACGTCCTCGCCCTCGTGATGACAGTCTCGCTGGCTCCCCCAGTCAGAATCCTGGCATGCTTCCTACGTCGCGCTCGGAGACGCCGCAGCAGCAATCATTTGCTGGCGGTTTTCAACCCGGCGCGGTTCAGCAGAATCCTGGTCAATTCTCCCATCTTCAAGCAAATGGTTCCGCCAACGCAAGCCCTTCGCCGATTATGAGCAATCAAATGCGACCGGGAAGTGTTCCTCAACGAGTTGCGACCGCGTCGCCGCATCCTTTCTCACCCAGCGGCCAGCAATTTAACCCACAGACGTCACCGATACCTTCCGAACATGGAACTCCTCAGCCGAACCCTTATATGCAGAACATGGCGCAAGGCTTCAACCCGAACTTTGCTCCTTCCCCCTCGAACGCCCGACCTTCACCGAATCCGAATGCGATGGCTGGCAACCAAATGATGGCCCAGCAGATGGGTCAAATGCCACAGCATATGGGCCAGATGCAAGGCAATATGTACCCTCCACAGATGCAGCAAGCTCAACAGCAGCAAGGCACGCCACAACAGCAACAAGGCCAACAGCAGCAAGGGCAACAGACACCTCAACGCCAAGGTCTTACCGACCAACAGAAGATGGCCGCTTATCAGATGAGATTGCAGCAACAGCTTCAAGGCAACGCTGCCCAGATGCAAGCACAGATGCAGGCGCAAAGTATGGGTCGTGGTATAATGCCTAATAAGCAAATGCCTGAAATGCCTAATGGCCAGATGCAACAAGGTGGCATGCGACCACAGCAGAGGATGATGCCCAACATGAATCAGGAACAGTTTATGAAGAATCTTGCAACCCTGATGAACTCCAAAGGACTGCCATTGGATACCAACCCGATGGTGATGAGCCGGCCCGTCAACCTGTTCATGTTGTTCACAGCGGTTACAAACAAAGGTGGATATAAACAGGCCACTGCGAGTCCGACTGGCTGGCCGCACGTTGCTCAGATGCTTGGTTTGCCTGCCCAGAACCCTGTGGTACCGCAAGCGTTGAAGACGATATATGAACGCAACCTCTATAAGTTCGAGGAAGTGTGGATCCTTCAACAACAGAAGCAGAGGATGATGCAACAACAACAGCAACAGCAAGTTCAGCAACAACAACAGCAGCAGCAGCAGCAACAGCAACAGCAGCAACAAGCACAGCAGCAACAAGCACAGCAGCAACAAGCACAGCAGCAGCCTCAACCACCACCACAACAACAAGCTCAGGTGCAAGGGCCACTCATGGGACAAGCTACACCACAAAAGCAAATGCCGCCGGGGCAACAAATGAGCCAAGGAGCAATGTCCCAACCCGGACAGCAGCCCCAGATGCAGCAACAAACTCCCATGAAGCAAATGACAACCAATCAGCCTCCAGTCAACGGATTCTCTACACCTCAGCCCCAGATGCAACCGCAGCCTCCGACAATGCCAGCCCAGACTCCTCGTACGCTGTCACAATCGATGGAGGGCTCAGCTGTGCCAGACTTCTCAAATGCCTCATCTCCTGCCGCTAGGAGAGCGGGGAGTATATCGCAGAGCGAAGGACGTCAAGCCTCTGTTGTGCCTACTGCAGTTCCAGAGAAAATGCCCCGATTGGCCCCACAATCCGACGAGTACAATCCATGTGCTCGGGAACTCGCGACGTTTGGCGGCGTCGATCTGAACGCCTTTAGCAAACTGGGCTCCGAGCTTGAGCGATGGAAACCGGATGTCCCTCCCTTACAAGAACTCGGCAACATCGACATTGCTGCTCTTACGAAGAGTTTGCAGAGTGGAATTCATGGGGAGACCCGTCTGGCGCTTGACGTACTGGCAGCTGCATCTTGCTCTATGAATCAGCTCCACTTTATACGACTTCAATACTGCGATGAGCTGATAGAAGCTCTCATCGAGTGTGCAGAGGATCAGGTGGAGATGTTAGCCGAGCATACAGTCGAGGTTTCGGACGAGATTCAAATATCACCTTATGAGGATGTTCTGCGAGCCTGCCGCCTGGAACGATTCAATATTCGCGATTTACCGGTTTTTGGCACACAAGAATATGAGTTGGATCGAGCCGTGGATCGGTTGATATGTGTTACGACCATTCTCCGCAACTTGTCATTCCCCGGAGAAGCAAACGAGAACCATTCTGTTCTTGCAGATGAGATTGTTATTAAATTCCTTTGCGTTGTCATCAGATATCTTGGCACAAGGACGATGCTTTTGCGATCCCAGAATAACACTCTGGACTTTATGAAGGATGTCGTTGTCCTGTTATCCAACATCGCAGGCACAATAGAAATTCCAGGAAGGGAACAGGCTCTTTGCCTCTTGCAATTCCTCCTGGCATTTGCACCAGCGCCGGGCCCAACAATCTCGGACGGAACGCTCTTCTTCTCGCAATACGAACCAAGCCTGCATGCTTACCTGCCGCATGCTGTTGACGCACTCGCAAAGTTACTGGCACGCGACGAGCCTAACCGAACACATTACAAGACTGTTTTTGCACTTGACTCCGCCAGTAGCCCCCCATATGAGCTGCTGACTCGGGCCTTTGGCCTGGCGATAGCTCCCATTCCGGATAAGGCGAAGTCACAAGCTCGACAACCGAATTTGCCGTCCCTTGTCGAGGTTCGCAAGCCTTTCTTGATGCAGGGATTGCTTTCGGCCGAAATATTGGCATCGCTTGCACCGGGTTACGACACTGGAGTTACCCAAGCCTGGCTATCGTCTGGTAACGACTTCGCCCAGAACCTCTTTAGGTTGATCCGTGAGCTCAGTCAGCAATACGAGCAACCCCAGGCTCAAGGTCCTCGGGCAGCCCCACGGAAGGACCCAGAATTGGTTTATATCGTCGTCGTTGCGGTCGCACTTTTAAGAAGATTGGCCGAGAAGGCCAGAGATCCCAATGACCCTGATTCTTCGATACCGGCCAAGGCCATGCCAGCACCTCATGCTCTTCTCGAGGCTTTGTCTATGCAATCTGCAGAGTGGTCAAAGGACGAGGTGCTACAGAAACTCTCAGCCTTCTTTGCTCTCGGGAGATAATTTACTTATATCGGGGATCATTCTTGGACCTGTTTCCACCATGTCCTTGCCCGGATAAGTTTGTATGTTAGTGTTTTGAGAAACATGGGATTGGTGTCTTGTCATTTGAAGCGTGCGCTTCTCGTTTAGACTTGCATTCTGGAGTCGATGGTTTGGGGACAAGACAGGTGACGATGAAACTGCTTGTCTATATTGGTGTATACAGGATGTTGAACGGTGAACAAATCAATATATTTAGGGACAAACAAAAATATGCTTCAATGATGCGTCTTGCATTACTACATGTATTGTACATCCTTAGTCGTCTAATTGGGCGCGACTGGTCAATATGATACACTTTTTATATCCTCATATCGCATAAAAAGCAGAATCTCCGAGACCCCTTGATACGTTACTCATCACGGAGTTTCTCTAGAAGCCGTTCTTGATAATCCAATTCATCGTCTCGATGTAATGGTCGCCCTGATTAATGTTAATAAAGAATACATCATATGCAAATACCCACTGACCTTGATTTCGATATGCTGTGTCACGGGATTTATTCTAATGTCGTCTGCCTTAATCTCCAAGTCCCTTAACAAATCCTTAACCAACTTGGGAAGGTCACCCTTGACCTTCTTGATAAGAACAATACAGCGGTTGCCTCCAGACATCCACTTGCGATAGACGGGGAGTTGAGAAGATGGCGTTCGTTTGATGACATAGCGAAGATATGTACCGATATGGTTGGGATCTCCGTGCGGTAGAGTGAACAGGGGTTGTTTGAGAGGACGGTCCTTGTAGGGAATCTTGTTCTTCTTGTTGGGGTTGGTGGCTTTCTCGAGAGGGTTCGGCTTGTACGAGACGTGTTTCTTGAATGTTGGTGTACGATCTGGGGCTGTTCGCACCGTGCTGAGGGCAGCTCGCTGTGTGAGGGATACAGGCTGTTGCGAGAAAGCCTGGCGCCCTATTGATAGGGCCCGAGAAGTGAGGAAATGCATCGTCAGGTTTGTATGTAGAGGTGGTTCGAGGTCGAGAGTTCGTCTTCGGTCCTGGCTTGTCGAGTAGGCAGGTATGATAAGATCGGGCGGGGGTGAGAGTTGTCGAACGTAAAATCAATCCAAGTGAGATCCCCAATCCCAATTTACTGAACAAACTTTAAGTCGTCCTGCGCTCTCACACTCAATTCAGTCTCGCCTGTCGTCGCACTCTACACGCGCCAAATGCTCCATTGAATGGAAAACTTCAAGATCACATGACTCCCAATCTCTAATCGCCGGTAAATCCACGGGCGATAAGCTAAACCCCACACCACCGAGTGGATTGGCGAAATTCACCAAAAATCTGCCCCTCCATCAAATCCAGTATCACGACCTGTGCGGCGAGTCACTTTTTTGTTCTTCCCGACCGAACCCTCCTCCTTCGACCGAATTTTACCGGCCTTCCACCCCTTTTTCGAAAACAAAAAATCATCGCCCACGATGGAAGACGTTCTCAACGCCGTCTCGGCCGATGGCTCGTCGATCATGCCCCGCCTTGCGCCAAACCTGAGCCGACATTTGCTTTTCCCTCTGATCCAGTTCGAGAGCGAGAGGGCTGAAGAGCAGGGTCAGGATGCGAAGGCTAAGGAGATCCTCTCCGGAAAGATCAAGCTTCTTGAGGACACAAACATGACCGATTACGTCGCGACTCTCTACTGCGAGCTCCACGGTGTCGAGAATGCTCCCGAGGAGTACAACAAGAAGCGACAGGAGGTTCTTTCACAGTTGGAGAACTATGAGCAAGCTACCGCCAAGATCGCCGACCTCTTGACCCAGGATGAGGTCGTCAACGGACTCCGAAGTGACAAGGTTGCCAACTTGGAGTTTCTTAAGAACCAGCACGGAGTAAGTGATATACTGCGGGAGCTCTTATTGCCGACGTCGGATGGCTAACGAGCTTCTCAATAGGTTACCATGGAGATGGTCAACGCTCTCTACGACTTTGGTCAGTTCCAGTTCCGATGCGGTCAGTACGGTCCCGCCGCCGATATGCTCTACCAGTTCCGAGTTCTGTCGACCGATAACGACAAGGTCTCTGCTGCCACTTGGGGTAAGCTGGCCTCCGAGATCCTCCAGACCAACTGGGAGTCCGCCGTCGATGAGCTCAAGAACGTGAGGGAAAACATCGACTCCAAGCTCTTCAACAACCCCCGTGCTCAGCTCGACCACCGAACAATGCTTCTCCACTGGTCTCTCTTCCCTCTCTTCAACTGGGAGGGTGCCCGCGAGCCCATCCTGGACATGTTCTTCTCCGCCCCTTACATCAACACCATCCAGACCTCTTGCCCCTGGATCCTGCGATACCTGATCGCTGCCGTTATCACCGGCCGTGGTCGCGCTCGCAACAGCTCCATCCAACAAAAGCAGATCAAGGATATCATCCGATACGTCCGCCAAGAGGCCTACGAGTACACCGACCCTATCACCCAGTTCGTCAACGCTCTCTACATCGCCCACGATTTCGAGGCTGCCCGTGAGGCTCTCTCTGCAGCCGCCGAGGTCTGCCGAAGCGACTTCTTCCTTGCCTCTTCCGCCGACGCCTTTGTTGACGCCGCCCGACACCTCATCTGCGAGAGCTACTGCAAGATCTTCAGCCGTATGAACATCCGCGACCTCAGCGCCAAGCTCGGCCTGAACCCCGACGATGGCGAGAAGTGGATTGTCAACCTTATCCGCGAGACTCGATTGGATGCCAAGATCGACAGCCAGGACGGTACTGTGGTCATGAACCACCCTCCCAACAACGTCTACCAGCAGGTCATTGAGAAGACCAAGGGTGGTTTCTTCAGAACACAGGTCCTCAACGCTGCTGTTAACAAGTAAATAGCTTAAAGAGTTGTCAGTGGGCTTATTTTATGGGTGTTTTTTTCTTCGCAACTCGAATAGGGTAACGCAATCCAAAGAGAGGGATATAAGAGACCTCTCCGCCAGACGATGGCACCCTCCGCTGCTTGAAGGGAGAGCGAGAAACGCCCTCTGTTTTGTAAGGAGGGACGATCTATTCGAAAGATGAGCAGAATATAGCAAAAGCATAAGACGGAGGGGAGCAGTGATAGATGAAAAACAAGGGCCAAATGGAAGAAGCGGTGGTTTTAGAGGCCCTGTATATCCCCGGTGATGCGGTTTGCATTGCATGGCGTTCTCGGAAAAGGGAAGAGGCAAAGGGGGATAATGGAATTTACGTTGATTGTTGAAATGAACCATATACTCGCCTTAGCTCGAACCTATTCTTGTGATGATCGCGCGGTGTAGTATTGTCACAGTATGCTGCTTTCATGGTGTACTGCAAGCTCTTTCATAAGCTAGATTTGTCTATCATTATTCTCATAGCTCGTAGCCACATTTGATGCTTTTCTTCTAAAATGCCATGCCTTGGTAAACATAATTCCTGCAGTGTCAAACCGAGGTTATAACTCCAGGAGGGAGAACCACAAGCACTACTGCTCACCCTCGCGACTGGCAAGCCATACCATGCCCTTGAGACTCTCAACAACACTATCTCGCATCCACCAAACACCCTCATCCTCCACTGTAGCCTCTGGGTCGTCTTGGTTTTCGGTCTCACGATGTACCTGAGATTCTGTAATAGTTTCCTGGCTGTCAAACATATTAGAATCACGTAATCGATCTCGCACAGAGGCCCATTCGAAGAGCAGTCTTGCTCCTTCAAGCCGCTCTCTGTCTGTGCCTTCAGCGATACCCTTGGCCATCTCAAGTCTTGCATCGACAGCGCTACCTGAGTGCTGAGTATCATCTCCCCGCTCAAGCACCACAGTCCGCTCCGCACAGCTAATACTGCGAAGGCTATCGAGTCCAAACACCCACTCCATTGGATCTTTGCCCTTCTCGTCGCTGCCAAGTGCTCGAAGAGTAGAAGCAAACGCTCCTTCTCGTGGTGGGCGCCTACGGAGATAAAGGCTTTGTGTATCTCCAAAAGCAGCTCGAACCTCTGGGTTTGAGAAATCAAGCTCAACGTCCCAGAACTGAGGCCCACAGGCGGTCGAAAGACTGGCTATCTGATCGATTGGAGGCAGAATACAGGGTGCTGTTCTACTCAAAACAGGCTCTGTAGAGGTGTTCTTGCGCATCGTGATTTGTACAGGTACAGATATCGGCTGGCCAGTAAGAACATCCTTGGTAACGAGACACCGTTGCTCTGTAGCCAAGACCCAGAAGTGGCGAAGAGCTTGGAGATGGGAGCGGTTGTCCATGACGTTTGTAGGGAAAATGGGGTAGAAAGATACCAATAAGGAAGCTATGGCAAGGTTGCTTGTACCAAAGGTTGCCGTGCCACATCCCAAGAACAAAGCTCCAATTGCCAAATGTACAGCAAGATGAGAACCGTAAGGAGTTTCTGGATCATCACGACCATGAAGGGCACGAAGGCGTCGAAGAACCGGAATATCGCCTGTTCCAGCCATGACAATGGATGCAGATAAGGCTACAACATCCTGACACATTCGTGCATTGGTTCGAGTCAATTCTTCATCGTAAGGCGGAGTGCCATTGGGGTGCATGTTTGCAGTGGACGGAATCTGAGAAATCCGCATAAACTGATCCAAGTAATACAAGAGAAGGTCTCGAACTTTGGGCGAAGCACTCCCGGAGAAGCGAAGAGCAATAGAAAAGCAAAGACCAGCCACTATGCTGTGGAATGCCATATCAGTTGACCGCAACTTTGTAGTTGACTGGAGCTTGAACTGTGGACGATAAGGGCGTGGCAGATTCTTACGAATCCAAGCGAAGGTTGGCTCGATCTTTGACCACATAATCAGGTTCTTTGTGAGCGTTCGTAACAGGAGGATATCAGGGCGGATGTAATCAAATTGCAAGACTGAGTCTGGTATATCAATCTTGCGTGCCACGATCTGGTCTTCTGATTTCATATAGATAAGGGCCAAGGCCATGACAGCTCCAGCCGCTGCGCGGTCCAGAATATGGACTATTTCGATATTTTTAGTAGTGGTAGCATGAGAAATCAATTTATCCGTCAGTCTCATGTCGTGCAAGCCTTTAAGGTCATTGCCTTTGCCGAGGTTGATGAACCCAAGAGCAAAGCCAGCTGCCAAGCGATAACATTCACTTCTCAGGGGTTCTTCTTCGTCTTCCTCGTCAATGTGCTCAATCTCAGAAAGCATGATTTCGCTCATTCGACGATGTTGACTGTTGGCGTACAGCAACCCGATGCCCATTATACCCGAAGTTTGTGTCAGAGGTGATAAGTTCAGCTCGGCTGCTCCGCGAGGCAACATCCTTGTGGCGTGAACAGAAAGCAGACGCGTAATCAGCGAGTCCATCGTACCCATGTAGGATGCAGCCAAACCCAGAAGAAGACCAATGGAGGTCATGGTATGTTTTGGTGTCAGGTACTTGAAAGCTACCCATTTTGCAACGTCCTTTAGATGCCCGTTGAGACCGAGGGCAAGCAGGAAGCCAGCATGACGGTTATTGAGGTCTTGGCCAGGTTTGTTGTAGAGAATCCAAGACGTATCAATACCTTGGGCTTGGGGAGAGATGGCGAGACCAGCTGCGACGCCTTGGTGAAAGAAACCCCAACAGACCTTCTCTTCCGAGAACTGTGATTTATCTACACCCACAGTAGTGTTTGTTGGCTTCACAATGCAGTTGAGATTGAATCCACCAATGTGGAACTTCTGCGTAATTAATGGATAGCGGAGGCTGTAGTATAACAACGCCCGTCCCGCAGGAATTGCCAAGGTGCCTGTGGCGATTCTTGTAACCAGCTCCTTTTGCTTCTCAAGATATTCGCTCTCTGGCCAACTTGGATGAGGATCAAGCCTAACCAGCCTTGCCTTGTTAGTGGAGAGTAAATCTTGAGCTTCGTTCAGGCGACGATCTTCTTTGAACAAGGAGCGAATAACAGCTTGTCTTTCAGTTCCTTCGCCCTCATCATAGCCCACGTTGTTCGACTCATCAACGCTCTGGCAAAGTAGCTTGTAATCCCATGTGGCGTTATGTGTGGGTGTCTGCAACTCATTAGTAGGCAATTCCTAAAGTATTGATCTAGGTCTTACCAGAATTTTGGAAGCGCTTGGCTTAGGGCGCTTGCCAGGGGTAAGAATAAGACTGATATCCCTACGGTCAACCAACTCGAGAAGATCCCTTGACCAAGAGGTTGGTGGATGTGGTTGGCACAACGAAATGGCATCCCTCAAAGGTACAAGCACAGCTTCTGGAAGACTGTCGAGTATCGAAGTTGTGATCCCGGCATCTCGCATGGCCTCTACCATTTGTGTCGCAGTTGTGCTTGGCTTCAAGAATTTGAAAAACTGTTTGAACATGAGCGTCCTGGGAAGTATATGCTCCCATCGTCGATCCTGTGATTTTTCTGCTTCGGACAATTGCGAACCGGCGTAGTAGATATCCGCTGGAGTGATGTAAGGGACCCGTCGATCTCCAGTAAGTCTCGCCTGGACCCAAGCAATAACGTCCGGCCGTAAAGGAGGCTGAGGTATCGCGGGCTTCAAATTAACGTCTATAGACCGGTTAGCTCTTTCGTTGAATCAAGGGCTCTTGAACTTACCAGAGTCATGACGTTGATCGACATCTTCTTGTATGCCCGCTTCGTATGTAGAAGCGAAGTTATGCCACTTGAACCACCGAGCGATTTGAGACGTGATAACTCGGAGATCAGCACGACCTGGAGATCTGAATTCCGGTGTCATGATATCCAACTTTTCTTCTTCTAGAAGCAAGTGCAATCCCATGAATACATCAACGGCTACCTTGCGCCGACTTTCCGTGCTCTTAGCCAAGGATGTCGGCATGTATCCGGTGTGTCCGAAAGCTGATTCACCAAGCGTAGACACCATGTATTCTTTGGCTAAAGAGACATGTTTGGAGATAAATGTCGCGGGGGGATTTTCTTCCCCTGATGAGAATCCATTGTCCACACCTTCGCTCAGTACCCATTCCCAGCCCCCATTCATCATCCATGGTGGGCATCCTAACGAGTTAGATGCTTCGCTGGCTTCCAACGACTTCCAGTCCTCAGATTCTTTCATTGAGCTAAAGGAACCCGAAGCAGCCTTTCTTCTGCGGACAGGGAGGCGGGCTTTGGGGAATGGCTTTGAGTCCTTACGGCCAAGACTCAAGAATAACGATAAAAGCAGAATAGACATGGCAGACCATTCAACGTTTGTAACTGACTCTTCGTAGCCTCCTATCCACTGCATGCAATGAAGCCAGCCAGCAAATATGTGCTCACCGAGAGCATGGGGCAATATGCTACGACAAACATCCAGAACCTTTCGAACGTGCGGAGATCTCGGTTCTAGTTGTATGCGAAGCTCATGAAGTCGACCTTCAGCATCGACAACATCAACAATACCTCCTTGCCGTGGATGACGTACACCGACGATACTGCCATTGCTGAAATCAATGACCTCGGACTTTCTCTGTGTAACGTCGCGATCCATGACCCTGCCTCGATACTGCAAGCTTCTAGTGTTGTCAACGACAAGAAGAGAAAGCGAGATTTTTGTGAGAACACTCCACGGGGCTTGAGTGCTCAGTTCGTGCCGACCATCCATCGATTCAGAAAGAATTAGGATTGCCGAGTGGTCACCGTCCACTAACTTGCAAGAGTCAACAACGTTCTGGGCGTGCCTACGGTCGATGACGGTTGCCAGCACAGTGGCGCCGTCAGAAGCATTCTTTTTTCCGCCCTTGGTGCCTGTGTTGCTGCCGCGCTGGATACTCAATTCCAAAGTAAGGAGTTGAAGTCGCCTTTCGGTAGCATCCTGAATTCCAATAAGAAGTTGGCTTTGATCGTGGCCATCGATCGCGAAGGGTGGCGCTACTAGAATGAAAACCTTGGTTTGGTTCCGGGCTGGTTGGCCTGAATACCGAACGTTGGAGTTATTCATGGGTACGCTCTGAAGCTTGGTAAATAATATCTCATGCTGTAGCCCATCGAACTCATGATCTTCCAAACCCATGTTATGAAACCCTTCGTCGAGTCCTTCATAAAACGGTGCCGCTAGTAGACTACTCAAACTAGGATGGATCTGATGGGCATAGTTGGCACTCAAACGAGCATGGCTTCCTTGAGATTCATGCCTCCTGGCTCCAACATGACTGGAGTGCACAGGCGGTTCTGGCATTATGGCCCTGTCATGAGAAGCAGACAGGTCAGCTCTCGCTAACATAGAGCTAACCCTACGAGAGCTCCTGCGAGCGGCGCCGTTTCCTTCTTTGTCTTGTTGTTCCAGAGAAGAAACTAGATCTATCATGGGCTTTTCGAGCCTCTCACTCTTCCTCTGTCGCTTTCCTGGTAGCGGGTGTCCAAAACTCTCTCGGAGATTGGGCTGCGCAGGTGTGCCAGGAGCACTCGCAAAGGCAGACGGCATGGAGCTACGACGCCGAGCAGACTTGGACTTGGCGTCCTTTTGTCGATTGAGGAACGGGTCTTCATGTTGCAGGTAAGTCAGGCGCCAGACAGTGTATTCACTAGTTTCACGGTTGATCGTAACCGCTATGATTAGGGGCTGGCTTAGATCTTGAGTCATTGCACCAGGAATTTTGATCTCTTCGACATGTACAACTTCTTCCGCAGCATCAAGGAACGACAGCTTTTTCTTTGCAGTCTGCCTCAAGCTTTTAGCATTCTGGGGATCTTGGTTCGTGACGACCAGTCCCAGTTCAAGTAACGGGTCCGTTAATGAGACAAGCCGTGGCCAGCGAGACTCAGGTTGCTCCAGTGGCGCTTCCCAAAGATTGTCCAGAGTTGAACTTAGACGAAGTGGGAGAGCTTTCGGCTTTCCAAGGCCCTCGACAGAGAAAGCAGTTTGTTGAGAGCTATTGAACGCCGTCAATTGCGAAGAGACAAAGGAATTGGGTGGAACTCGTGGAAACTTGAACTCTATAGGCGCAACACTCTCGGCCTTCTGCTTTCGCTGTATTATAATTCCAACAGGGCCTGCGAAAGCTGATTCAACTTCGAACGGCATATGAACAATATGGCTTGTACCAGACAGAAAGTATATATGCGCCTGGGTCTTGAGAAACACAACTAGAGCTTTGGACAAAGCCGGCCGTTGATCTGATTGAGCATCATCATCTTGTGAAGACTTGTCGTCCTTCGAAGCAGGAAAATATGCTAACAGAGCCTGTACGACAGGTTCTTTTTCGAGTTCGAATCTGAACGTCTTGCGAAATATTCCACCTCGGCTCCATATGACGCAGTGTTCGGTCGTGAGGAGCTCATCCTCGAGGTTTTCATCGAGTCGATCGTCTGTTGAAATATCCCATTGATACGACGTGGACGGCGGGTTCGGTGGTAACAACTGTTCGTTGATGGCATGTTGAAGCCCTGAGGGCCGATGCAACCCCAGGGACTTCACCGTCGCCATATTCCAGCAGCCGCCATAAGCAGCTTATGGGTGTAGGTTTGATCGATCGGTCGAAGAAACTATCGAGAGCTTCTTGGTAAGTTCGAGGCTTAACGTATGGACGAATTGAAGATAGCGCTGCGCGTCAAGATATTTTGTTTATGTTAAGACATGCATAGGTGCACTGTGCCCCGCAACGGTACACTGTACCTTCCGCCTAACAGATCGTTAAATGGTGGGGCTAGACGTTTAGGTAGGCACGCTGACACCGACCTTTGAGTTGTTCTTAGCGCGCCTAGAATTGAAGCTCAATTTGGAGGCTGGAGCTATCTGCTGTCTCCCGCGTGACGTAGCTGCAAGGTACAAGGGTACCTACACCTACCTTTGGCGTATTGCACTTACTCTATCGGTGGAAGCTGTCATAGCTCTGCCTCGGGCGCTCTGATACCTTACCAAACCCCAACAACTTCGCATCCTATACCCTCGCTCTCTTTCTGGGCCTTGTCGCTTCCCAGCATGATACCATTGCCTTCGATACAATGACGGACCAGTCACCGCAACTCAGCCACAAGCAGGCGCGTGATTCCGAAGCCCAACAGCTCAAGCATGAGCCAGCGCCTGAATCAAGCGAATCGGCCCAACCAGTGAAGGACGATGGTTCCGATGATGGCGCGCATGATTCAGAGACCAAGCCGGTGGATAAAGAGGGAAAAATTGAGGTGAAAGATACAAAATCCCGGGGAAGCAACGATGGGAAAGCAATTGAGGATGGAGACCAAGACGAAACAGACGGAGAGGAAGAGGAAGAGGAAGAGGAAGAGGAGGATGACGACGACGAAGATGAGGATGAGGATGAGGATGAGGATGAGGATGACGAGGAGCCCAAACTCAAGTATGCTCGGTTAACTCAGCATCTTAATGGAGTGTATCGAAACGGCGATGCAACTAGCGCATTCCTGGTCGCTGGAGATAAAATGGTAGGCTTGCTGTTGTCAGAAACGAACAAAATGCTAACTCAAGATAGATTGCTGGAACGCATAATGGCAATATCGTAAGTGGCGGGCATACCGCTCACTCACCTCCCGCTAACTCTCGTCTAGCACATCGTTCAACTCCCAATGTTCCAGTCCATGAGGGTATACCATGCGCACTCTGCCTCGGTAACGTCTATATCAATATCGCCATACCCGCCCCCTCTACCAACCGAGACGCCAGAGGGAGCGCACAAGCATACAGCCCACAGCAGCGCCAGCGTATCTTCAAGTCGACAAACAGATTCATCCCCTGCAGCATCGAGAAGACCTAAGGAGGCGTCCCAAATACCGCGAATACCATCAAATGACATTTATGTAGCCACTTCCTCGTTAGACGGCAATGTCTGTGTCCAGAATTTGATCGATATGAAAGATGTTCAACTACGAAACTTCGCTCGACCTGTACAGGCGGTAGCTCTGTCTCCCGAATTCAAGACGGATCGAACTTATCTGTCGGGAGGTCTTGCTGGACAGCTTATACTTACCGCAGGGGGTGGCCCAGGCCGTAGTACCTCAACCACGACTGGGACTGCGGCCGCGACAGCTTCTGGCTGGCTGGGCAGTATGGGTCTTGGCGGCAATGCAGGTAAAGATACCATTCTACACTCTGGGGAAGGGGCCATTAGCACTATCAAATGGTCATTATCTGGGAAGTTCGTGGTCTGGCTAAACGAGCATGGCATCAAAATCATGCGATCAAAACTACATCTCGAAAGTGCAGATGCAGAAGACGCGTGGAAACGAGTTGGACATATCGACCGACCACAGACAGACGAATGGGAAACCATGGCCAGTGTATGGAAAGGCCGTGTTGAATGGATTGACGAACAGGCTGTCGAAGTGGATGAGTCTGACCAAAACACCACTGATAAGGGCAGTTCTCCGGCTACAGAAAAGCTCAAAACACAGGCTCTGATAAGTAAGAAGGGTATTGAGCGCTTGCTTGTTGGCTGGGGTGGCACAATATGGATTATACATGTCCATCCTGGGGGTGTTGGTGTTGGTAGGCACGCTGGAGAGAAGACTATTGGACGTGCGGAGATTGTCAAGATGTAAGTTTGGATTCAACCTTACGCTATGAGTGAGAACTAATTTTGTCCAGACTTCGCATGGATTGCATCATTTCCGGTATTTCGTTATATACCCAGAGTCTCTTGTTAGTTCTCGCATACCCTTTACCTGAAGATGAGGACGAGGACGAGGATGCTGTGGCAACTTCGCCAGACAAGAAGCACAAATCCAACCCTTCAACAGGAAGTCAACCATCGGGTGGTGTACACCGCCGACAGAATAATCAACCGCCAGAACTCCGTCTGATCGATCTCAACTCTCAGGCAGAAGCCGACAAGGATAGTTTGAGCTTAAGTCGTTATGAGAGATTGTCATCGGGTGATTATCACCTAGGAGTTTTGCCAGCACGCAATGCCGCGTCTGCTATCGCTTCTTCCAGAGGCGCTTTAGAAGCGATAGCTGGGATTGGCACAGATATGTGGAACGCTGCCATCAATCCTCGCTCCCTTTTCAGCTCTGGCGCAAGTATCCGTAGTCGTGGTAGCGGTGATGATTCTAGCATTAGAGGAAGTACAGCCGGAATAATTCGGCCTGGAACGAACAGAGGCCTGGCGGCCACTGTTCACTCAGGTCTTGTCAAGCCTGGCGTAAAGGTTTTCATACACAGCCCCTATGACTGTATTCTTGCAACCAGGCGCGACTTGAGCGATCATTTGGGATGGCTTCTGGAACGTCAACAATACCAGCGTGCTTGGGAGTTACTCGACGAACACCCGGAGATCATGGCTCCAAACAACGAAAGAGTTGGCGATGGCAGTCCATCTACACCAACATTGAACCGACAGGCAAGCGATGATTTCAATGATGACGAGTCCGTCATTGATGCTCAAATAAGAGATTTCTATTCCTCGGCTGAGACGGAGAAGAGACGCATCGGTGAACTCTGGATCCAGGAGCTCATTGAGGATAATGACTGGGTGACTGCCGGCAAGATTTGTGGCCAAGTGCTCAAGACACCAGACCGATGGGAGAAATGGGTGTGGACTTTTGCCAATGTGAAGAAGTTTGATGCTATCACAAACTACATTCCCACGGAGCCCATGCACCCTCCACTTCCTTCAACCATATACGAGGTTGTGCTTGGACATTACATCCAGCACGACAAACCGAGATTCAGAGAACTCTTGGATCGTTGGTCCCCCGAACTTTTCGACGTCAAAACAATCACTACTGCATTGGAAAACCAGCTCAACTATCGCGACGTTCGCGAGGACAGTATTGACGATGGCGAAAAGGGGCGAGACTGGAAGATTGTGATGGAGAGCTTGGCGAGGTTGCATGAGGCCAATGGACGATATCGTGAAGCTCTCAAATGTTACATCAAACTTCATGATGCGGATTCGGCCTTTAGGTTGATTAGGGACAATCATCTTGCCGAAGCCGTTGAGGATGACATCCCCAGTTTCATCGGTCTTCGTGTCCCACCGGGTAAACTCAACCAGATGACGGCAGAGGAACTCGAACAGGCAACATCTGAAGCTATAACTTTGCTTGTTGACGAGGCTCAGCATGGTCTCTTGCGTCCCGATGTTGTCGTGGAGCAGCTTCTGAGCCAGAAGCTCAATCTGTATATATACTTCTACTTCAGGGGCCTGTGGAGAGGCGAGGGCATCCAAGAGCACGGAGGAGAGAATGTAGACCGGCTTGTAATGGACAGCCAATCGTTGGTGGACAGCTTTGCGGATTTGGCGGTCCATCTTTTCGCGACTTTTGATCGGACGTTGCTTATGGAGTACCTCAAGACCTCAGTGTCCTACACGTTCGAAAAAGTAAGTTGAGAACAACACTGAGACACGAAATGATGTATGCTAACTTGGGCCAGGCTGTTCAAGAGTGTGAGAACTTCTCATACTACGATGAGCTAGTTTTTCTATACTCCAAAACCGGACAGATGAAGCGTGCTCTGTACCTCATCATCGATCGGTTGAAAAATGTTCGCAAGGCCATCGAATTCGCCAAGGAACAAGACGATCCTGACTTGTGGGAAGATCTCCTCAAATACAGCATGGATAAGCCTAGCTTTATCCGGGGGCTTCTCGAACAGGTTGGGACCGCCATCAACCCAATTACTGTGGTGAAACGAATTCCTGAAGGGCTCGAGATTGAAGGTCTTCGAGAAGGACTCACCCACATGATGAAAGAGCACGAGATTCAATATAGCATTAGCTCAGGGGTTGCGCGAGTCCTTCGCAGCGAGGTAGCGACCGCTCAGAACGAGCTCAGGGCCGGCCAACGTAAAGGTATCAAGTTCGAAGTTGTTATGCAAGATCCAGAGCATGTGGACGTCCAGGTCAAGGATGTTCCCACTGATCCTGAGAATCCTGAGCGTAACGCCGCTCACCCATCTACAAAACACGATCACCGAGTGCCGAAGCCAGGGCATTGCGCAAGATGCCATGAGCCTTTCACTGAGTATGAGATGGAGACTCTGGTGGGATATGCCTGCGGGCATGTGTTCCATGTAAGCCATCTGCTGGAGATGCTGCACGGAGATAAGAAGGTCGATGTCGATCTTGGCCATGGATCTGAGGGAAGCCGGTACTCTGTAGGCATGAAGGTGATGAGAGCACGTCTATTGAAAGATAAGATGAGGGGAGGTTGTCCCGTGTGCCATGTTAAAGAATGAGGATATCACGATTACAGTTTGAAGCGTCTATGGACACCAACGGCGTATAAAGAGGCGGTCATTTCATTACATACATAGCACATTAGTCTGGAAAGTTTCACGGCGTCTATACCTAGTAAAGCAAATGAATAAAGACGAGTTATTGGAGTAAAAACGGATTTCTTTTCAAAGTACCTAAGTACAACTCGTATTATGATCCTCCACGGTGACGAAAGGCCAAAATCACAATCCTGTGTACCATCGATCTACTTCCTCAGGTTCAACCAAACCAACGACCATCAATATACCATGTCAAACCATCCAACACTATACCTTCTCTCCAGTACATAAGTAATGTCCGAGTATAAGTGAGTTAGTTGATGAATGCATGGAAAGCATGATCTAGAGGCTGCTTAAAAGACGACAGCAAAAACGACGGCGGCAAAGCCAAGGATGGCGCCTGGGGAGAGCTTCTTGGAAGCTGCAGAGGCAGTGACACTGGGAGTACCAGTAGCATCAATGTCTCCGGTCTCCTCGGAGTCAGTGCCGGTGGCAGTTCCAGAGACGGCGGTGGTGTCGTAGACAGTCTCGGAGTCGGTGACGACAGCAGTGGCGATGTCACTGGCAGCGGCAGAAGGCTCGCTGTAGAGAGTGGTCAGGACGGTTGGGTTACCAGCCACGTCGGTGGTGCTGATAAGAGAAGGCAGAGGCTGAACGACACCACCATCGGAGGGAACGGCACCAGATGGGGCAGCGGGAGGCATAGAGCCCTGAGCACCAGAGGCGGCGGAAGCAGTCTCTCCAGCGGGAGGTGCGTAGTTAGTTCCAGAAGCACCAGGAGCGCCTGGAGCACTAGGAACGATGGTGGTCGAAACAATGGGAACAGTGGGAGCGGGAGCACCCTCAGTGCTAGCAGAGACACCCTCGCCGTGGTAAGTAGTTTGCTCGCCGCCAGCAGGGACTGAAGGCTGGCCTTCGGCGGGGACAGAGGAGACAGCGGAAGCAGCAGAAGGCTGCACAGTCTCGCCGGCAACGGAGGTGGTGTCAATGCACTTGGTCTCGTGAATGACGGAGCAAACGGTCAAGGAATGAACGACGGAGCCTGAATACTTGGTCAGTTTATGAAATGAGGTGAGAGGTGGAGGGGAGGCATACCGTCGGACATGCCAGCACCATACTCGTGGGTGTAGGGAGCATCAGTGTGATCAGCTAGAGAAATGTTAGTATGAAGATGAGGTGGAGAATCATCGGGTTGACGAACACGTACACTGGACACTCTCTCCCTGGCCACCGGTGGCGGCAATGAGAGGAGCGCAGAAGGCCAGAATGCTGGCGAGAGTCTTGAGCTTGTAGACAAACATCGCGACCGTGAAAGATCTGTTTGAGTTGGCTGTTAACAAATTATTTCCTGTGATAACAATGAATAGAGGAAGTCGATGGTAGAGAGCAGGAGGCAGTGTGAGGAGGAAATGTGTTGGAGTGTTGTTTGGTGAAGGTGAAGAGGTGCGAGCGCGAGTGAAGAAACACAAACACTGCCACCCGAGCACGACCTCCTACAAAGAATACGAAGAGGAATCAAAGTGATGAATACTCACAGATTGAATCTCTGAAGATGTTATAGTGAGAGTGGTAGAGGAGTGCAAAGTGATAATGCAAGACTGTGAGGGGATGCACGATCGATGCAGAGAAGAGAGAGAAGGGTGAGGAGGAGAAGGAAAGAAATATTGGAAACCAAATGACAAGGAGATTCTACTTCTACTTTTCAGGTGCCTGGCAACCTAAGACCTTAGGCAGGCAGACGTAAACAATGTCGGTGAATGGTTTGGTTTGCCAGTTGCTGGCACTGGCAGTGACAATAACAGTGATGAACTTTTGGTTTCAAGGGGCAACGGTTAAATAACAATGGAAATGAACAGAAATTGCTGATTGAGTACCTGAAATACCTGGCAACAGCCGTTGGTTGGTGGTACCGATGGTTGTTGCACGGGCTGTTGTGTTGAGGTATCCCATTTTTGGTGTTTGCCCCTGAGAATGAGGGTCAAGTCGTTCAACAGAGGCATCCAATTAATGAAGTCTTGAAAAATAGTATTTACGATGCATTCTCTTGCTATTTCCTTGGTCCTCTTCTTTTATTCTTTGAAAATCGCTTAGTTGATGATATGATAGGCTGGATATCGCTTCATCTATGAATCACGATACTCACAACAACTCCTTCATTGTACAATAGATATTGCGACATACCATTCACCATCTCAACAACACTATCTTGGCCTCTCCAACAAAGGCAGTCTCGACTATCCTCCCCACATCTTTGCATTGTAATGTCTAATTACTCTTAGCACTGAATTGTCTCCTTGAAAGTGCGATACTGCGAGCCTTGTACCACGTTGCAACCGCAGCGGCATCCCGCATTCCTTCGCACGACATAAGCCATATCTGTAAGAGATAGATTGATCTACATATCCCCTCCCTCTCCGTTAACTATTCTTACCTTCAGACGCAGTATCCCTATGGGTGAGCAACACTGCAGGTGTCCTCGCTCAGCATAGATACGATGTATACACCAGATTTCAGAGTAATCTCACTCGAATAACGCTGTGCTCTTGTCTCTACAACACGTGTCTAAGCAATGCATTTGTGCTAGGTCACTCGCCTGTGCCTCAGAGTGAGTACCCGATGAAGGACAGGCCGTCTCCGAGCAGACTCAGGCAAACTGGCTGGACTCATTATGACTAGAACTTGAGGTTTGTCTAAGCGAGTCTGCGGATTCTCGTAATAAAACGGGTATGTCTCAGGGTCTTTTGCCTCCACTACAGGAAGCTTTTCGTACGCAAAGTAATAGTGTCTAATAATTTAAGGGTCTTGAGAAAGAAACCCAGTAGAGTCCCTTTCTGGCAACTTCGATCAATCACTCCTATGACCTGATTGATTAATGTTTGGCAAGATCTACTATTTCTTTAATTACCGACGTCCGAGGTTAAAATAGTTATGTGGTGCAAGCCGGAAATAGTTTGCATTTGTTGCTGTTGGGGCTTGAACCTGTAGCTCTAATCATATCCGTACCGTTGTCACAATCACACCTGGATACCTAATAAAGGATAAATGCAAGCACTTTAGAAAAGAGTACTAGTATCCAAGTAACAATAATTCGCCCATGCCAACTGATATGAATGAGTGTCATATTGCAAGAGATAGGTTCTGACTTGGTACAGGGTAAGAAAAAGGTGGAATGTGCAAAAAAGAGGATCTTTGATGGGTTTTAACCATCTGCAATGGACGAACAGGGAATCGAACCCTGGACCACTCCCAGATTATTCAGTCGAATAGTGCTAAGGGAGTATTATACCACTAAACCATTCGCCCGATGTTGTTGGATGTGACTCTCATATTGAACACCATGTTTGCTGCGCGCAACGCCCGACACTATGTATGCCAAGTTCACACCAGTTTGCCATGAACTTCCAACCAGAAAGATACAAAACATCACACCTTTGCCCAAGATATATAGAATCGTGAAATCATAACATCGTAAATCGTTCAGTAAATCAACCCTCGAATAATTGCCTCATCCGGCGTAGATGCCCAGTGGTAGACAGGACAGTTGCTATAAGAACAAGGTAACAGACCAGCATAACCAGGCGAGTTATAAGATCGGGAAGAATCATCAACAACACCGCCAAACAAAGACCACTCATAGAGAATGCGCTGATGAGTGTCCGCAGAGGCAAAATTGGAGCGGGTGCTTGTTGATCACCATGAGCAGTTTTCGTTTTCTGTGACAAAGCAACAAGATCTGATGCGTATATAAACTCAGTTTCTTTGTCGACTAGAATGTGTCGATTTTCAAGGAATTTTCTGTAGGCTTGCACATCATTACTTGTTGGTGTAGGTAGCTTCTGCATATCTTCAAGCGAAGCAACCAAGTGTCCTAGGATAATTAGACATATGGGTAGTCATGCTGAGTATATCACTTACTATACCGGCGAAGGATATTCTCAATCTTATCCATTAGTCGATGTCTGTTCCGGTAAACTCCATAGTTGGAAGCTCGCTCTTCTCGTACCGAGACAGCCATGGGCCCACCATTCACTGTTGTAATGGAGTCCAATTGTAACAGTTCTTCCTCGTACATCACAAGCTGGTCTTGAAGGTATAGGAGGGTGCGATGGTTGAGCCAATCGAACCTTCGATACAATGGCCTTAGCCGTGGGTCGCATTGCCCTGATATCCGAGCCGCTATCGCCGCGTAACCATTGAGAGCTTCGAGTGGCAGATCCTCGTTCTCTGCAGCCATATCTTCTTGTGTTTCTGAGTATGCAGTATCGTATGGAAGTGGTTGATGATGGTAGACAGGCTCCAAGACCGTCGATCTCTGGCTCTGGAAGGCAGGTCTTGCAGGATAGTGATGATCAACGGGCGGTAAACCCGGTTGCTGTGGCGTGAAGGGTTCTTGGGGCGGAGGATAGCCAGCAGGAGTATGTGCTGGTCCCCAGCCTGGATAAGCTACAGGACCGACGGGAGACTGAGGATAATTGGCGACAGCAACAGCTGAAGGGGCATACCCAGCTGCTGGTGCCTGACGACCAATGATGGGGCTTTTAAAATAGCCTGATTCCGGGGATGATTGGAACGCTTCGTGGGCCACAGAATTCGGGTCGGGCCCGGAGAAAGACATACTAGCAGGTCGCTGTGCTCCCTTATTCTTAGGGTTTCTAGTTTCCCTAATCGCTTTGCTCTTGCTGCCGGAAGATCTAGAGGCAACCGTATCATCACTTGTTGTAAGCTGCGTAACAGATCCGCTGACAGTACGTTGGACACTAGGGGGAGTGTACTCCGTTTTGGATGACGAGCTTGTCGGCGTTAGGTGTTGAGTTCCACCCTCACTCGGTGACCGGCTAGCACTTTCTTCGCAATTTTCAACAGTAGATTGGTGAGATATGGTCTTTTGTGTCGGAGCGCCCTCAGATGAAGACCAAGAGGGCCTCTGCCGGCCTTGGGCTCTATCGTTCATTATAGATTTTCGCAAACGGATCGTGTATAGCTAATTCGACTCGAGATATGTGTCTCACTGCAGACATGCAGCTCACTCGATAGCCCTTTATAGGAAATCTCAATTTGAGTTGATTGTTGACAAGGGAAGTTTACCAATGAACCCTTGAAATACCAACCAAGTACACACTCAGCTGGCGCGCCGCATATATTACCTAGTGCAAGCTTGATGTTCGTTAGACACTTAGAGATAAAGCATCTTGAGCATCTAAGCCGTAACGGCAGTTCACTGAAGTTTGGATATGGCCGAATAGAGTGTTGGACTGTGCCGTAGTACCGGGAGCCGACGTTGGATTCCGTGAACAACCTCAGATGACAGGCTTAGAGAAGTAAGCTCTGACGTGACAGCGTTGAAGCCCACGTAAGACAAAGAAAAGTTCCCGATAACCGTATGAGCAAAGGTATGGAGGAATGCGGGGGAGATAAGAGTGTATGCTCTACCTATGTAGGATTCAAGACTTGTTGAAACTACCTCTAAAATAAGGATGAACTGATGACGAACTTGAGAAGCAGCAAACAATAATGTCATGCTTTAGCTGATCATCCATTGTTGAATTAGGTAGTCCGCATGATTGCCTTGCTTCAAGCAACAATAGCGCGAACAGCTGAGCCGCAGAATCCGTCCGAGCACTTGAACTCGCCATTGGGGTAGATATGGAAGGTGGTGGGGGAGTGAAGTAAGGCAGGAGCGTGGGTGGCATCAACGGCAATGCTCGTGTTGCATGTGAGACGGAAGGTGCTGATGAGATAAATATGACATTCAACTACCTAGGTACCTATGCAGTAAAACTGAACAAGGTAAAAAGTAAGCTCCAGATTACATTGTTGATACAAGGGGGATTCGACATTTCAATACATATGCATTTCGTACTTCGCAAGCAGAGATCATGCAGAACAATTTCTCGCAAAGAAGGGAATGAAAATTAATAGCAGTCTAGGCATTGAAGAGAGGAATTTTAGATAGGGGAAAGAACGAACCATAATGGAATGGAAGGAATGATAGTAAAGTCGGCAAGAGCAGAGGATCATAGCATACAAGCATCTTGGCACGTGATACACACTCATCCACGACCCCATCACCAAAGATCATCGCTGCCCCACTAGAGCTATGAAAGCGAGACCGGGAAATATTCGATATTCTCCAAAGACCAATCGAGTTGCTCAGAGGTTTCTCAATAACCACCAATTCGAGGCCAAAACGACCCTGTTCGTTGTTATGATTTACATGTAATCAGCCTCAATTGTGCTGCCAGGTCATAACGCATTACCACTGCAACCCTCGCAAGCTACCACACCAACGAATTCTGTATAGGATTGCACTTCCGTGCTGCGATACCTTAACGTGTCCTACAATCTGGCGATTAGGCTCATTGATCTTAACCAGGGGCTTTCAAACTAAGCTTCTATAAGGATATACCATCAACAATTGGGACGATAACTGAGGAACTCTTCACTCTTCTTCACCATGTCACGCATTTCAACTTCGGTTCTCAGCAAGTACCTGCTGAAAGGCCAAATACCCCGACAAGGCTGCCTCGGTGTGCGCCACATACCCAAACACCCTTCATTACCTTCAGCTGCTGCATATATTGCCCATACAATCAGACATCTGCATACGTCTCCTGAAGCCGTCACACCACCTCCCGTGCAGCAAGTGCCTTTGCGCAAGCAACTGAAAGATGAAGCAAAGAAAGCAAAGAAGCAGGGCAAGAAGAAGACAAAGGGTGACTCGCAAACAGTCGAAGGTTGGGAATTGACTGTTGGCATCGAAATTCACGCTCAATTGAACACCGCTCATAAACTGTTTTCACCGGCTGTTACGTCTTTCAACGACGAGCCAAATAGCCATGTCGCTCTTTTCGACGTTGCCATGCCTGGCAGTCAACCTCTCTTTCAAAAAGAGACTCTAATCCCCGCTCTCCGTGCGGCTCTCGCCCTAAACTGCGAAGTCCAGGAGGTTAGTCGATTCGACCGAAAACATTACTTCTGGTGGGATCAGCCCTCGGGTTATCAGATCACTCAATACTATGAACCATTTGCCAAGAATGGCCACATAACTCTTCTTGCTCGCGACGGAATCTCTCCTCAAGATGGCGAAAGCGTCACGATCGGAATCAAGCAAGTTCAGCTCGAGCAGGATACGGCAAAGACGTTGGCTCAGACAGACAAGGTTCAATGGCTCGACTTCAACCGTGTAGGAGTGCCTCTGATTGAGATCATTACGGAACCTGAGCTTCATCACCCCCGAACTGCAGCTGTTTTTGTGCGAAAAGTCCAGATGCTGCTGAACACTGTCGATGCCTGTGTGTCAGGTATGGAGACTGGTGGTCTGAGAGCCGATGTCAATGTTTCTGTTCGCAGGACTGATGGATCTAACCCTTCCCTTGGTACAAGAACCGAAATAAAAAACTTGAGCACTATCAAAGCGGTTGAAGATGCCATCATTGCCGAGCGCGACCGACAAATTCGTGAGTTGGAAGCTGGACGATCCATTCCCAGTGAGACTCGCGGTTGGTCTATCGGCTCTACAGAAACGCGACGCCTCCGTGGGAAAGAAGGCGAGGTTGATTATCGGTATATGCCTGACCCTGATATTGCGCCACTGATCATTGGGAACGATCTAGTTGGCCACTTACGACAGTCATTGGCTGTGACACCTGATTCGGAACTGGATACCCTGATTGCTCGATTTGGGCTTACAGCCAAGGATGCACTATCTCTGATCAACCTTGAAAACGGCTCGCGCGTGCAGTACTACTACAAGGTGCTCTGCTCAATCCAGGAGAAGCTTGCGGAAGACTTCGGCGAAGCTGAGATGCCAGAATTCAAGAGCTATTCCGCAGTGGTCGGTAATTGGATCATTCATGAGCTGGGTCGCTTGACCACATACAAGGCAGGCCCGCTCGCGGCTCGAGACTTAACATTCACACCAGAAGGTGATTGTGAACAGGTACCCGACTCTGAGCTCTCGCAGCTTCTGTATCATTTGATCCGTAAACAGATCACGGGCAAGGTGGCCAAGGAGCTTTTGTTCGCTATTTATCTCAAGGAGATTGAGGGCGGAGTTACTCAGGCCATCGAGGACAACGATCTATGGTTCAAGGAGATCACAATGGAAGACTACGAGCAGCTAGCTGATGAGGCAATGGAGGGTGAAGATAAGATTCTGCAAGAGTTTGCCAACTCTGAGCAATTTCCTCAAGGCAAACTTATGTTCCTCGTGGGCAAGATGATGCGTCTTGGACCTACCGAACGCATCGTCCCTGCAAACGCCGAGCGTGTCATGAGGGCCAAGGTTGAAACTTTACGAAGGACGTGATTAACTTCACAGTAAAGCGAGAATGTTACGGCTGTTACAGCACAACCATTTCCTGTCACCTGAAGTATCCGCAAAGCGACATCGTGTCACGCAAATTTTGGTTCAATCTGGTGCTTTCGAAAGCTAAAGATAGTCGGTCTAACAATGAGGCTTTTGCCGAGCATCACCAGTGTCACATGAGTTCTCTTGCGCACTGAGGCACAAGGTAGCAAACACGGATCGATCCATACGTGAGTGGGATATGTCTTGAATCAAACAACTATTTCTATTCTTCTAAAGCGTTCGCAAAACCTAGTTTGGTTATGACAAGGCCTGATGCATTTACGGCAAACATAACGTGGAAAATAGACAAACTTATGGCTACTCTCTTTCTACCACGTATTGCGTCTCCTGATTCCAAGGGCAGAAACGTCCCACGAACAATGACATCCGGCCATAGTCCGTCCTTTAAGACAACAGTCCCAAGCGGCCGAGACAATAATGACGATGGGATAAAGACAGAAATAAAGACAGAGACCGTGTGGGAAACGATGAATCCATATACAGAAACAATAGCCAGCACATCAGCTGCTACTTCACGTCCACGAACTAAGATCGCAGCGACTCCAGTAACTACTACTCCCACCAAAAATGATGCCAACTATTCTACAGCCAGCCCTACTGCTGTTCAAAGTCCCGGATCCCTCGCACCAGAGTTCCAGGAATCTCGTGGGTTGTCGAACGGGGCAATCGCTGCAGTTATTCTTGGTGTTGTGTTTGGCTTAGCTGCCATAGCATTAGCAGCATGGTTCTTATTCTACAAGAGGCACAGAGGTTCAACGATCAATCGAGCCACTTCTCCGCAAACTCCAATCTATAACCCTCCACCGAGTTCGCCATTACTAACCCCTCCTCCCATCGCAGAGCTGAGCTCTCATGGTGATGGATCGCTCAGCATGAAGGACTCCTGGACTAGTTATGGTGATCGCGTGCGATCGCCCACGCCTCAACCCGCGGTGGCAGAGGTGAAAAGCTTTACCCGGACGTGGCAGAAACCCCGTGTCTATACGGTCGGTGGCGGTCGTATTGCGGAGCTGCATGGCTCGGGGCCTTCGACAAGTAATGATGATGGGGACGATAAGATTTCACCCATCTCGCCAATGTCTAGGGCCGGGCCGTCTCTTGCTGATCGTCGTGTGGTGAGTCCGATGTCTTTGATCTCGAGGTTCAGCACATTGTCGTCTAGAGCCGACTCGAGCCCTGGACAAGAGGAGAGCCCGAGGAGAGGATTCTAATGAGATTTTGTATCTTGGACACCTCCATGTCAGTTGCTTGTTCGATAGGGGCTGGGATAATCTCGGTGTTTCTGAAAGAGGGTGAGACGATGGAATCTTGTGCTACCGCCCAAGATAGGGATTGGAGGTCGATGGGCCTGGATCTCAAAAAAAAAAAAAAAAAAAATACTCATAACTATCCCATCCTGAACGTAGATTTCGCCACCCTGAAACTCGGTAGCGCCTCAGGCAACTACGTGTGGTTGTAAATTTAAACAGACAAGGATTAATGGCCTCTTTTCTTCGCTACCGATAGGCCTGGTGGGCCCTTGGCGGGTGGGCGAACCCAATTAGGTAAGCCCAGGGGTTGAGGACTTCGCCGTGAAGAGAGGAACACGAATCCAGTAGACTACCTTTTGCTCACGACTCTTTCTCTGTCCTTCGACAAGTTCATCAATAAAGGACATCGGTCCGTTACTTCAAACAGCGGCGGGGTTTAATCAGGATTACTGTAGCCTGCCTGGAAGCAGACTTCGTCCCTTCTTTGCCCATCTACTTACCTTGTCTTGGGTGAGGTATCATTTATATACTCGGTATGACTGTCCCTTTCCCGCCCCTCGCCCCTCGCTTGCTTGTCCAAAGGTGTCGGATCAAGCTGGACAGAATCATCTTTCTATTCAATCTATTTCCAAGCTCTAACCATATTGTAGCGCTGTTCGTCGTCTGACAGACAATGTTCTAAATTTGCCGCTTTACTTGAAGCCTAAGCTCCTTTGAGGTCAGCCGGTCACTGCAGGAGTCGAAAGACGATACTTATATCGTTTTGCTTGTCATCGTCACAATTTACCCACTTTACCTCTACAAACTATCCTTACCTTCACCCTCGATAATGCACAATATGTCGGGCAACCACGTCATCGGAAACAGGAATAGTACTCCCGAGGCCAACAGCACCTCGACCTTGCGCCCGCCTTCCTCCAGAGCTGTTGGTTCCGGGCATTCACTTCGCGCCTCGGCCGACATGGCATCACTCTCTGGCCCCTCTCCTTCCAGCCGTATTCGACCGTCTTCCGACTTCTACGGCCAAGCTCAGCAGAATCTTGGTCCGAGCAACGCAGAGACGGACTCGCAGGATAAGATTGCTCAGCAATGGATTGCCGATATCGACCAGTACGAAACCACGTTGGAGGAAATGGCTGCTGCGACCCTTGATCAAGATTTCAAGGATGAACTCAGTGCCATCGAGCAATGGTTTCGTGTGCTGAGTGAAGCTGAGCGTACTGCTGCCTTGTATGCATTGCTGCAACAGACAACTCAGGTTCAAATTCGCTTCTTCATTCAGGTACTTCAGCAGATGGGAAAGAATCATCCGCTGTCTGGGGTGCTCTCCCCTGCCAGTTTCGACAAAGGTATAGTAGATACCGACAAAGGTTTGCTGTATATCTAACATAGCTGCAGACCCTATGTCCAACCGTCTTAGCGACGCTATGAACAAACTGAACGTCGACTCAGCTCGGAACTCGATGGCACGCAATTCGGTCATCGCACCATCCACCAAACGACACTCTGGGCTCGATCCTTCAACCATTAGTGCCATGTTCCCCGACGCCGCAGCAGCCATCGCAACGGAGAAGGCTAAATTTACACAACAGACAGGAAACCCACCCTCGTCGAACCGCAACAGTATCGCTCTGGACCATCGGTCGTCGATGGCTGCCCCATCCATCACCGCGCCACAGGATAATCGTGACTCGGGACCCGCTGCCTCGCCTTGGAACAGCGGTGGGAATGCAGACGCTTCTGCTAAAACACCATCCGGCCAGGCGCCAATGGGTCAATTCGCTCAGCCGGCACCGTCAGGTGGACTTCGATCACCCCGTCCCCAGTTGTCGAGCAACAGCACAATTCAACAGACAACCCTTACTGCGCCAGAGAAAGCTTCTGCAGACCTGCCTTTGCTCTCGCCTTACAACGCTGGCAGTGGCAACTGGGCCTCCATGGTTAACACCCCAATGACCAGTACTTTCAATGCAGCTGCCACCGGTGGCAATCAAGCTGATATGGTTGCCAATGCTACGGCTATGAAGCTTGCCGCTCTTTCGACAGTAAACAACCGGTTCGCGCTTGATGATGTTAGGAAATACCGGCGCACCCGATCCAACGATGGCACGTCTGGAAACGGCCAGAACCCTGTACCAGCCGGTCCCCAGCCTGGGATCAATCTTCCCAACGCTAATGTAGTCATGATCAACGAGCATGGACAAGTTCTGAGTCGTGAACAGCTCATGGCTCTTCAGACGCAGCAAAACCTTGGTTTGGGTGGTCAACGCTCTCGTCCCAGTTCACCAGGACTTGTCATGCAACCCGGACTATCACATATGGCACCATTCACCTCGCCACAAAACAATGGGTTTCTTAGCGCTTACGACGGATCCTCGCCACTGTTGAGTGCCGGGATGCAATCTGTTAACCTGGGCAGTCTGGGAATGGGGGGGCATGAAGGTTATTTATCGGATCATTCTGACATGAACCGTGGACGGTCTCCTCGCGGTCGTCGAGGTAGCTCGAAGCCCCCTGAAGATCCCACTGATCCAACACTGCTGCAGGATATCCCTAGCTGGCTTCGAAGCCTTCGTCTCCACAAATATACCGACAATCTGAAGGATATGAAGTGGACGGATCTTATTGAGTTGGACGACAAGGCCCTGGAAGCGCGTGGCGTGAACGCCCTTGGCGCACGCCGAAAGATGCTCAAGGTCTTTGATCAGGTCAAGGGTGAGTTTTAGATAAGATTCGTTGCCCCCAAGCATGTGTTAACCTTTTTACAGAAGCCAAGGCCGATGGAAAACTGGGCTAGAAACACCGCGACCGGGCATGCATGCATAGAGACCTTCAAAAATGGAGTGTGAAGTGGTCTATTTCCTTTCGGATGGTGTTGTATTTCTTTCGAGACCTTGACAGCCTCGTTTTGTTTGAACAGAAGGAAAGACGTCAGCCTGCGAGGCGTAGAATAATACTTGAGCGTAAGAACTACGAGTCATCGCGACATGATAAGTTGATCATAACGCTTTGTGTCTTTACAATAAACTGTTTATTCAATTCAAATCCGATTCGTGATATGTTGCCGTACATGACTGTGGCTAGGCACACTCACACGAACCCACAATCTGATGAAACCCAATCACGCGGCTAGGTGCCTAGGTACATTGTCTACTCTAGCCACGCTCGCTGCGCCACATCACGTCCAATAAACGTCGTGGGTCCACGTTGATGGAGGTGACAGTGACAACATTACCTTTCATCAAGAATCGAGATTGCTCATGCGTGATGTTGAGCGACCGGGGTTCGCAAGTGCTTGAAAGGTTTGTCTTAATTTCGCGCTGGCACAATGAAATAACAAAATTTTACTGACCGGACTAGGCATTCTGAGAATGCTTCCGATGCAGACTCTGATCTGGAGGAGTTGGAAGATGACATTGCCAAACTCGACCAGACAGTTAGGGACTTCATAGCCGTGCAACGCGATGAGGTTGTCCCATCCACATCGTCTCGTCCTGGAATACGAGGGAAGGGAACTCGTGGACCACGAAAAGCAGCCAAACCCAGAGGTGATATTACAGCGCGACTATCAAAAGTGAACCAGGCTTTCCTCAGTGGCAACTATTTGTTGGCACGCGACCTCGTCTTTGAAGTCATTAGAATCAATGCAGAAACTCACCAAGCATGGACAACTTTGGCATCCATATTTCGCGAACAAGGCGATATGAGCAAGTCACTATCAGCGATGGTCTATGCTGCTCACCTTCGTCCAAAAGATGTCAACGGTTGGCTTCGATGCGCAAGATTCGCACTGGAGAATACGGGGGAGGATGAAGCAGGAAGCCTTAATACTGCAAGGCTTTGTTACTCCGCCGCTCTTCGCGTTGACGCCACAAACCAAGACGCCAGATTAGGCAAGGGCTTGGTGTGTCACAAACAAGGTCATCTTGCTGCTGCTATCTCTGACTACAAAGTCGTACTGAAGCATCGCCCATACGACCTCGAAATTGTTAGGAAGCTCGCAGAAGCTTGCGTTGACAACAAGCAGGCAGATACAGCCGTGCCAAGCGCAATTGCGGCCTACAAACGCTTTTTTGAACATGAGAAGACGAAACCGGGTATAGAGCAAGCAGAAGCATCGTGGATTGATATCGGAATTTACGTGGAGCTGTTCGCGTCAACAGGTCGCTATCAAGAAGCCATCCAAGAGGCGAAGGCGCTAGCCAGATGGGTTTTGGGCCGAGAATCCGAGTCCTATTGGACTGCTTGGTTGTCAGATGACCGTGAATGGGATGTAGACAACGAGAGACGAGCATCTGTTTCAGAATTCAGGCCAGGACTTTGGAGCCATGACCTCTATGGCAGATCATTCCCGTGGGATCTTCGTGCTCGTCTAGCAATTTACAGATTTAGACTCGGAAACGAGGAAGAAGCGATGGTAAGTGGCAAAACTGTCATAACAGAAACTATACTGACAATCCACGAAAGAAGCACCTATGGTGGTTTGACCCTGAATCTCATCTTACTAGAGAATTTGCCCACGAGTTTCCTTTCTTGACTTTCGATCTGGCAGAAGAGTTGGCTCACCGCGGCCATACCCCGCTGGCAATATCGTACTACCGCATCCTTCGGGATCTACCTGGTGATCCTGATGCAACAATCTTGTTGCAACTAGGACGATGCCATTCTGCTGTGGGAGAAAATGCAACTGCAGAAGAATATTTCCTTGCTGCAATTGATGCGGATGAAGACAATATCGATGCTCGTATCGAACTCGCCAACATGTATGAGAAAGCTAGAGAAGAGGAAGAGGCTCTTATCTTGGCGGCGGAGGCGATGGCCCTCCGAGAGATCCGCGACCAAGACCACAATATTGAAAGCGGCCATGGCCACATGATAGGTACTGAGCAGCCCAGCCGCCGAACCCAGAGACAGGCTCAAGCTGTTCCTCGAAGAACAGATGCTTTTGGAAAGCGACTTATTACACGACGCTACCGACCAAAACGACTAGCTGGCGCAGAGAAGCGTCGGCAAGAGGAGCAAGCACGTGCTGTAAAGCTGGCGGAACAGTACGAGATCGTCCAGGATTTACGGCGGAAGATCAAGGAGGGTTGCCATGACTTGATACCAGAATGGATGGCGTCTTCCAAAGAACTCGTGGACGACTTCCGATCAATCAAGAAATTCTACTCTTGGGATAAGTATCTGCATTTCCTGGGGCCAAAGAATCATTCGCAGCAACAAGAAGTAGAGAAACCGCAGAATGAACTCTCGCAAATGTATGAGAGACTCGCAAGAAGTAAGTGCGCCGATTCCTGTGGACAGGTTAACCCACTGACTTTGAAATTTGTGCAGCCCTGGCACCTCAACCTAGCAACGCAAATGGAGAAGAAGGTTCTACTGACCTTGATGGCCATCAGGGTATTTCCTTCAACAATTGGCTCGACCTTTTTCTTGATTATGCCATTGGGCTAGCTATTGCTTATCGGCGTGAAGAAGCTTATCAAGTTTGTGAAGCCGCCAGGGATTCAACTGCATTCCGAGGACCAGAGCATGGATTCATCATTTACGTCGCCTGGAGTGGTAAGTTGCCTGTGGGAGGAGAAGTCCGGCATGCTGATGGATATAGTTTGTGCCATCTATACGAGCGACGAGGAGAAATGCATCGCGACTGCTCGCCAGCTAATGCGTGAAGGTGCCACATCGGATTCCTATCGTATGTTTGCTTTGGTGTCGAACCTATGCCAATCTCCAGTGTCCTGGTACACATCAGGACCGGCACAGAAGTACATCCTCCGACAGATTAAAGCCATGGATGAGGTGCATGGGGATAGGGAATCCAGTACTGGACTAGAGGGGAAGAAAGAATCGCCCCTGGATGCTTGCGTGTTGATGCTGTACGGGCACATTCTTTTTACGTCGACAAGCTATACATACGCTTTGGGTAGGACAATAGAGCTTACCGCAACGGACCTTAACTAACTTCTAGATAGGGTATTTCCTGCGATCCCGGGCCCTTGATCCTGATAACCTTATGGTGAATCTTAGTCTTGGACTTGCCTATGTTCATTACGGACTTAAACGACAGTCAACTAATCGGCAATACCTTCTCCTGCAGGGCCAGTCGTTCTTGTCGCGTTACGCTGAACTAGGCTCGAAAAGGTCAACTGAAGTGAAAGATCAGAGTAAAGCGGAGGCTTATTACAATATAGGTCGCTTGTATCAGCTCTTAGGTATAAGCTACCTAGCCCTAGAGTACTATACAAGGGCGGAGAGGATACTACAGTATTGCAAAAAGCCAGGACACGAATATACTAAGCTTACTACTATAATTTTAAGTAATAAGTATATTTTACTTACTATTAATAAGTATAATAATAAGGCTTTAGGTTTACTAA